>OX459107.1:5612448-6212448 GCA_949775045.1 Metridium senile
GACTATAGCCCATGCAAAATGCTCGAAAATGACCAAAAATGACGATTTTCGATGGACTATAGCCCATGGAAAATGCTCAAAAATGACCGAAATGACGATTTTCGATGGACTATAGCCCATGTAAAATGCTCAAAAAAATGCCCTAAATAACGATTTTCGATGGACTATAGCCCATGCAAAAAGCTCAAAAATGACCAAAAATAACATATCTTATGGACTATAGCCCATGCAAAATGCTCGAAAATGACCAAAAATGACGATTTTCGATGGACTATAGCCCATGTAAAATGCTCAAAAATGAGGATTTCGATGGACTATAGCCCATGGAAAATGCTCAAAAATGACCGAAAATGACGATTTTCGATGGACTATAGCCCATGTAAAATGCTCAAAAATGGCGCAAAATGACGATTTTCGATGGACTATAGCCCATGCAAAAAGCTCAAAAATGGTAAAAAATGACGATTTTCGGTGGACTATAGCCCATGCAAAAATGCTCAAAAATGACGATTTTCGATGGACTATAGCCCATGGAAAATGCTCAAAAATGACCGAAAATGACGATTTTGATGGACTATAGTCCATGCAAAATGCTCAAAAATGAGGATTTTCGATGGACTATAGCACATGAAAATGCTCAAAAATGACCGAAAATGACGATTTTCGATGGACTATAGCCCATGGAAAATGCTCAAAATTGGGTAAAAAATGACGATTTTCGATGGACTATAGCCCATTCAAAAAGCTCAAAAATGGTAAAAAATGACGATTTACGGTGACTATAGCCCATGCAAAATGCTCAAAAATGACCGAAAATAACGATTCTTATGGACTATAGCCCATGCAAAATGCTCGAAAATGACCAAAAATGACGATTTTCGATGGAGTATAGCCATGTAAAATGCTCAAAAATGAGGATTTTCGATGGACTATAGCCCATGTAAAATGCTCAAAAATGACCGAAAATGACGATTTTCGATGGACTATAGCCCATGTAAAATGCTCAAAAATGGCGCAAAATGACGATTTTCCATGGACTATAGCCCATGCAAAATGCTCAAAAATGGTAAAAATGACGATTTTCGGTGGACTATAGCCCATGGAAAATGCTCAAAAATGACCGAAAATGACGATTTCGATGGACTATAGCCATGTAAAATGCTCAAAAATGGCGCAAAATGACGATTTTCCATGGACTATAGCCCATGCAAAAGCTCAAAAATGGTAAAAAATGACGATTTTCGGTGGACTATAGCCCATGCAAAAATGCTCAAAAATGACGATTTTCGATGGACTATAGCCCATGGAAAATGCTCAAAAATGACCGAAAATGACGATTTTTGATGGACTATAGTCCATGCAAAATGCTCAAAAATGAGGATTTTCGATGGACTATAGCACATGGAAAATGCTCAAAAATGACCGAAAATGACGATTTTCGATGGACTATAGCCCATGGAAAATGCTCAAAATTGGTAAAAAATGACGATTTTCGATGGACTATAGCCCATTCAAAAAGCTCAAAAATGGTAAAAAATGACGATTTACGGTGGACTATAGCCCATGCAAAATGCTCAAAAATGACCGAAAATAACGATTCTTATGGACTATAGCCCATGCAAAATGCTCGAAAATGACCAAAAATGACGATTTTCGATGGAGTATAGCCCATGTAAAATGCTCAAAAATGAGGATTTTCGATGGACTATAGCCCATGTAAAATGCTCAAAAATGACCGAAAATGACGATTTTCGATGGACTATAGCCCATGTAAAATGCTCAAAAATGGCTCAAAATGACGATTTTCGATGGACTATAGCCCATGCAAAAAGCTCAAAAATGGTAAAAAATGACGATTTTCGGTGGACTATAGCCCATGCAAAATGCTCAAAAATGACGATTTTCGATGGACTATAGCCCATGCAAAATGCTCAAAAATGGTAAAAAATGACGATTTTCGGTGGACTATAGCCCATGGAAAATGCTCAAAAATGACCGAAAATGAGGATTTTCGATGGACTATAGCCCATGTAAAATGCTCAAAAATGACCAAAAATGACGAGTTTCGATGGACTATAGCCCATGCAAAATGCTCAAAAATGACCAAAAATGACGATTTTCGATGGACTATAGCCCATGGAAAATGCTCAAAAATGGCCGAAAATGACGATTTTCGATGGACTATAGCCCATGTAAAATGCTCAAAAAAGGCCCTAAATAACGATTTTCGATGGACTATAGCCCATGGAAAATGCTCAAAATTGGTAAAAATGACGATTTTCGATGGACTATAGCCCATTCAAAAAGCTCAAAAATGGTAAAAAATGACGATTTACGGTGGACTATAGCCCATGGAAAATGCTCAAAAATGACCGAAAATGACGATTTTCGATGGACTATAGCCCAGCATCAAAATGCTCAAAAATGACGATTTTTGATGGACTATAGCCCATGTAAAATGCTCAAAAAATGGCCCTAAATAACGATTTTCGATGGACTATAGCCCATGTAAAATGCTCAAAAATGACCAAAAATGACGATTTTCGATGGACTATTGCCCATGCAAAATGCTCAAAAATAATAAAAAATGACGATTTTCGATGGAGTATAGCCCATGCAAAAAGCTCAAAAATGGTAAAAAATGACGATTTACGGTGGACTATAGCCCAGCATCAAAATGCTCAAAAATGACGATTTTTGATGGACTATAGCCCATGTAAAATGCTCAAAAATGGCTCAAAATGACGATTTTCGATGGACTATAGCCCATGCAAAAAGCTCAAAAATGGTAAAAAATGACGATTTTCGGTGGACTATAGCCCATGCAAAATGCTCAAAAATGACGATTTTCGATGGACTATAGCCCATGCAAAATGCTCAAAAATGGTAAAAAATGACGATTTTCGGTGGACTATAGCCCATGGAAAATGCTCAAAAATGACCGAAAATGAGGATTTTCGATGGACTATAGCCCATGTAAAATGCTCAAAAATGACCAAAAATGACGAGTTTCGATGGACTATAGCCCATGCAAAATGCTCAAAAATGACCAAAAATGACGATTTTCGATGGACTATAGCCCATGGAAAAATGCTCAAAAATGACGATTTTCGATGGACTATAGCCCATGGAAAATGCTCAAAAATGACCGAAAATGACGATTTTTGATGGACTATAGTCCATGCAAAATGCTCAAAAATGAGGATTTTCGATGGACTATAGCACATGGAAAATGCTCAAAAATGACCGAAAATGACGATTTTCGATGGACTATAGCCCATGGAAAATGCTCAAAATTGGTAAAAAATGACGATTTTCGATGGACTATAGCCCATTCAAAAAGCTCAAAAATGGTAAAAAATGACGATTTACGGTGGACTATAGCCCATGCAAAATGCTCAAAAATGACCGAAAATAACGATTCTTATGGACTATAGCCCATGCAAAATGCTCGAAAATGACCAAAAATGACGATTTTCGATGGAGTATAGCCCATGTAAAATGCTCAAAAATGAGGATTTTCGATGGACTATAGCCCATGTAAAATGCTCAAAAATGACCGAAAATGACGATTTTCGATGGACTATAGCCCATGTAAAATGCTCAAAAATGGCTCAAAATGACGATTTTCGATGGACTATAGCCCATGCAAAAAGCTCAAAAATGGTAAAAAATGACGATTTTCGGTGGACTATAGCCCATGCAAAATGCTCAAAAATGACGATTTTCGATGGACTATAGCCCATGCAAAATGCTCAAAAATGGTAAAAAATGACGATTTTCGGTGGACTATAGCCCATGGAAAATGCTCAAAAATGACCGAAAATGAGGATTTTCGATGGACTATAGCCCATGTAAAATGCTCAAAAATGACCAAAAATGACGAGTTTCGATGGACTATAGCCCATGCAAAATGCTCAAAAATGACCAAAAATGACGATTTTCGATGGACTATAGCCCATGGAAAATGCTCAAAAATGGCCGAAAATGACGATTTTCGATGGACTATAGCCCATGTAAAATGCTCAAAAAAGGCCCTAAATAACGATTTTCGATGGACTATAGCCCATGGAAAATGCTCAAAATTGGTAAAAATGACGATTTTCGATGGACTATAGCCCATTCAAAAAGCTCAAAAATGGTAAAAAATGACGATTTACGGTGGACTATAGCCCATGGAAAATGCTCAAAAATGACCGAAAATGACGATTTTCGATGGACTATAGCCCAGCATCAAAATGCTCAAAAATGACGATTTTTGATGGACTATAGCCCATGTAAAATGCTCAAAAAATGGCCCTAAATAACGATTTTCGATGGACTATAGCCCATGTAAAATGCTCAAAAATGACCAAAAATGACGATTTTCGATGGACTATTGCCCATGCAAAATGCTCAAAAATAATAAAAAATGACGATTTTCGATGGAGTATAGCCCATGCAAAAAGCTCAAAAATGGTAAAAAATGACGATTTACGGTGGACTATAGCCCAGCATCAAAATGCTCAAAAATGACGATTTTTGATGGACTATAGCCCATGTAAAATGCTCAAAAAATGGCCCTAAATAACGATTTTCGATGGACTATAGCCCCAAAAAATGCTCAAAAATGACCAAAAATGACGATTTTCGATGGACTATTGCCCATGCAAAATGCTCAAAAATAATAAAAAATGACGATTTCGATGGAGTATAGCCCATGCAAAAAGCTCAAAAATGGTAAAAATGACGATTTACGGTGGACTATAGCCCATGGAAAATGCTCAAAATGTCGATTTTCCATGGACTATAGCCCATGGAAAATGCTCAAAAATGGCTCAAAATGACGATTTTCGATGGACTATAGCCAATGCATAAATCTCAAAAATGGTAAAAAATGACGATTTTCGGTGGACTATAGCCCATGGAAAGCGCTCAAAAATGGTAAAAAATGACGATTTTCGATGGACTATAGCCCATGCAAAATGCTCAAAAATGACCAAAAATGACGATTTTCGATGGACTATAGACCATGGACCATGCTCAAAATTATCAAAAAAAGCAAAAATGCTACCACATTCAGGAATTGTTTTTTTATCAAAACATCACATCAAATAAATGGTTGTTCATTTTCATTCCAATGAAACGAAAACACAACTTCATCTCTGAGCTTCCATTCAGATATAAGATTTTTATTGTCAAATCTTTACTAAATACATTAATAATACTAACTACAGTTACTGTCAATATTTACCACTAGTCTTCATTGGACTTAATGTCAGAAACATTTGTTGCTGGATTTGTAATTATATACAGAGTTGATTAAAGTACTACGTAATCCAGGATTTCCAAGAAAAGAGAGAAGAGACGGGAAAAGAGGACAAAGTGGGATGGGAGAAAAGAAAGAAGGAGAAAGCATAGAAAGCAAATGGAAGGAGAAGAGAAAAGGGGAGGGGAAAAGAAAGACCAGGATAGAAGAGGAATTTTAGAGTTAGAAGAAAGCAGATTATCGGCGAGAGAGAGAGAGAGGGAAGAGTATCAATGCATTGCTCCTCGATATTAGACTGATATCCACAGTGCAAAGGAGTAATACACTTATTTCAAAAATGGTTGACGGAGTGAGCAGTGAATGGTGAACGGCGATTGCACGACCGTAGGGAATTGTGGGTCTTTGATATTGATTATATATGCCTCCTTTGTGGTAAAACGAATTTACTGCAGAACACCAGCCCCATATAGTAAAGAAGAGCTTAAAATTGATGAAACAGTGCTTAGAAATCCAGAAAAACACTATAGGATATGTTGTAAGCGTAACCACAATTCCTTTCGGTCGTGCAATCGCCGTTTGCCATTCAAAGTTCACTCCGTCAACCTTTTTTGAAATAAGTGTATATTCAATATTTGTTTGTAATATATTGTTCCTCGATTTTTATATAATTAAATTGAGTTTTTTAAAACTTAAAAAAAAACTTAAAAGCGACTTGAATGTATGTGAACCATGGCATGACTTGGTGTGATTTCTATTGATTTTACAGACTGAATTAGAGTTAACGACTCCGTCACCCAACCCTCGTCTTAAGCAGAAAGTCTTATGATCAATTGCCAACAATTTCCTCGTCAATGTTGATATCAATTTTATATTGTTAAAAGTCCTCCAATAGCAAAGCCTTGTAAAGTATCAATAACCGCCTCGTTTGGGCGATAAACGTCATATTTTCTCTTAGAAAGGATTTGACTTGGAAACATGTCTTTAGGTTTTAGTCGTGTCTGGCATTTTTACGTTCTTTTTGAGTCCTTGACTTTCAATGTTCCCTGGTGGATCATATAGGGCTACTACATAGATACCATTATTATTGGTCTTAGACTTAGCAATTCCTATACCAGCCTTCTTGGTGCCTTTCCACACAACCTGGAATAGGATCATGAAATCGTGTAAATGTATAAAATATAATAGAATTGGTCGTATTTGGATATATGTATTGATGTAAATGATTTGAATAATAAAAAAAAAAAATAAAAAAAAAATAAAAATAGAATGTCAATACATTTATCATCATTATACAAAATGTAATTATAATCATTATCAGAATCAACAGCATTTTTATCATTACAAATATCACACTTATGATCATCATCGTTATCTCAGTTTATCATCATCATCATGACCATCACATCACCACATCTATAATCATCATCTTTAACATCATCATCATCATCATCATTACAATCAACTGCCAGTATCAACATACCACCATCACCATCGTCATTATTGTCATCATCAACATCATTATAGCCATTATCATCATCATCATTACCATCATAATCATCATCATCAAAATCATTATAGTCATCATCATCACCAACCACCAGTATCAACACCACCACCACCACCACCACCATCATTACCATCACCACCACCACCATCATCATCACCACCACCACCACCACAAACATCATCATTACCATCATCATCATCATCACCACCTCCATCACCACCACCACCACCACCACCATCATCACCATCACCACGACCACGACGACCACCAACATCACCATCACCACCACCACCACCATCATTATTACCTGAGTAAAGTGTTTCGTAAACATCATCATTACCATCATCATCATCATCACCACCTCCATCACCACCACCACCACCACCACCATCATCACCATCACCACGACCACGACGACCACCATCATTACCACCACCACCACCATCATTATTACCTGAGTAAAGTGTTTCGTAAACATCATCATTACCATCATCATCATCATCACCACCTCCATCACCACCACCACCACCACCACCATCATCACCATCACCACGACCACGACGACCACCATCATTACCATCACCACCACCACCATCATCATCACCACCACCACCACAAACATCATCATTACCATCATCATCATCATCACCACCTCCATCACCACCACCACCACCACCACCATCATCACCATCACCACGACCACGAACATCACCACCACATCATCACCACCAACATCACCATCACCACCACCACCACCATCATTATTACCTGAGTAAAGTGTTTCGTATCATCTTTCATCGTAGGATGTTCAAAGTTGTACGATCTCACTTCACCATACCACTGTCTTGTCGCTGTTTCTGCTGCTGTGTTGTAATCCTGATTGATAACTGCTATGTTTTCTCCTGGAAGCTCATTCATCTCATCTGCCACCATCGATGAGTCGCTATTCAGTGCCAAATCGTCGGCTAGCTTCTGAGCCTTTTTGGCCAAAGATGAAGACCATTTTAGTGCAGGGCTGTGGTGCCAGACTCGGAATGTGTTATGCATCTTGAGACCAGCTTTGGCTAACTCCTCTGTGAAAAATACAATTACAGATTGATTTAAAGAAATGCATATAAATGAGAGGATACCAACGTTTGTTTTCTCGTAGAACATATATAAATGAATGAGTAAACATTATTTTGAACTCGGAAAAAATCACAGAATAGAGTAGTGTAAAATATTTTCACATGAAATAATATTTAATAATTTTAAAACATTTGGTCAGTTTGTTTCGTACGTTTTAGCTACTACAATTAGCTATATATATTTAGGATATGAGTAATTAATAATTAAAAACACGTTAGCCAATCTGGTAAAATCCCCAATCCCCAATCCCCAATCCCCCTCCCCTCCCCCCAGTACAATATTGCTCTGTTAGGGAGTAAATAATCTTGTCTATCGCGATATTCATCTAAAAGAGGTAATGTCACCACATTGTACACGGGCGGGATGGGTAAATAAAGAAGTAAAACAAATGGCAAGCCCTGAATAAATAAGATTGAAAAAGTTATCATGCCAACAAATTTGATCAAAGATTATACTATTCACTGTTACCTGGACAAGGACCAGCGTTACATGGTCTGCTCTCAGTGGTATACCCGCTACAATACTGTCCTTTACAAGGCCTGGCACGTGCCTGGATACCTTGACCACACGTGACTGTACATGGAGACCAATCTTTGTGTGGACAACAAGAATTAGTACATATTGCCATATAAGGATATTTCTAGCCTCCGCGGCAAGCATCATTGCCATTGGCTTCATGTTTAAGAAAGCGGAAGAGGAGAGAAAAATAGTGGGTCGAGAAAAAGGAAAACCACCGGTACAAAGGAAGCCCGAAGCAGGAGAAGGAGTTGCTTGCGGAAGAGACAAGAGGTTTTTCCTTTTTCTCGCCCCATTCTCCTTCTCCCATCTTCCACTTTTCTAAACAGGAAGCCCATGACAGCGATGCCTGCGGAAGAGGCTAGGATATTTCAACAATGATGATAGCTTGGGGATATGGGTTGGGTAAAAAGGTGATGTTTGTCTTGCATGATTATTGGCTATGATGGCATCCGCGGTATTGACGAGAATAACTGATTTGTACAGTAGCACTTCAACAAAAGCAAACCCATAGGTTTAGTACAGTGACGTATTTTGTTATGGTTTATTATAACCATTATTCTTCTGAAGTTCTTCTCTAGTAGCATAATTATAGAATTACTAGGATTCTTATTAAATTAACAAACAAATTAAGAAATCTATTGTTAAAATAGTTGGCAAATTAGCATCACACTATCATCACTTGTAAACACTGCGCTCACCTAATGCAATATAACTTTCAAATGAAGCAGCTATTAATATGCAAATGCTCGGCAAGCCTCACTTTCACTTGATAATAACCACGAATCAGAGCAAGGCTGAAGGCCATTTATATCCATTTATATCTTCAATACAGTATTTTTATCCATTTATATTTTCCTATATTCATATCAACTTATTATTATTATTTTCATATGATAAGCTGTTTCGCGAGAGAGGTCACTTTATCACAAAACATCAACGCGATCATAATGTCATACCTTTAGTAGTACTCTTCACAGTAGAAAGTCCCTTGTTCCTGGCCACGCCCGAGTCCTCAGCCAACTGTGAAGTCTTCAATACCCCCTTCAAAGAGAACTCTGGGGTCTGTTTCTGTACCTTCTGTCTGACGGCATAGTTAGTGGGGACTGACCCACTGTACGCTTCTACGGTTCCAGGTACATGAGAGGATGGTAGCTGGTCCATACGGGTAAGCAATGTCATTAACTGCTCGATGTTCTGTGCATTAGGCGGTAACCCAGCCAGTCCAGGAAAAACACTCTGAATCAGGTTGTGAGGTGAGTCTGCTATGTTACCAAACGCCTGCTGTACTGACAGGCCAGCGGTACTTGGCAAGACACTCGGCGGGGCCTGGACTACGTTTTTGTGGAGTTTGTGTTTTGTGTCTGGTTGGCTGTCAATTGCTTTGCTCTGGAGTATGCTACTTAGGGAGGGTAGGGAGAGTTTTCTGGTCGGCATAGCATCGACTGTAACATCCTAAGAAATAGCAGAAGTACATAATATATGTTTATGGATTTGTACATAGTAATTGTTCATTGGCGTTTGTCCTTTATCTTGGCCAAACGCTGATCACTATAAATAGTTTTGCAAACATCATCAAACTATGTGCTTCATAAGTAAAAAAAAAAAATGAAAAACCTGATTGAAATGATTGCAAACGATGGTTAGAAAATTGTATTATTGTATGTACTATATACAATATGAGTGGCCGATATGTATGAGATATACAGTGGCGAGTCGAAGACGAGCCACTGTATATCTCCTACAGATCGGACACGAATATTGTATAGTACTTATGAAACTCCAAAATTAGTTCTTTAATATTTGACTAAAATTGTCAAGATAAAAGTAAATCTGGCCGAGAAAATTCAAGTTAAAACTTATGCAAATCAGGACGAATCTGTATCGAATTTACAACCTCCGTCACGTGAATTCTTTTGTCAATTGTTCATTAATTATGAATTTTATAAGTATAAAGAAAGAACGTCAGTAAAGTTAGGTTAACATTTTTTACTATATTACAAATTTCTTTCTATTACCTATCGTTTATATCAAACACCAACACAGCCTATACTAGTTTACTCTCTAGTTTCCATTTGTATTATATATCATGTAATTATTCAACTCACTTGTGGGTTCCTAGCATCTTTGTCCTGCTTACCAGATATCTCCCAGTCACTTATCTGAGGCTGGTCTCCCAACAACAAATTCTTCCCTAATTTTCCCGCCAAAAGTTTAATGACTTCAGGACTTAAATCTTTAGAATTATCGCCCGCACTCTTATTCTCCGTTGCTTGGTTACTGTTGGGTTTAATGATATCCTCGGAGAATTTTTTCGGGATTTTCAAGAGCAGGGAACCGTCGGAGCTTGTGTCGGCTTTAAAGCTGACTGGTTTACCTTGACCCGAGATCTTTAATATGACGTCGTCGTTGTCCGCTGACGGCTCGGTTTGTACTTGATTGCTGTTGATTTTACGTTGTACAGCGGTCGATGTAGTGGTAAAAGCACTTGTTGCCTTAGATGTAGGTGTTGTTATGATCGGTGGCGTTACCTTAGCAACACCGATGACGTCATTCATCTTACCTCCTATGTCAACATTCCTTGACGTGCTTTGGTCATCGTTTTTTGGATTTAAATCATTCTCGACAGGTTGTTGGGCCTCCTGTGTTACTCGGGTATTAGCCAATCCAAAGTGCTCTAGGACTTGAGCTATCTTTTCATTGGCTGTGTTTGAGGTAGCTGACTGTGACGACAACTGTTTGGATGACGTCAGTAGTTTTGCTAGACCGTCGAGGTTGTTTGGAGGATTCGACGACGTGTTTTCGTCGTTTTGCATCACCGTGCCTTTGTGAGTCGGCAACGAATCTGTCATTTCACCAACATACGGGGTTTTACTTTCCAGTGGGTTTTCATACGCCGCTCCAAGCAGCTCTGGTACCTCTCTACCATTGAGATGCTCAGTTTTTTCTGCATTCTGTTTCTGTAATATATTCCATAAAACTTTTCGTCCAATCTCATTTATTAGATTCTCTCCTTTCTTACCAACTATTGAGCCAATGCCAGCAATCTTGGCGTCATCTTGAGTCGTACTATCAATCGCTGTACCAAAATCATTGTCAAACGCTTTAGTATAGTCCTCTTCGTTATTATGGTAACCGTTGCTATGGTAGTCGTCACTATGGTAACTGTTGGTGCGATAGTCGTCACTATGGTCTCCATTGCTATGATAATCCTTGTCATAAAAGTCGTCGTTATGCTGACCGTTACCATGGAAGTCGTTGTCATGGTAATCATCACTGCCATGGTAGTCCCTACTGTATGTAGTAGGCAGATTATATTTTAGTTCTTTGTAGTTGTATTCAGGCATTGGGTCGGAGCTGTAAGCTTTATTTTCTTCGCCAACGTTGGATTCAGTGTTGGAGTAGGTTTTAGTTCCTCCTAGATCAAACGGTAATATTGATGGGTTCATTGCCAATGTGGGGCTTGCTGCTGGCGCGTTTAAAGTTCTTTGTGAACCTAAAATGATACAAAGAACAAAAATGTTGTTAAAACGACCAACATGTAAGCTTAGTTTGTTTAAATAAAGACCTTAATTATTATTATTTTTGGAAATTAGCGAGTGAACTGGCTGCGTCGGTGTTTGATATAAATGATAGGTAATATAATGAAATTTGTAACAAGGTAAAAAATGTTGACTTAACTTTACTGACGTTTCGAGCTTTAGCCCTTCGTTGGAGTAAAAGGGCTAAAGCTCGAAACGTCAGTAAAGTTAAGTAAACATTTTTTACGGTGTTACAAATTTCATTATATTATTATTTTTAACAATTCTATTTTCAACAGAGTGTTGTATATCCTAGTGCAGAGCTGGACCCAATTTTTGCAAAAGGGATATTTTTTTACGCGCGCGGTCTTATTCTTCTATTTGAAAGAGTTGCGAAAAGTTTTGGTTGGCTGAAGTCAACATGGACTGAGATAATATTTACTAATTGCTTGAATGACTGTTAGATTAACAGACTGGTTAAGAAAGGACCCAGGAATTGAAATAAAATATACTACATCACTGCTTTAAGTCAAGTCGTTACCGAATCTGCCTAGCCAGTGACTAATGTTCAAGAATCCGACACACTCACACTCACTACCTATACTTTATTTGTTTTAGTATACAACACTGCTGATATGTTGATTTGTTCATATACACCAATTGCAAAAATCGTTGTCGTAATCAAAACTACAGTCCACACTCTGAAGCCTGCTAGGGATGTCGGTAATATCAACATAATTTGAGATTTATAAGACGTATTTTCAAGAAATATTTGTTTCATGATCTACGACTGCAACAACTTGTATTATGGTTATATAACACAAACACGTACAACCAAAATATTCCATGAATAAATCGATAACAAGATAGGAAATACCGAAATCCTTTGCAAGCTTCAGAGTGTGGAGTGTAGCTTTGATTGCGACAACGATTATTGAAAAAGGTGTATACACAAACAAAGCATGCTTCAATCAAATAGAACGTTTTGCTTCCCATCTCCGGCACGAACTTGCGCGAGTCGAGTCGATGGTGTATATTATGGTACATTTAGGATAACAAGGATTGTAGGTGTCCATACCTTGAAGATTTATAACCCTGCTGATTGGTCGATATCTGTTGCCCATTGGTTGATATCCACCGATACGAACCATCTTCTTCATGACTGATGGGGTTAGTTCACCGTGAGTTCTCTCCATGTCTACAATCATCACACATATAATGAACACTAACAATCATCAATAACGTCTTTGTAATCATCACCATCATCAGAGTTATCCGTACTTCAATAAGTTTCAGTAACTTTTCCAGCTGTTACAATTAACCAGTCCATAAGATATGTAAATTGAATCATTTATATGTAAATGTAGTAATCTGTGACATAATTATAAAATAATCTTGAATACAATTTTTATCATCATCATCACCACATTATCATCATTATTATCATCATGATATTTGTTTATCATCGTTATTATTAAAAACATTGTCACCATCACCTTTACAATCATCATCATCACTGCCATGATCATCATGATCATCATTGTTATCACCATCATCATTGTCATGTTTATGCTATCATCGTTATAATTACAATCATCATCATCACCATCATCATTATTTTCATCATCGTTATCATCATCATCATCATCATTGCAATCAACATCATTATCTCTCCACAATATTGAAATTGTATCGTCCTCAGTTCTAGTTTATATCACAGATTATGGAATTAAATTTCAATGGCTATGTGAAACTAAAGCAGTATATATAATAACATCTTTTGTAGACATGCGCCTTGAGTTACTTCAAAGAATTATTCACCTTTTAAGAAGTCTTTTATTAAGCGTTCTTCACCAGCCGGCGCATGCACTAGTTTTCCCGACAAAGCATTCATCACTTGACTTTCTGTTACCCAACATGCAATGCACGACAACATGCAAGGACAATTAAATATATACACCTATGTGTCACATTATATTGAAACATGCATAGACAATATAAGAATATATATTTCATACATTAAACAACCGCAGAATAACTGGCATTAAAGTCGATCATTACATTATATACGTATCAAAACATGTGTGCAGATTACGTATAGGGAAAAATGAACATCGAACTCAATGCACATCTCAATTCAACATAATCGGCATTGTAGTTGTACCAATATCAATCATTTATCAACAACAGTGTGACGACTACAATATCGAGAACGACACGTTAAAGTACATTAACTCGTTAAAGTACCTTCCATCGATCGTAAATTCGTAACTTCACCGAAACTCTTCCTCGAACCTGGAACATCTATAATATCAGGATGGAGATAGTTTAACGACAGTTATGTCATGATGATGGAGGAAGGAAGGAAGCAAGCAAGCAAGCAGGCAAGCAGGCAAGCAGGCAAGCAGGCAAGCAGGCAAGCAGGCAAGCAGGCAAGCAGGCAAGCAGGCAAGCAGGCAAGCAGGCAAGCAGGCAAGCAGGCAAGCAGGCAAGCAGGCAAGCAGGCAAGCAGGCAAGCAGGCAAGCAGGCAAGCAGGCAAGCAGGCAAGCAGGCAACTAACAACCCAAAAAAGGAAAACAGATAAAAACACATCACACAAAAGTAAACCAAAACAAGCAAACGGCTGAGTATAATAATTTGATACAAGAAGCACTACACTCTCAATTCACTGGCTGTACCTTTAGGTGTGGAAGGGTGTGGTTTTAGATCTTCAGGACGTATAGCAACCAATGCAGATCGTGGTACATTCTTACGTTTGCTGTTTACGGTACTAGCAGTCTTATTGCTGTTTACTGTACCAGAAGTCTTATTGCTATATACTGTACTAGCAGTCTTATTGCTGTATACTGTACCAGAAGTCCTATTGTGGTGTTTCTTATGTAGAGCATGGCCTAGTGACAATCCATTGAAAATTATCAGTTATCAAGGTAATTTAGGCCCAGCTCAAACTCTGCATTTCCCATGTGCCGAATCTAATGCATGCAAGTGAACTCAAACAATAGGTTTTGCTATTAGATTTAGCACGTGTCAGATGCGATGTTACTAAGCCTTAATCGTCAAAACAACGTTGACCAAAACAGTGATTCGTATGTTGCATATGCATGACTCGCATCAATACTGCAGTTTGACGTTATCTAGCACCGCTAAACTATTTGACAAAACGGGCGCGTTTACACAACTAGGCCAAGCCTCGAATTTACTATGAATTGAGCCTATATCCCTGCGAAAATGCGCCAAATTGTACAGTGGCGCTAGATAAAATGAAACTGGACTATCGATGGAAAAAGTTATAGTAGTAGTTCAAAATAACAATTTACGTTTTTTACAGGACAATTACTTTTGTCGCCAATGCATTGATTTCTTTCTAAAATCTCCTCTCGGACAAACTTTTTAAATTAGTAGTAACATTGACAAATTATGGGTCAATACATTGCATTGATATTGAATAGAAATACCACAGTTTAAAAACGTATGACTTTACCTTGTGCCAATGAGAATATTAAGCAGTAATAGATGACTGTAAGACTTGATATATGTTGAAGTTTCATCGTTATTAGAGTTGAAGGGCTTCATCGAGCATGGCCTGTTATAAACATGAGCCTGCAATACACTGTATGAGAAAATTGTGATTTAGAACATTGTGAAAACGACTGACTCGGCAGTGGCTACTCGAAAAACTTATCGATGTATCCACAGTTACTCACTGCAAAAATGACTGAGTAGTGGCTACTCAAATAACTGAATAAATCGATGTATCCACAGTTACTCACTGCAAAAACGACTGAGTAGTGGTTACTGAAAAAACTATTTGATTTTAAGTAAAATGTTTGATTATTCTAATAATAAAGATAATAATTTCTTCCTGTCATCAAATACTGTTTCACATTGACAGTACTTAAAGCTTAACGAAAGATGTTTTAATTTCTGAACATTAGGTTTTGATTTATATTATAATAATAAAAAGAGAAAAACAATAATAATAAAGGGTTTAGACAATAATCTTGTTTGAGATGGTTCCACCTCGAGCAGGTCCTAATTAAACTATTTTACGGATTTTTACCCTTTAAGTATCAAACAAACCAGTTACAAAAAGATAAAAAAAAAATCCAATTTGAATTCCCTAACTAATCCTAATAGTAAACTTTATCATCTAGAAACTATACCATTTCTAAGAAAAAGAAACGTTCCCCCACATTGATAAAGTCAAATCACATATCTCGCTGTGTTTTAAGTTACCATCAAAATGTAAGTATTCCAATATCATAAAACAAGTAAATTAGTACATATTCTCACCTTAATAATGACGCCACAGGTGTATAATAGCGTTATCGACCTTAAGGTAGTGCAATACGGTAATTCTCGTCCCTAAATGATGTTAAAATACTTCATATTTTGTACTCTTTTTTAGGTTAATTCTTTCGTTCTGGAGATGAATAATTAATGAAGTTTCGTCTAAAAACTATGTCAGTGACCTCATCAAATACGGTTCGTGTGGCTCATGTGTTCTTTGAAATAGACGATCACGCGCTGTTGAGCACAGTCAAACTTAAAACTTGCGCGGGAACTAGCGTAGTGTTTTCCCTTTTTTACTCCGACGAAGGGCTAAAACTCGAAACGTCAGTAAAGTTAAGTCAACATTTTTTACGGTGTTACAAATTTCATTATATTACCTATCGTTTATATCAAACACCGACGCAGCCTATTCTAGTTTACTCGCTAGTGTTCATTTACACAGGGTAGCCGGCTTCGATGCATATGAGATTAGTATAAATACACAAGTGATTATGGAAAATCGCGCGCCGTGATTGGCCGAAAAATTCACAGTATTTCTCGATATTTACCTACTCCTTTCGCGCGCTTTTAGAAATATAAAACGAACAGTTTTTCTTCAAAAAAGCTGGTTATTTTTACTTTTTGAAATAATGTATTTATACTAAAACTATTATCCACCTCGGTGAATAATAAGCTTGACTACGTCTCGGTTATTATTCACCGATATTCACTTCGTCTTCGGCGAATAATTGGCAAAAATAAATAACAAACATCTCGTAGTACTGGGGCCGGTTGTACGAAGCCTGAATAGCGCTATCCACCGGATAAATACTTATCTAGCGGATAAAATCTATAAAAAAACCTATGCAGTGGATAACTTTTATCCGCGGATAACTTTACCCACCCTTCGTACAACCGGCCCCTGATCTCTGAATTCATATAAAGCTTGAAATTCTGATTGCGTCTAAAAATCAATGAACTTTATTTTGAAAAGTAGCCGCGCCTTTGCATCGAAGCAAGACGAACGATGAATTTGTATGATAAAAGAAGTGTCCAAAGTGTTACAAAAAGTCTCCATCATTGCAAGCTCACCATTCGTCTCGCTTCGATGTAAAGGCACGGTTACCTTTCAAAATGGCGCAGGGAACTGTGAAAGGGATTATTTGCACAACGTAGTTCAAAGCATGTGCAAAGATAGAGCGCCAATAAAAATGCGCACAGAAAATGCTTCGTCGTTGAGTTACGCTCATACGCTTAGTGAAGGTGACTTATTTAAGGTCACTCCTCTTAAATGACAGACTTTGCAAGAACCGACCAACCAACCAACAATGTAAACAACATATACCAACCATCATTACTATACATCCGACCAACTGATAAACCAACCAACCCACCAACAAATAAATATACGAACCATGACCAGCCAACTAACATACCAACATACCAACCAACCAACAAACATACCAACCATCATAAGAAACAACCAACAAACATACCAACCATCATAGGAAACAACCATCAAACCAACCGATTATCCAAACAATCGATCCGCCAACCTACCAACATAAGGAACAACCAAACAGCTATCTAATTAATGAACTGAAAAACCAACCAACCAACCGACAAACATACCAACCAACAAACATATGAACAAACCGACAAACATACCAACCATCATAAGAAACAACCAACAAACCTGCCAACTAACAATTAACTGACCAAACAATAAACCGAGCAACCAACCGACCAGCCAACCAACCAACCAACCAACCAACCAACCAACCAACCAACCAACCAACCAACCAACCAACCAACCAACCAACCAACCAACCAACCAACCAACCAACCAACCAACCAACCAACCAACCAACCAACCAACCAACCAACCAACCAACCAACCAACCAACCAACCAACCATCCATCCAACCAATAAACGAGCAACCAACCGACCAATCAACTGACCAACAAATAAAGTAACAACATTGTTTAGTTTTAAAAAACTAATCCTAAGATATCTTTATTGCACTAATCACTAATCTAACTATTATGTACAAACGGCTTATAAGATCATCCAGTAGATTTCTAAAATGTATTGATCCACTCAGAAGATGACGCCAATACCAACAGCCTTTCTCATTTGTTTTAAACAAGGTAATATAATGAAATTTGTAACACCGTAAAAAGTTTTGACTTTTAGTAAAGTAAAGTCAACATGATATCTTGTTACAATGTAGTACAATGTTATTATCCCTTTTTTCTCCGACGAAGGGCTAAAGCTCGAGACGTTAGTAAAGTTAAGTCAACATTTTTTACGGTGTTACAAATTTCATTATATTACCTATCGTTTATATCAAACACCGACGCAGCCTATATTAGTTTACTCGCTAGTTTCTATTTGTATTCAACAAGCATGATCATTCATAAATTTCTTTGCAGCTTGATTGTTTATAAACGTCCCCAGTCTCCCCTTCCTTGTTTGCAAACGACAAATTTATCACCACTCCCTTGTTACTAAAAAGGATCACCTTAAAATTTGAATCTATGTCTTGACCCCTCGCTTGTTGCTAAATAAGGATCAACGGGATTACTATGAAGCTTGTGTCTAAACACCCTCAGTCACCCCTCCCTTGTTACTAAACAGGGATCAACGGAATTTCTTGAAGCTTGTGTCTAAACATCCTTAATCACCCCTCCCGTGTTACTAAACAGGGATTACCGGGATTTCTATGAAGCTTGTGTCTAAACACCCTCAGCCACCCCTCCCTGGTTACTAAACAGGGATCACCGGGATTTCTATTAAGCTTGTGTCTAAACATCCTTTGCCACTGAACAGAGGTCACTCTCTACTTTGGGGCTTATGTCTTTTGAATATTCAAGCATAAACATTCTCAGTCACACCTCCCCGGGATTTCTATGAAGCTTGTGTCTAAATACTCTCAGTCACTCCTCTTTCGCTACTGAACAGGGATCGCCATTCACTTTGACGCTAATGTCTAAACATTCTCAGTCACCCCTCCCTGGTAACTAAAACCATTTATCCTTTACTTTGAAGCTTATGTCTTTTGAATATTGAAGCATAAACATCCTCAGTGACCACTCCCTGGTTAATAAAACCATCTATTCTTTTCTTTGAAGCTTATGTCTTTTGAATATTGAAGCATAAACATCCTATGTGACCACTCCCTGGTTACTAAAACCATCTATCCTTTACTTTGAAGCTTATGTCTTTTGAATATTGAAGCATAAACATCCTCAGTGACCCCTCCCTTGTTAAGAACGTTTGTTCTTAGCCATGTTTCATCGTTCCCTTTAGGATCGTAAAGCGCCACCACGTAGAGATCATTCGTCTGTAAGTCTCTTGCGCAGCCCATTCCAAGTTTAGTAGTTGCCTTCCAGATCACTTGTGTGAACGAGTCAGTTTGTGGAGTGATTCGAGGGTCAGAGAAACTATAACTCGATATTTCAGCGTACCATAAGTTTGTTGCTTCCTCGCCAGCTCTGTTGAAGGTCGTTCCCGAGATTTTTGCAACGTTTTCACCGTAGTTTAGTGAGGTAGCAAGAGGTGATTTCTCAATGTTTCCCTTCATTGCCATATCATAGGCCATCTTTTCGGCCTGGGTAGCCAAATCGTCGGACCATTTTAAGCTGGGTGAGTGATGAAGGGAGCGATATTTGTTGTGTGTGTTAAGACCCTTCTCTGCAAAAGCTTCCAGATCTGTAACATAACAAATATATAATAATGTAGTAATAATTATTTTGATAATAATACAAATGAGAATAATATTTTTCTTTAAAAAGAGGAACGCCTCACTCATCAAAGATGATTTTCAGGAGGGTCCTCAAACATTATTTCAATAACGAATTAAGAAACAAGACAAAGCCAACCTTAAGTCAACAATTATTCGATTATAGAACGAATATAAATATAAATGCGATAGAAAGAGCACAATAGAAGGACTGAGAAAAAGAAAATAAGCGAAACACAGAAAGAAGAAGCAGGCAAAAGTATGTAGTGAGAGAAAGGTTTAGGAAACAAAGGTTCAAAAGTAAATGTCAAACGTGTGTAAATGAAAAAGAAATTGCAAAAGGATGATAAAATAAAGAAAGAAAGAATGTAAAAAAAGGGAAAAAATGAAGAAAAGAAAAAATATATAATTTTTTGAAAAAATGGTTATGACTGAAGTAGTTGTAGTGGAATAGTCGTTTTCACAGTTCCGTTCAGTGACCACGGATGAAAGTCCCAAGTCGAGGTTCCAGTTGCTGCGGATGATAAAATTACAGCTTTGCTATGCGCAGCAACTGGAACCTCGACTTGGAACTATTGTTCGTGGTCATTGAACGGAAGGACAATTGGCAGAATTTTACCTTCTTTTAATTTCATAGCTTCAATGGTATTCTGGGTATCTCGTTGTGACGCCATCTCATCGGATTCAAATAGTACATTATCACTAGGATCTTGACCGTGAGTTGTCCTAGAATGAGCTAGTGTTGTGATTGGCTCATCATACATATCTGGTCTTGGTAGCAAGGGATCATTAGAGTCTCGAACACCATTCACGTATCTCCGCGCTGTTTCTGCATCACTAGGGTCGACCGTAGGAACACTAATGGGAGACGAGCCAGTGCCTGGTTTATCACTTGGCACCCCTGGTACAGCATTCAAATAACTATTATGAGAACCCGATCCAAGCAGCTTATTCACCGCGGCTAGTAAATCAGGTATCTTAGCAACAGCTGAAGCTTGTGACGCATCAGATGACGTAAACGATACAGGTGACGTATCAGTCGACATCAGAGACTCAGATGACGTAACAGGTACATATGACGTCACTTTCTCTTTGATTTTGGTGGAGGAGTGTGGCCCCTTGCGCTGGTGTTTCAGCTCATTGATGCTGTCCTGGATACCTTTAAGTATTTTGCCTAAGGTTGTCTCCACGGCGGATGAATCAGGTGATTTTGCAAGTTGGTTTTTGGTTTTGATACCATTTAAGTTATAGGTTATTTGTGGGATGGTTTGTGATGGTGTATCTGTGTCCATGGCGTCCGGTTTCTTGGTCGAATCTGGTACATCATCGTGGAGGATCTTACGATTCTTCACGACTTTGACATCGGTCACCATGTTGTTGTGCTTGCCAACTGTAGCTATAAGCTTGATTGCTTTCTGTTTTAAATCCTCGTCCTTGTCCTCGTACTTTTGAACATGTTCATCTTCTTTCTCTCCTGTTTTTGGCATCTTTAGAAGCACCCAAGACTTTCTCGTTCCTTGTTCTTGACCTTTCTTTTGTTTCCCTTTAGTGTCAACCTTAAGGACTGAAGCTTGGCCACTATTAGTTGTTTCTTTGTTATGGTCGCTGCTTTGCTCTTGTGTTGCCTCTTTGCTTCGAACTGAATCTTGTTTTGAAGAATCTGTTTTTTCTTTCTTGCTTAAAGCGGCGATAAGAGTACTTATAGACTTTGCTAAGGTTGCTTCGAACTTTTTGTGATGGCTACCTTTTAAAAGCATTAGTTTGTTTTCTTGCTCGATTTCTTTCTGTAGCTCAGCTCGTTGCTTAGGCGAGCCATAACCTTGTAAATATTTCATATCAGGGTGGCCATTCACAAGCATTTTAAACTTTGGTTTTACGACTAGGTTTGCTCTTTTGCCGAATAGAAGTTTTAATATTGAGATCCCGAGGGATGTTGGATTGACTAAGGTTGAATGAGGATGGTCCTCGGTGATTTTGCTCCGGTATGCTGCTTGTTCAAGACCCTCCTGAGAAAGATCCTTTGAATTAACGTCCCCCAAGTTCTTTCGTGAATCCTTAATTATACCACTTGGAGCCTGAGGGGTCTTTATATGGCTAGGGACATCATTAGGTAAATGCCCTTTTCCAGTACCTTTGTCGTTTGATGTATTTGCTTTTGCATATGTTGGACCTTTATCGTGGTGCACCTTAGGTTTGATGTTCTTTCCTTTTTGATCCTTAGCTTTAATGTACCCAGGGTCCTTGACAGTAACTAGTCGAGCTCGTTGACCATTTTGTGTTAACCCAGAAGACACCGCGGTAGTTATAGTGTTATTCTTCGCAATAACATTAGTATCTTTGGTTTCTAGAGCTTCTGCTAAGTTTAAGATATCAGCATCTTTTTTAAAGGAGTTCCTTTTATTCAGTACCAGTTTTAGCGCGTTCACTAAAGCCGGGGAGAAATGGAACTGTTTGAGGTGATGCACACCTTGTGGGCCTCCAACTATTACAAACCTTTTCGTCGACGCAGGCTTGGGATCTTCTCTGTACGTGATTTTCTTTTCCGTTTTGAAGATTTTGCCTTGTTTCTCTGACTTTTTCGGTTTTGGTTTTCTCATTGTTGGTGGTTTAAGGCGGTATTGTTTAACTGGCTTTGAACTGCGCTCTTCCTCGTCAAGCGCAGTCGTATCTTGTTTATTTGAGGTATTTGGCTGATGGTGGTGGTGGTGATGGTGGCGATGATGACGGCGATGGTGATGATGATGGACGTGATGATGGTGATGATTATTTTGTTTGACAATGTTTTGGTTATCATTGTTTACTGGAAACACCTTTTTCTTCCAATACAAACCATGATATTTCGACGTGGAGCGAGAACCCAACTCTTGCCGTTGAGAAACGTTTTTGCTTTCTTTATGCGTATTGTGTGCAATTTTATTGTCTTTCTGCACTCTATCATTTATCATATCTTTGGAGCGACCAAACCTTTTGCTCAGTTTCGAATGATATTGCTCTTTACCCGTGTCTCTGGTAACATTGGTTCGATTACTGCCTAAGGTGGTTTTCTGTTCAAGTGCATCAACTTTAGATTCCGTGTTAACCGTGACACCGTTTCCAAACTTTCCAGATTGCCGTTTCACACTTTTGCCAGGAAGAAATTTGTCGCTGCTGTAATAATGTTTTACGGTACTTGATCTTTCATTCCCATACGTTTTACCATCATGCTGGAAACCTTTGGTAATATTATTGTTACTAGTACTTGTTTGTTTATTTGCAAAGGTTTTGAAATTTAGTTGCACACTTTTGCCAACGATATGTTTGTTCCTACTGATGACTGATTGTTCTTGTGTATTGATTTGTTGTTTGATTCCATTCGTAACATTTTTATCATCACTTATAGTTCCCAAATGTTGTGATAAACGGTTCGTTTCTCTGACAGCAGACCCATTTTTAGTTTCATTATTTGCTCCACTTGCAGTTGTCTTTTTTAGTGGAAAAGGTTTTGACGTAAGCGTTTCACGTAAGGTCCCGCGTAGTGCTTGCGAAGAGCTTGCGTTAACGGACGTACTGATGGGTTTTTCATAGTAAGGCGTGAAGGTGACAGCACTTACATGCAAGCAAACGAACACAGTAACGACTAGTACAACACTAGTTGTACACATTTCGTCTTGAAATCTGTAGAAAGGACAAAAGATGAGTAAATGAACGAATGGGAAAATAAATGAATGAATGAATAGATACAAGGATGAATAAATGCATAAGCAATCGTATAGGAACCCTAAAAATCTAATCAGTAAATGAATAAATAGATCACTTCACAATCATTCGTTGATTCGTTCTTTCATTCAGTCAGTTCGTATGTCTGCCAGTCAATTAAAATCAATCACGTGTTCAATCAATCAGTCATTCAATCCACCAATCAATCTTTTGATAAGTCTGTCATTCTGTCAATCAATCAATAAGTCGATTTTCCAATCAGTCAGTCAGTTAGGTTGTTATTTTCGCATATCGTATTACAACGTATGGATCACAAACGTTTTAGCCAAAAATAAAAATTTAAACATTGTAGTTAAAATCATTATAATCTGAAATTCAAATAATAATGTGTTATCATTGTTGCAAGAGTGCTTATTACTTACTTCCATAAAACTACAATCTTTCCACCATATTAGTTTAAATGATATACATTTAACTCATCCCCACCTATAATAAAAATTAAAATACATAAAAAAAAACATTCAAAAATTTCAGACCGTTTTCAAATTGAAAAGTCGGGTGTCAATTAACCACGCTTAATGAAAACTTAACAGAAAACTTGCGAGAACATTATTTTCTTCTTGAAAAACTTCAATTATCGTCAATCGTTAAATTATGAGTTTTATACTAATCCAATTTTGTTTAGAAAATATAAGCTTATAGGATATATGCTTTGCTAATAAATACTTAGCTATTGACGTTTATTTTACAATGACATAGACCTAAACTATTTGACATTTTTTAACACTTTAGACACCGTCTAATTTAAATATTTTTGAAAAAATACACTTACCAGAATTTGTCTGTCATGGGATCCCATTATTTGTCCATTCTAGGAGTTTTTCTTTGCTTAAATATTGTTTTTTGTCAAGTACAAATCCTGTGTAGATAATATAGGTAACCAGCAAAGCAAAATAATCATGAATAAATAAGTATACACAGGTCAGTGGTTAAATTGACCGACGGGTGGAATTTAATGTGTCAGTGATCATGTCTATTTGACATGGTTCCACTTATCGTATTTACTCGAATAAGCGCCGCACTCGGATAAGCGCCGAATTTTATCGTCATAATGTTACTCTAGAACTGCATACTAGTACATTTTTATCAAAAGCTATATTCTTCAGTTCAAAATAATTATATTCACATCAAGTTGTCTCCCCAATATTCATAGTTCTGATCAAGAAGGGGATTGTGAGATCGAGAAAAATGTAATAAGCGCCGCGGCGCTTATTCGACTGAATACGGTATCTGCGTTATCAGAACTGAACGAAACCTAGCTTTGTCTTCACTAACGTCAGGATCGGAGTCAAATAGGAGTAAAAAGCGCTTCGGAATCGGCCAGTCGGAATCGGAATAATAAGCGTCGGAATCAGAGTAAAACGCGCGTCGGAATCGGCCAGTCGGAATCGGAGTTAAAAGCGCGTCGGCGCGGAATCGGCCAGTCGGAAACGGAATAATAAGTTGGAATCGGAATCAGAGTCGAATCAGAATAATAAGCGCGTAAGAATCGGAATCGATGTCGAATCGGAGTCATAAGCGCGGAATCGGAATCAGATTCGGAGCCGATTCGGCATTGAAGAAGGCTTCCATTTTTTTTTTGATAAGTCAAAACTGGAAGGTAATCAACCAGTCAATAAATCATCTATCCGCCATTTTGAATCAGATATGAACGCATCTAAGGGGGTACAACACTAAGGGGGTATACATCTAAGGGGGCACAGCACTAAGGGGTACACATCCAAGGGGTACACATCTAAGGGGTACACATCTAAGGGGGTATACATCTAAGGGGGTGCACATCTAAGGGGTACACATTTAAGGGGGTACACATCCAAGGGGTACACATCTAAGGGGTACACATCTAAGGGGGTACACATCTAAGGTGTGCACATTTAAGGGGGTACACATCAGTCTAAGGGGTACAAATCTAAAAGGTTTTTTTCATGAGATCGATAACAACTCGGACCGACATGAGTTTGTATTTTCGACTCCAAGAAACAAAATAAAATAATGACATGGTGTAAATGTCGTAAAGTTTATAGTTCGTCGAAGCTTATATTATATAGCTTCTTAAATATCAGCAAGAACTCCAATCGTTTTTGTAAGTGTTCATTTATATTGAACTCTAATCCAACTTCAGTGAATCAGCCAGAGTTTTCTTAGAAACACCGTCGCAACGTACAGCATTTAATCGCTTCTTATAGTACTTGTATTAAAAACAATGATCGATGCAAATCTTCGGTTTTTAGCGAAAACGTTTATTTTTGAGAGGACACCTTTTCCATATGGAAGTTATAATTAGCATCATGGTACTCGTTACTCCAGTTTGCGAAAAAGCAATAATTTTTTTTCAAGAGGAAAACTTTTCCACATGGAAGTTATATTTAGCATCATGTTACTACTCGTTACTCCAGTTAGCGAAAAAGCAAGAAGTTTATTCAAGAGTAAACCTTTTCTACATGGATCCATGAATGTTCACACCTAAGTTAAAGGTGAAACATCAACTCCCCCGTTAGAGTTCAACATACATAGTCAAGTTTGACAATTCTTTGTTTGGAGATAAATGGGTAATAGGACTCTATTGTTAATTAGAAGGAGATAATGGGAAAATATTAAGTTTACCAAAGTGTAGCAAATCAAAATAAATAAATTGAAACTAGCGAGTAAACTAGTATAGGCTGCGCCGGTGTTGGATATAAACGATAGGTAATAGAATGAAATGTGTAACACCGTAAAAAATGTTAACTTAACTTTACTGACGTCTCGAGCTTTAGCCCTTCGTCAAGGTAAAAAATGATAATAACATTGTACTAGATTGTAACAAGATATCATTTTCGAAACATCTGTTGCGAGCTGAACACAGTAACCAATTGACTATTTGAACAATCATACACATATATAACAAAAAAAGAAAGGCAAATCTCCATCGAAATTAAAGCTAATTAAATCGTTATAATTATAAACGAAAAGCCCAATGTCGATATTTTTGTTGAGTGATCATACACAATATAAACCTAAACGAGACTCTAGAAATGAACAATAAGTAATGCTCCTTAGCTTGTTTCCCTGGAGCCTGTGTTTCATTTGTGTATGATCATATCATTCAACCAAAATATCGAAAGTGGGCTATTATGATGAAGAAAAAAGGACAAAGATCTATTGTAATGAAGTGTGAGCATTTTACTAGAGTTGTAGCACGTAGTCACGTACGCACAATTTGAGACATCTGTTTTCATGTAAAACTAATTGGCAAAAACATGAAAAATAAAATAAAAATGAAAAAATATATATTTGGAGTGAGACTTTTTCTTATACCCGAGTTGCAAAAACGTTGTCAAATGGAAATATGTTTAAAATGAGAGAACGAAAAAATATTGAAAAACTAAAATAAAACAATTGCGGTAAAATTCAAATAAAATAGATGTACAATAACAACAACATGAGATTATAGTGCGATCAAATGGTTTGGTTGTGGCTCTGGAGGGAAAGCGGAAGAAGGTTAAGGGAAGGCCAAGAGTCATGGAGGAGAACAATTGAAGAAAAAGAGAAAAAAGATGGAGTGGCGGGACTGAAAAGAGGCTGAACAGATCGCAGCAGACAGGCCAAAGTGGAGGGAGTTGTTTCTCGCCTCATGCTCCGCAAGGAGCTAGGAGAAAAGAAGAAATGGTTTTGTGACTACCAGACAACGAGCTCACGTTATCCTAGAAACAAATGTTTTGCGTCTTTCGGAGCAAGAGGTACGCCCGAGTTGGATCCCCAGTGGCCTCAAACTAGGAGCATTATTGATGGAGAGAGGGGAAAAGAGTGCACCGTCGGCTTTCTGGGAGATCAGTTTATTTATATCTTTTATATTTGAATTTTGATGTGTCTTGCCGTGCCTTGACCGCGCAGTTCGTGCCGTGAGCTTTCAATAGTCATACGAAATCTGCTCTAACAAACCCTGGTCGTGACAACCCTAAGAAACTAACTCGTACAAACTGCTCGCCCCTCAAGGTTGTAAGCTGTGTGCGCTATAAGGTCGAGAGACACTAGGCGACACGTAGCTCCGACACGACATGCACGGCGACATATCGCCGGGACAATTCCCTTCGTGTGACTCGAAGAACAAGTTATGTGCAAATGTTTGTCCCCGTGACAGAATTCATTCATTCATTTAATCAATCAATCATTTTATTTCCATTTTAACAATACAGTTATAAATATTCACTGCCGCAGTTAGCATAGCTATTCGAGGCAAGCAGTGAAATATTTTACAATTTGAAAAATCAGTTTAAGAGATTTTACATATAACATTTATATAATTAAAGAAAAGATATATACTTTATGACTACAATTTAAAGAAATAATTATAAATAGATAAATATTTTATAAATACTGTGAAGGATATATATAAAGAGTATAAAGAAAGAAAGAAAACAAATTCTCCGCGACAAGTGGCGCGACCGGAAAGAAGCTGAACAGATCGCAGTGGACAGGCCAAAGTGGAGGGAGTTGTTTCTCGGCTCATGCCCCGCGAAAGGAGCTGGGAGAAAAGAAGAATGGGTTCGAGCAGGGGCAGAGGGGGGGAGAGGAGGGGGCGGGGGAGAAGTTTGATTATACGATAATGACGACAAAGAAGAGGAAATGTACGAAAGTCAGGAGAAGACGGCCGAAAACGATATATAATAAAAGCAGAAAAAGGAGAACGCTTTCAATTTCTCGCTGTTTCAAGATGTTTTTTGCTAAATAAAGCACAGATGGTAGTCTAAAAGCAAAGCAATGTATATATGTAATTGAGCTTACATTGACGACGACAGCAGGTTAAAGAGTAAGAGAGGAAAAACAAGAACAAGAAGATTGAGGAAGATTAAAGAAGAAGAAGAAGAAGAAGAAGAAGAAGAAGAAGAAGAAGAAGAAGAAGAATGAGAATGACAAAGACAAGTAAAAAAAACGTTTCGCTTTACAAAAACGTTACATTGATCTAGAAAAATAATATGAATCCACCAAAACAGAGTATTTCACAAATTTTGAATAAAACGAATATGCAAAGAATTTTTGTGACTACGTGAGTGCATTTTCATTGGTTATTTACCGAGGATAAACTCTTCATTAAATTTCCAAAACTGGTAAAAGCTAGTCTGAATTTCCTAAATAAGCTAAAGTCACCCTTTGATAGGTTAAAATGAATGAAATGTTGAAGAGAATAATTACTCATATACATAACAAATAATTGAGTCGGATTTAGTATAGAGATTAGGTGATATATCATAGTAAATTGCAAATGAACCTTAAATTTGGAGCTATCAAATATTAGTGACTTTATTTCTTGCCTACTTGAAAACTAACACATCACAATTAAAAATGGTGCCGTTGCTAAGACCCTAGGTTTAAAACTAGCATACGAAATGGTCTAATTTGTAAATAGGAAAATACTCGCTTGGTTATTCAGGCGGTCATGTTTGGACAGCTTTTCCCGCGCTTTTGACGCGGCTACCACACAGGAGCGGGCAAAAAAAAACATCGCTTCTGTTTTATTAAATTAATTAATTTCCCATTTTTAGTAACAAATTTATTGAATGTTTATTATAAGTATATTAAACAGTTTTTTTCTACGTATTTGAAGCGGTTGGCACAGGAGATTATCGCGATTGTTTTAATCCTTGAAATATGATAGCATCAATTTAACGATATTAATGCAATGTTTAGGTAATCATTCGATTGAATTTGTCAAAGGTATTTTAAGAAACTTACAAAAAAGAGTTTTCGCGCGCTTTTGGCGCGTCTGCCACCGTGAAAAAGCCGGTGAAAACTGAAAAATCTCGACTGTTTTAATCATTGAAAGCAAAACAATAATTTTTCCGATATTAATGTAATATTCACTGCCAAATTCGTTCGATATTGTTGTAAGACAGCTGCTTTTTAACACAGAAATTGTGTTTTACAAAGCTTTATATTTGTATCGGATCTTAAATCGAGAGGAAATCTCAGAAGTTGTTCCTAAGTTCATGTTTTCTTAACACTTGCGAAAAAGTTCCAAAATGACCTTTCGTTTTTGTTAGTTTTTGTAATAATAAACGAAGAACTTAATAATTGTTCGCAAATACTCGCTCTCATTAAAAGGCAATATTATAAAAGTATTTGAGCAAAATTATTCCAAAACATAATTAATTGTCGGGACAATTATGTTCAAAGCATATTTTACGCATTTCTCGAACAATATTTACCCAAAAAATATTTTGTAAATCATGTAAATGTTTATTAATGTTTCCATCAGTTAATCAGGAAGAAAACGAATAAAAAAAAAGGAAAAAAAGACATGTTTTTTTTATCCGAAGAAAATAACTTTTAGTTTAAATTTTTTCTGAATAGATTACTAAACCTGTGTAAAAAAAGTTTTGTTGTTTTATCAAGTAAATAAAAAAGCACTGTTAAAAATATAATAAACAAAACAATTGTAGAAAAATTAAAATCCTTCCGAAGACCTACAGTTTCCTTAAAAAAAGACTTCCACCCCAATTTAATTCCAAAGAAAAAAGTTCAAAGGATTTGTTTAACGAGTTTCCTTCCCCAGTTGAATTGATTTGTTTCCGTCCAGTTGACAACTGTGACAGAAAATTCAATCAACGAATTTTCCGTATTAAATAAGATTATGTCTCAGCTAAGCGTTCATTTGCGATACTCTACAAAAACTAATGCAGTAAATATTGACAAACGCAGACGACAGTCGGACTTAAGCAGTAATTATAATGCTATTTCATAGACGAGTAAAACGTCTTTATACAAGAGGCATGCTTAACAAAAGAAAAACCTGCCACGAGGAACTGAAAAACATATCAAAAAAGACGAAGAAACTTGTTTAACACCTTTTACCACCTGCCTCGAGCATACGGCTTTCTTGTCGACTCCTCTAACTTATTGTACTACTAAAACGACGAGTTTTTATCACCAAAGTAATCGTCTTATCTTCAAGTTGAGCGAGATTTTCAAATCTGGACCATATTTTGTAACTAGCAAAAGTGTTTAAGCTAACAATGAAGAGAAAAGTTCCCGATAATTTTACATTTTATTACAAAAGAAATGGCATTGTTTTAGTGGATTGTTTTTTTTTTCTTCTAATTTTTGAAATGTAACGATATTTAATCCTATACTTTTGCGTAGCATAATAATGCTTTCTCGAGAAGTAAAACTTGAAAAAGAAATAAAGTAAGCAATTTTATAATAGTTCATTTAAACAGAAATTGGTACAGCTTACAGATCAGAAATGCTGAGCAAAATTTATTTAGCGTTCTCTCGTAACTTTTGAAATACATAGTAGCTTTAATCGTAAAAAAATATTACACTTAGAAACGTTTTACTGTACAAACAATTACTGTAATTCTCGTTCGTTTCTGTTTGTCTGATACATAGAAAAGTTTAGCAAATACTCTGTCTTGAATCAATCAAAACGCGTGCCATATTATCCTCGAAAAACGCTTCACAACGTCTTTACAAAATAGGGAGAACTATATGGAACATTTATAACAGTTAAAAAATGAGTTACGAGTCATGTTTAATACTTTCAAAAAACGTTTAGAATTATAACATTATCGAGTTAAAAATGAATAAAGAATTATAGTAATGTTCAATATTTTTCAAAAAACCTTTAGAGTTATAACATTGTCGATTCAAAAATTTGAATAAAAAGTTTTATTTTGATGTTTTTAAATTCTTTTCAAAAAACGTTAAGAACTATAACATTATCGAGTTAAAAATGAATAAAGAAATTTAGTAATGTTTAGTACTTTCAAAGAACGTTTAGAATTATAAATAACTTCTTTAAAAAATAAGGAGCTTTATATGGGAAATTTACAAAATTGCTGAGTTAAAAACATTTAGTACTTTTCAAAAAAAACATTTAGAATTATAAAAAGAGTCTAGTTAAAAATTAACAATGTTAATATAATATTCGAGAAATTCGACTTTCAAACATCGCAAAACTATGGAAAGAAGGCTGAAGTTTTTATTTCGAAGCGAGTTTATCTTATTTTTCTAGTTCTTGTTTTATTTTGAAAGACAAACGTCTTTGTTCAAAGTAACTTCTTTGAACATCAATGTCAACATTACAGATTTTTTAATTTCATATTTTATTTGCTGACTTTCTTTCAGGAGAAAAGGTGAAATACACTTGATAATAAACTATATATCAACGAATTCATTCACAGTTAGAAGCGAATTGTCTAAATATTATTACTATTATTATTAATTCATCATAACTATATATTATAGTTAGAACTACATTTAAATCATTTACATTTACTAAGAAATACCAAAAACATTGTGACAGTCTTGAAAAGAGTCTTTTTTTTGAACAAATGTTACATTTATAAGTGGATTGATAATTTGATTTGGCGCTTTTTCAGCCGCTCTTATTTCATTAAAGTTTCTGAATAGAAAACGGTTCTTTTGTTGCTGGGGCGATGGTCATTTTTAGTTATTTAAGTTTTAATATACATATGCTGAGGATTTTCACAATAGTACGTGAAAATATTAAAAAAAGGATTAAAAAATTGCAAAATTATGGTCAAAGTTTATTCTAAATTAAGATTGAAATTTGACGAATTTTGTGAATGACAGTTGTTCGTAAACGTGTATGCTTCAAATGAGTTCGATTTGAAAACGAATCATACAGTTACTGATATGACCATTTATATTGCAATTAATATTACTTATTGTTTGAGAACTTCTGTTATTTTAATAAAACTAAGGTCCCATCTTTCCATGTCTAAAACGGGAGCCTTAATGAAGGGAAATCATTTAAACCAATCGCTAGCTAATCACCATCTAAAAGTTTAATTTGAAAAAACATTTAGTTAAAGATTTCTTTGGCGCAAATGGATTACTTTTTCAAAGCCTCATTTTGGGCTCTAATTTATTATTGTTTCACGGTTAATTTGGCAAGAAATTGGACTCAAAATGAGCATATCCTAATTTGGGACGTTTGCTTTCAAACATGGCTCAAAAGTTTCTTCTAAGCATGATTATATCTCATTTTTCGTTGAAAGATATAGTTCTCAAAGCTAGGATATATGATTCTAATAGGAAACAAAGTGGTTTTATCAATGGTGTTTTGTTATGAAAATGTCGCGAATACACACCTTACATTGCACAATGATATTAGTAGGTGATTACGGCTACCCTGATCTACACAATTGACCATAATAATAACTACTGTAATAAAGCAATATCCGCGTGATGAAGATCATTTGTTGACCCTGAATCAACAAACCGTCCACTTATAAATAGGCCAAGACAAGCAATTAGAACACAATCCAAACCAAGTTGACACAGTGAGGAGCTCCTCTATAAGACAAGTGAACAACGCGACGAACATTAGTCCAAGACTGAACGCTTTCAACGCCACAACGAAACTGACAGTGACACCAAATTACCTTTCAAGCGAGAAGAACAGCGCAAGTCCAACTGAAAAAGAACAGTTTTCAACCAAGAAAACTGACGAAGCAACTAGCTACATCTTCAGATCCTCCACAGTCCAAGGGAGCTAGTACCAAAAGGAAGGAATCATAGATCAAGCTGTAAGAAGAAACACGGACAAGGAAAGGAAAGCTGATAAACTAACGACGGAGCTTCCTGTACATCAATAGAAACCAAACTTACGAAAAGAAGCCCGACCTTAGTTGAAGAAATCACCAAGAAGACTGAACCAACCTTTTAAAACAAGCAACCAAACGCAACGGCAGTACGAAACCTTTGCTAGAGAAAACCACACAGGAAACTCCCTGGAAAACAAGTTTACAAACGACACGTAAGAGAACTTCCACCATGACAGACAGCTACTACTACTACCGATGTCCCTGTCCTTCTACCGAGTGTAACGGGTCTGTGTGTAGATACCCCGAGATGATGCCGTCCGTAGCTACGAGTTTCAACCCACCATCATGTTCGTTCTTCCCCCAAGAGCGCAAACTGCTCAGCTACGCCTCCAATGTACCCAAGATAGAACCAATTAACAAGCATATCCCACAGCCTCCTCGATGGACAGCACCCTACACTACCATCCCGGAAAGACAGATTACCAAACAAGAAATAACACCTAGAACTTTTACAAGCACAGGTAAGAAATAGTTTAATATTAATATTAATATTAGTTCAAGGTTTTTTTTTTTTTTAAGAATGTGAAAATGAGAAGCCATTATGTAAACATTTTACTAGTGATATGTATGATAAAGTGATATTTCGGTCATCATCCGATAACCATCATCAAAAATACATTGATTATGTTTTTATATTACATTATATATGTGTATGTTATGGGTGTCGTGGTGGTTTACCCCGCGCCTCTCACCGCTGTGATCCATGTCCGAGTCCCGGAAAAGGGCATTCATGAATTATATGTGAGTTGAGTTTGTTTGATGTGTTCTTCTCTCCTATACCACGAGGGTTTTTCTCCGGGTTATCCTGTTTTCCTCCCGCCGCAAAAATGAACATGCGAGTAGAGTTGTGTGCTAAAATATTTAACGTAGAGGTAGTGAGTGTGAGTCTCCAAATTAGAAGGGCATTTACTATATATATATCTATGTAATGCACAAAAACACTGAGTAAAAATAGCGAAGTACAGTAAAAACCCGCATATAAGAACCACTATTTTTTTAGGTTAGGCTAAAGTGGTTCTTATATAATTGGTATTTAGTGAGAAATTAGGCTAAGATGGTTCTTAACTGGTTCTTATTTACAAAGCAAAAACAATCAATTTCACCTTATATAGTTTTTTTAATGTTATATAAATTGTTATGTAGAAGCATCTGAATGATGAATGTATTCTTATTGAGAACTAACTGATAATACACTTGTAAAACATCTTTCTTGCATTACATTTTAAATTTGGTCATGTTCAGACTCAACTTATTTTTTTTAAATGACCAAATAAATCTTGAAACCTTTCATATAAGAACCAGTCTAATTTCTTAGGCTAAAGTGCTTCTTTTTTAGCAGCAAATTTTAGCCTAGTGGTTCTTAATCCACTGGTTCTTATATGCGGGTTTTTATTGTAGAGGTTTCATGTCAGTACAATGAGACAATAGACATGTGAAGACACAAAAGGCAGTAATTATACAAATTGATTTAATAACCATCTTTTGCTGGATATATCTTTCTTTAAACAACTTCTTTGTCATTGCCTTGTCTTCGTTTTCTTTTCTTGTGAAATTTTGCGTTTAATTAAATTGTCTATATTTTTCTTATAATACTCGTCGGAGGGCTAAAGCTCGAAACGTCAGTAACATTTCTTACGGTGTTACACATTTCATTATATTACCTATCGTTTATGTCAAACACCGACGCAGCCTATACTAGTTTACTCGCTAGTTTCCATTTATAATTTTCTTATTAAAATATAACAAATATTTTCACATTTTAAATGACATTTTAAAATATTTCTCATTTTTTATTTGCTTTTAGAACTGGTTTTACTTAAGGCAAATTAGAATCTCTAGATCTTTTCCATTTTTCCAATTCAAATTAACTGACTGCCAATAGGGAATGTGATCTCTAGCGAGAGTTCGAAATGTCCGGAATCATAAACAAATGGCAACTGAGCTATCGTCTGATCCTATGCCCTTATCTAACCAGTCATATAATCATGTTTAAAATTAATTCGTTCTTCATAATAAGTAGAGATTTACCTACTACGTGGTATTCAAATAAATATGTATCTAGTTTTTTTCATCGAATCGGCTAACCACTTCTAGCCGGATCTGATGATGGCCGGATTGTCCGAAAGCTTTCCATTAAAGTTACAAATATCACTGACAAATATCAAATATTTTCCTACGTACCTACAAGTAGACAATTTAACTCATTCGTATTCTTTTTTCTTCTTTAGGTCGAGAAAACTCCCCTGCGGCTCAAGCAAACCACACACCCACTACTACACCCAGTGCAAAAACAATCCCCCAAGCCTCCACCACCGGTAAACCGGGCCGAGCAAGACGCATAAGAACAGCGTTCACTCCTTTCCAACTGCTCTGCCTCGAGACGTCGTTCGACAAGAACCACTACGTTGTAGGTTCAGAGAGAAAACAGCTCGCGTCGTATTTGAAGCTCAGCGAAACACAGGTCAAAGTGTGGTTCCAGAACAGACGTACAAAATGGAAGAGGCAGGCACTTGAAGGATGTGTTAATTTGAATAAAGACCCTTTGACTCCTTGAGACAGACCACTCAAAGACATACAAAACAAACTGATGTTTTCAAGGTTGCGTGACATAGTGACATTAGTTTGCGTGACAACATGCTCTGTTAGTAACATAAGATTGTGTTAACAAAACAGCCTATTAAATACATTGCACTGATGTTTCCAAGGTTCCGTGACATAGTGACATTAGTTTGCATGCCAACATGCTCTGTAGTAACATGAGATTGCGTGATAAAACCACGTGAAGACATTGCATTGATGTTTCCAAGGTTGCGTGACATAGTGACATTAATTTGCGTGACAACATGCTCTGTAGGAACATGAGATTGCATGAACAAAACAACCTATAAAAGACATTGCACTGATGTTTTTAAGGTTGCGTGACATAGTGACATTAGTTTGCGTGACAACATGCTCTATAGAAAGATGAGATTGCGTGACAAAACTACGTAAAGACACTACATTTATGTTTCCAAGGTTGCGTGACATTATAGGAGTTTTCTATCTTTGTTCTGCGTTCCATTTATAGCTTTTTGTGTAAACGCGAAATTAATAGTACGGTTGATATTGCGAACTCTAGCAAATACTTGTAAAAAATAGATAGGATTTGTGTTTATTATTATATTTTGTCAAACTTGTAGATTCATACATTTAACAGTGTACATATCGTGTAAATAAAGAAAACATTAACTGGCAAATCTGTTTTTAGTACAACTGACCTTAGAATAATTGTTGATATGATTATGATAATATCATCAGCTCAATTAATTTCCTCTTGAGAGGTTGAGCCCCCCTTCGAGTTGAGTTGGGCAACCAACTAATTGATGATGATAATTGATGATATGATAATTGATGATATGATAATTGATGATGATAATGTCGTTGATGATAATGATGATGACAACGATGATAATGATAATAAAGATGTTGTTGCTGTTAATGATGATGATGATGATAATGACAATGATGATAATGACGGTGATGTCGTTGATGATAATGATGATGACAACGATGATAATGATTATGACAATGATGATAATGACGATGATGCTGTTGTTAATGATGATAATGATAATGATGATGATAATGATTATGACAATGATGATAATGACGATGATGCTGTTGTTAATGATCATAATGATAATAATGATGATGATGATGATGATAATGACAATGATGATAATGACGGTGATGTCGTTGATGATAATGATGATGACAACGATGATAATGATTATGACAATGATGATAATGACGATGATGCTGTTGTTAATGATGATAATGATAATAATGATGATGATGATAATGATTATGACAATGATGATAATGACGATGATGCTGTTGTTAATGATGATAATGATAATAATGATGATGATGATAATGATTATGACAATGATGATAATGACGATGATGTTATAAATGATGATAATGATAATAATGATGATGATGATGATTAAGATGACGATGATGCCAAAGATATAAAATGATGATGATGACGATTGCATTTGATGTTTTAAATTAAGCGACTTTGTGCATGTATTAATTTTTTATTAAAAAATAATAAAAATGCTAGCTTTTTACAAGGTAAACAATTATTTAATGTACAAAAATAGAATATTTATGAGTTTAGTTATTAATTCTAATAGATAATATTTTTCAGCATATTTATATTTTATAACCAATTTTTTTCACTGTTAATTGTTGCCTGTATTTTACGTTACAAACAACCGTTCCAAAACGTAACATATTTCCTATATTACGTAACTATCCGCAGAAGACTACAAAATCGTAGCTTGTTTTTTTTTCATTGCATATCCTATGCATGCTTTTCTATCAATATTCACCGCAACTACATTTACGGCGTAAAATAACTGTAACAAATATATGGTAATGCTATAAATGCGCGCGCATCACAGTCATTGTATTTTTACGTTACAATCCGTACCAGATTATTCCGTATTAACCGTATTAATATTATTGTAAACTGTATCATGGCTCATTGATTTTTGTTGTTTATTTTGTTAATATCCGCAGCAATTACGTAACAAGAACACAGCTTGTTCCCTCTTACTGCACGAGAGATGTTTCATTGCGCACCGCATATTTTCTGTATTTTTGTTAATATCCGCAGCCAATACGTAACAGCTCCAAGCTTGTTCTTTCTAACTGGGAGCAGTCTGAATACGCACCGCATATTTCCGTATTTTTGTTACTAATATCCGCAGCCAATACGTAACAATAACGTACCTTGTTCTCTTTTACTGGGAGCTATTTCACTTCGCACCGCATATTTTCCGTATTTTTGTTAATATCCGCAGCAAATACGTAACGATAACGCAGCTTGTTCTCTGTTACTGAAAGCTGTTTCACTGCGCACCGCATATTTTCCGTATTTTTGTTAATATCCGCAGCAAATACGTAACAAATAGTAGCTTGTTCTCTGTTACTAAATGCTGTTTCATTGCGCACCGCATATTTTCTGTATTTTTGTTAACTGAAGCAAATACGTAACAATAACGTAGCATGTTCTTCCTCACTGCGGGCATGATAATATATTATGCACAAGAACAGAATTGCGGTTATTCTTGGAGCCAAAACTGTCACGCCGCATGTTGTGTGACTAGGTAATGCACTTCTTAATTAATATTGATAACACTATAACTGTATTATAACTGTCACTTATCTCAAGCTATCCTCTAACTATTGTCATCTGGTAAAACGGTTATAACCAAACCATCTGCTGGCCAGCGGTATTCCTTTGGAAGATCAAGCTAAGAAACAAACCAAACATCCACGATAAGTATAATAGACCACTTCACAGTTCTAAGCCTTAATAGCGTGTAATATATTCTTTAGAATTTGACTAGACGATACATGGGGTGTGTTTGTTTGGGGGGGGGGGGGGGGGGGGATGTTACAAATTGTTTGCTGTTTTCTAGGGGTTTAGAAAAAACTGGACAAAATATAGGGGGGGGGGGGGGGGTATGATATTTTTGTCAACCAGGAAAGGGGGTGGGTGAGCAATATTTGGTAAGGAAAACCGATGATTTTGCCGACCTCCCCCCATACACTCATAAATGAAAGCCCCCTTAAGTATGTATGCATTATCTAACCCAGTCTGTAATTTAGAAACTGCTGCAAGTGACGTGACTCAAACGTATCATCTATGTCAAATGTGAGTTGATAGTCACGTAATACGTTGGAGTGCTCAAATGGAAAATACTGATATTGTTGATACATAATGATAGCAAGGCCTAAAGTCATTACATTGTACTTACATCATGAGGTCGTGTCAGTTCATCAAGGTCTTTGTCCAGTCGTTGAAGAAAATCATCAGTAATGAGAATCTATTGAGTGAAGACAAATGATATAAAAAACTGACATTCTACAAAGACAAGGAAAATAAATATTGGGAAACTAAATAACAAACATAGACAACAAATAATGATAGGACTAACAAATAATGGAAAGAAAGACAAAACAACAAACAAACGAAAGAAAAGAACGACCGAAAAAAAAAACAATATTAACCTACCAACCAACCAAACAATTACAAAAAGCAAAGGAACAAGTAAACAAACAAACAAACCAAAATAAACAACGAACAAATAAACGAAAGAATGAATGAATGAACTAACAAACAATTAAACAAAGAAACAACCAACCAAACGAATCAACAAACAAACGAAAGAACAAACAAACAACCAAACAAGAACAAAGAACGAACAAATAAACAAAAGAGCAAACAAATGGACAAAGAAACGAAAGAGCAAACAAACCAACGAAAGAACAAACAACCAACCAAACAAAATACCAAACAAACTAAACAACAAAATAAAGAACAAACAAATAAACAAAAGAACAAACGAATGGACAAAAAAACGAAAGAGCAACTGACAAACCAACAAAAGAACAAACAAACAACCAAACAGACAACCAAACAGACAACCAAACAGACAACCAACCAACCAACCAACCAACCAACCAACCAACCAACCAACCAACCAACCAACCAACCAACCAACCAACCAACCAACCAACCAACCAACCAACCAACCAACCAACCAACCAACCAACCAACCAACCAACCAACCAACCAACCAACCAACCAACCAACCAACCAACCAACCAACCAACCAACCAACCAACCAACCAACCAACCAACCAACCAACCAACCAACCAACCAACCAACCAACCAACCAACCAACCAACCAACCAACCAACCAACCAACCAACCAACCAACCAACCAACCAACCAACCAACCAACCAACCAACCAACCAACCAACCAACCAACCAACCAACCAACCAACCAACCAACCAACCAACCAACCAACCAACCAACCAACCAACCAACCAACCAACCAACCAACCAACCAACCAACCAACCAACCAACCAACCAACCAACCAACCAACCAACCAACCAACCAACCAACCAACCAACCAACCAACCAACCAACCAACCAACCAACCAACCAACCAACCAACCAACCAACCAACCAACCAACCAACCAACCAACCAACCAACCAACCAACCAACCAACCAACCAACCAACCAACCAACCAACCAACCAACCAACCAACCAACCAACCAACCAACCAACCAACCAACCAACCAACCAACCAACCAACCAACCAACCAACCAACCAACCAACCAACCAACCAACCAACCAACCAACCAACCAACCAACCAACCAACCAACCAACCAACCAACCAACCAACCAACCAACCAACCAACCAAACAAGCAAACATAATAACATTAACAAAACGCCAGGATGCATGAGTGAGGTCTTGTATCCGGTATACCTGAAGCCATGTCCCACAAGCAGCATACTGGTGTTCACTATCAGCTATAGAACCTGTTACGTTACTGGTAACAAACGTAATAGCAGCGTCAGTTGCGGAACTTGTAAACGTAAAATGACGACCGTGACGTAATCGACCTCTGAAAAAAGAGAACATTGTCAAATATTAAATTGATACTAATTATAAGAACACGGTGATGATGATTTTATGTTGCTGCAGCAGATAATGACAATACCTTTTCCATTAATAATGATGATGTCCAATGATAATAATAAGAATGAAAAGGTGTTGATAATAATAATAGTGCTAACTAGATAAATTGATATCTACAAGTTTGTACAAAATAGTGCAAATAGACAATACATTAATTGTTAGGTTTGTTCTCACTGTTTTGCTGCAGTGATATCTACAAGTTAACTTTGTACAAAATAGTGCAAATAGACAATACATTGTTAGTTTTATTTCACGGTATATGACATTCACTCTACAGAATGACGTAATGATAACAAAGGAAACTAGCGAGTAAACTAGTATAGGCTGTATCGGTGTTTGATATAAACGATAGGGTAATATAATGAAAGTTGTAACACTGTAAAAATAGAAATAGAAACTAGCGAGTAAACTAGTAAAGGCTGTGTCGGTGTTTGATATAAACGATAATGACATTTGTAACAGCATAAAAATGTTAACCTAAAATTACTGACGTTTCAAGCTTTAGCCCTTCGTCGGAGGGTAACAATGATAACAATCATAATTGTAATGATAGTAATGATAATAATAATGATATTAACAGTCTTGTCCTGACCTGATTGCTAATGGTATCATCATGGCAGCTTCAAAGCCAAATCTTAGATGAACAGCGCCTAAGGTTCTTGTCCTGACTATCTCACTAACAGCACTAGCACATGTTGATTCCCTGTCAAATCCATCACTCTTAACACGCCCATGAGCATCTGCTTTACTCTTGGCGATATTAGGTAACACCTGTATCAAAGGACAAGGAACTTGTATGATATAGTCGATAATAGGTCATTTGCATGTTTTACTACAAGAATGCTTTACAGATGTTCTTTCTTATTCAGAATGTTATGAGTACATTTGTAACTATTGTAACATAATCTTTGTATATCATACAGTGCAGTCAACAAAATTATTGCCCATTTTGAAATGCCTTTGCATGAAGCCGGCGAGACGTATGGTAAGCTTACAATGATAGAGATATATAAATAATTTTCCAGGGTGTTCACAAAGGTCTCTATCATTGCAAGCTCAATGTGGCTTTGATACAAAGGCAGCTGCCTTTCAAAATGGAGCAGAGAACTGTGAAAGGAACTTTTGCATATGCTGGATGATATTTACATGGATGTTTCCAGTTAGTTCCTGGCATTAACATACCTGGTATCTAGTCCCTAGGTCCTTGATTCCATGGGGCTTAGATAACCTACCAGTATTAGGGTCCTCTGAGGCAGGCCTTGGGAATGAACGGTTAGGAGTATATGCTTCCCACCAACACTTTGCAGCAACACCGCTGAGACTTGAGCCTTCCTTCTGAATACCAAGGGACACTGTTTCCTGATCATAAACAAATGATTACTGTTCAAAATGGTACATTTTAAGATTATTGAATTAGAGTGCAAACAGTTTAGAGCGAAAACACTATATCCATGAAAAAAATTGCTAAATAATTAACAATCATTTGCCGAAGGCGAAGTGGTTATGGGCCAATATTAAATATTTGTCTGATAACCACTTTGCCTGAGGTGAATAATTGTTTTAGTATATACAATTCACAACCAAACAAAAATATAAAGAAATGAAAATTCTTGTATAAAATTAAAATTTATTGCATAATATTACAAAGCATGACAAGATGCACAAGCTTCAGCAGTAGATATGGTCTAATATCCCAAGATAGCGAACCAATGAGAGCGCGCGTTCTTATGAGGTTGTGAATTGTGTATATACTCATGTGTAATAGTTTTTATTAAGTGACTATTAGTCACTATCAAAGACAAGTAAAGTTGTAATGAGGTATTGTTGTTTGGGGGGGGGGGGGGGGGGGGAACTAAGGGGAATAAAATCTCAATACCAGAAGTCCTTCAAACAAGGCATGGAATGGACAATTTTAAAACCCTTAAAATGAATGAATGTATGAATGAATAGGTAATAATGGTAATCCAGAGCCCCAAATACCTGTAGATGTGGCTGTATCTCAAAGATAGATTCTATCCTATCCATGTCTGTAACTAACCATGGACCTCCAGCACTAACAAAATAGAAAACAACTTCAAACATAAAGAAAGTATTCAATAATTCTACACAAACTCAAAAATAGTTTCAGTGAAACAAAGCTTTACCACTGTTTGAATATAATATGTCCAGTGAGATTAATTGGGAATTGTCTCTCTTATTAACGCTTTACTTATAGAGGCTCATAAATACTTCAACTGTTGTTTAATGATCACAACAAACAAACAAACAAACAAACAGACAGACAGAAAGACAGACAGACAATCCAACAAAAAATAGTCAACAAAAAAATAAAACAACAAACAGACATACAATCAAACTAACAGACAATCAACAAACAGACAGACAGACAATCAAACAAACAAAAACACAATCAAACAAACAAAAACAGTTAGACAATCAATCAAACAAACAGACAGACAATCAAACAAACAAACAATCAATCAAACAGACAAATAGACAGACCATCAAACAAACAAACAATCAAATGAACAGACAGACAAACAATCAAACAAACAAATGTATAGACCATCAAACAAACAAACAATCAAACAAAAACAATAAAAACAAAACAAAAGAACAGCAAACAAACAAACGAAAAATCCTTACGGTGGTACTTTATGCAGTAAATCTAGTAATGCTTTACAATGCCAATGTTGTGCTGCTTGTAGCTCTTCTGCCATGACACCTACAGCCTAAAATACAAGAACACAACATGCAATCAATTATAAAAAATAAAATAAATATATAATCTTTTATTTTAATTTTATACTTGGATTTTCAGGGATTGCTAATTGCTCCAAGTCCACTCACACACACTAACACTACATTTGAAAATAATACGGATGCACAACACTCAACATGTTGATTGATGGAGATTGGGAAAGAGGAATACCCAAAGAAAACATCTTGTGGCAAGGGAGAGAGCAACAATTCAAACAGAAAGTATAGGAACAGTTCCTAGAAGTTTTTGTTAAAATATTCTGCAAACTTGGCAGTTACAAGTTTCTCATTAGAATTAGTTGGTACCCCAACTTGACTCCAAGAGTGGCTAGCCAGTCGAGAACAATAGACATTTAAATTGATCACCATTTTTTGGTTTGGTGTATCATTGCTACTCACATTTAAAAAGCCCTTCCATCAATAAATATACCTTCCCCATCAATAAATATACCTTCCCCATCAATAAATATACCTTCCCCATCAATAAATATACCTTCCCCATCAATAAATATACCCTCCCCATCAATAAATATACCCTCCCCATCAATAAATATACCCTCCCCATCAATAAATATACCTTCCCCATCAATAAATATACCTTCCCCATCAATAAATATACCCTCCCCATCAATAAATATATACCTTCACCATCAATAAATATACCTTCCCCATCAATAAATATACCTTCACCATCAATAAATATACCTTCCCCATCAATAAATATACCTTCCCCATCAATAAATATACCTTCCCCATCAATAAATATACCTTCCCCATCAATAAATATACCTTCCCCATCAATAAATATACCTTCCCCATCTATAAATATACCTTCACCATCAATAAATATACCTTCCCCATCAATAAATATTGTAGTACCCTCTATCGATAAATCTACCTGTATAAATTCCACCCGTCCCAGCTGTGTTTTGATTGGTCGTATTTGAGGGTCTTTACTAAGTAGCATGTGATGTATTGTGGATGGATTGGGTCCCTGATTTTGTTTTGCAATATTTGATGGTGTGTAGTCCAAGGGTGCATGCCAGGAGATGTGGTCATCTGGATAAAGCATGTGGTCTAAAAAAACATCAAATCAACATTTAAAACTCATTTTAACAAAGACACATGATCACTTACAATTATGCACAGTGTGAAATACTGAATTTCATGGACCATGAAAATTGTGCATTCAGACATTTTAATATCTTTTACAATGTGAGTGGGTACTTATGATATCACACAATCATTTAGCGTTTTGTTACATTTATTTTTGTAATACAAGTGACTGTGAATGAACTACAACAATGAGCCCCTCCCAGAAGTTTTAGGGATCAAGGGAGAACAGGCATTTATTTTTAGGGATCAAGGGAGCATGGGCATTTATTTTTAGGGATCAAGGGAGCATGGGCATTTATTTTTAGGGATCAAGGGAAGATATGATAAAACAATAGTTTTTTGGGGATCATGGGAGCATAAGGTAAAATTTCAATCAAAGCATGCTCCCACAATATAGAAAATACAAATGCGTAGATTCAACACACAGTATATGATGGGAAGGAATGGTGAAATACAGATTAATATACACCAACTTTTCTGCTTTCCGGTTGGCTGTATTTTCAATGCTGTGGGATAAATTATATTAATACATAAATGTAACAGCTACAACTCTAATGTCCCTAGTTTAGTTTACTCCAATACTGTACCTGTTTGAAATACATATCTAGCTAGTTGTTGCAGCAGTTCAGCTGGCCAAGCTGGAGGTACACCCTCCCCTGGTTGTTTCTTTAGCCTGAAGGTTAGTTCAAAGCCATATCCACTAGGCCCCTCCATTCCTGTATACCTATATCATGTTGATAAGAAAATATACTGTCAGATATATTTGGTACTGTCAGTCATTATTTAAGTGATAATAGTAAGGTTGGTTCAAAGCCATATCCACTAGGCCCCTCCATTCCTGTATACCTATATCATGTTGATAAGAAAATATACTGTCAGATATATTTGGTACTGTCAGTCATCATTTAAGTGATATGTGATAAATCAACATGATATTTAGGTATCAGGATACAAAATAGACCCCTATGTGCGCAAATTTAAATTAAGCGTACTCTTTTCGTCTTAACTCAGTAAAAGTATATATTTTCTGAAAGCTGAATAAAATGTAGTTTTCCGTAGTGAAGTTTGATTTTAATGATTATCTCACATTCAAGAGATAACTAGCCTGCATACAGCCGGTTTAATTACCCGTAATAACCGTCTGCGAAAGTTCGCCAGATATCGTGTTCTCTGTGACCCGATATAAGAAGTGATTTCTGATTGGCTCTCGCTAGGATCAATTCTTACGCAAACTCTGATTGGTCAACGGCACGGCATAATCTCTTCCGGTTGCGATGTTTTCGTTGCTACATGCACGTGAGTTTGACCATGTTGACAGCGAGAGTAAAGACATGGTCTAAATATATTACAATAGGCACTTTCACAATGTTCTTCAAAGGACGCTGTGATGTTAAAAGCACTCTCGGTGGAGGTTATATCTTGAAGCGAACGCCTTCGTCTCTTCAAAAGTACGAAATATCGACGGCAAATATAGTCATTATTCGGCGTTCGAGAAAGAATTTGGAGCTCTGAAAGAATCTTAATTTCACACTTTCCTTCAATGAGGAACCTCTCTTTTGGTTTAAGTTGTGTGCTGCGGCACAAATCACAGGTAAATACACTCATAGTAATATATTTAGACCATGTCTTTACTCTAGCTGTCAACATGGTCAAACTCACGTGCATGTAGCAACAAAACATCGCACCTGGAAGAGATTATGCCGTGCCGTTGACCAATCAGAGTTCACGTAAGAATTGATCCGAGCGAGAGCCAATCAGAAATCGCTTCTTATATCGGGTCACAGAGAACACGATATCTGGCGAACTTTCACAGACGGTTATTACGGGTAATTAAACCGGCTGTACGCAGGCTAGAGATAACGGACTTAAAAACATTGTCTGGGTTTTGTTATATCTGCCTTAGATCAATTTTAATTTAACGTCAAAGTTGAGCAATTGACTTTTTGAGTGTTGTTCGAGACAAAACAGATCATAATTCGTTTTAAATTGCATTGATCAAAAATCGCGAACACCGTCTCTTACGTAATGAGTGTTTCTGTAAGTCCTGAAAATTTAATTTTTATTCATTGAAATCGTCTTGACATCAAACTCTTTAAAGTTGCGGAGTTGATCGAAATAAGACAAGATAAACACACTTGTTTGTTAACAGTTTTCTTTAAATTTTCGATCAAAGGAAAAATCATTTTTAATTTTTTTTTGCATTGAAATAAAAGATTACGATATTATCTTTCCGAAGATATTACCAAAAACGTAATTTCGTCAAAAGGTCAGAAATTTGTATCCTGATACCTTAAATCAAGTCAAGCCATAGGTAATGAACTTACTTGTGTACTCTTCCATCGCCATGGAGATCAGATAACCCTGATGATACATAATGCCAGTGTGGAGGTATCCCTTCCATGGGGTTGCCAGGGTTACCAAACATACTGATGAAATCAAGAGGATCTGGTCCACCAATCCTAGAAGTGTTATATCAGTAATGATTTCATATCAACTAGCTACAGCAAATAAATTGAACTATGTACCAACCAAAGGTAGCCATTTACTACATGTATACAGATACATGAGAAAAATATTAATTGTACTTTGCGGGACTCAAATCCACTGTTTCGGCTTTCTAGTCTGATTATGTTAACCACTACACCACAAGGAACCACCAAGTTGTATATATGCAGCCCAACAATGCACTACATTGGGCGACCATTAAGTATCTAAGGATAAGTTCAACACCATAAATGGAAACATAGAATTTATATTTCCATTTACTGTGTTCAAGTTTAACCTTGATCACCACCCCCACCCTGGATGGTGTTTCCTCCAACAAAGCACCACTTTATTTGCCAGACAATTCCTGATCCACCCACCCCACCCCCACTTCTTTTCAGTTAGTGTTTTGATTGATATGAATTTGTAAAATTTGCGTTATATTTACTTATTTCTAGAAAGCAGATATTTTTTTTCTAAAGGCGAAAGAAACATAGACAATCTCAATTTTAGCGACATACAATTAATTTTATACAAGCTTTAATACATTTATAGTAACTTATATTTTAGTCCATCTGAATTAAACCGATTATAGCTTTTACTTAATTTGCATACCACATCAACATCATAGTATTGAAAATTTGTCTTAAATATACGTTTCTATTCTAACAAAATGATCTTCAAAAATCTTCAATTACAAGTTAATTCGTAGCCCACAGGATAGTCGTAATCGTTTGCGCGAAGATAAGGGACCTTTATATATTAAAAGTCCTACAGTTTTATAGAATAAAGACATGTTATAAAAGTATTTATCACAGTACATACCAGTATTTGACTAAAGCTGTTACTTGTAGTGGATTGGGCTGGTCTGGATATAGTTTTCGTAGAGTAGAATAAATCGCCTCCAGTCCTGGTGGGGTTGGAATACTCGGTGTCGGCATTCCATAGCATCCTGCTCCAGGTCCGTAAGACGCCTCCATTTTAGCTTGAAACTCGTTGTAACTTTACTTAAAAACACGTTAGAATAAGCCCAAGTCTTCTTAAGTAAACTTCAATTTTCCGTGGACAAATATGAAGAAGAATTCTAGTGGTAAATTTAACGCAAACTTGATAGTGAACACGACTGCGCGAGCCAATCTACGCGAAGCCGTCGGAATTTCAGTCCTTTTCAAAGAGTTAAAGCCTTTTTGTCAGAAACAACTACTTTAGGTATCAAAGAACATTTCTTGTAAAATATATCTGGGTCTGTAAGAAGTAAAGAACAGTTTTCCGCCCCGTAATTTCTCGTTCGCGAAAATCACTCGCGTAAATACATATTCATAGCGTGTGGTAGACCGAGTGAAAACTCGAGGGCCTGGGAAAATTAAAGCTAAAGGTCAGCGGTTATCAAAACAAAGCAAGAAATCCAAAATGGCGTCCAATACACATGATATAAATTCCTTGATGCAAGGACTTGATTCTAAATCTAGGAACCTTATAGGCAAGATCGTGGCTCATTTAAAGTCTCAAGGAAACTTTGATGAATTGAGAAAAGATTGTCTAGAAGAGCTTGATAAAATGGTATATTTGTCCACAGTTTTTTCGTTTGGAAAAGAAATTTATGCAATTTTAGTTATAAAATTTTGTTTACAATTTTGTTATTTTCTTTAATGAAATTACTTTTGCTTGCCCTAGGAATCATTTCGACAGCTGAACCAGCGAGTAGAAAGTTATGTGGCTACATTTCTTTCAAAGCAGGAGTGGTCTGATACGTTATCTAAGAATCAGATGAGAGACAGTTTGAGAAAGCATGTTGTTGCGTAAGTAATTAAACAAGATTCTGTCATCTAATATCTCTCATCTCACGATAAATGGCTATATAATATTGTAAATAATATTATAATGTTACTTTTTAGTCCTTAACATTTCTTACATAATAGTTGTGTATACACCTATTTCGATTAACGTTGTCCATCTGGAATGGTTGATCTGAGACCAATAGGAATTGTGAGAGTTCATTTAATTCCAAATCAATGTTTTAATCACACTTGAATGGTGCTAAATTACAGATAACAGTATTTCAGAAGTAAACATTAATATTCAAGCAATATTTTAATAGTGCATTTGCAGTTTAACGAGCTCCCACAATTCCTGTCGGTCTCAGATCAACCATTCCAGATGGACAACGTTAATTGAAATAGGTATATTAACTATTAAACAAAACAGAGGGGAGTATGTAGAACCATCAACATTTGTATAAATATTAAATTATTTGTAATAAAATTATAATAAGTGTAGTGTAGAACTGGATCTTTCTTGCTAGAAGTAAACCAAGTTATTGTTTCCGTAGACTTAAATGTGAGGTGTACATGGATCTTTCTTATGAAGACTGCCAAAGTCCCAGTCAAAACATCAAACTATGTTGATATATTGTTCTATTTCTGTGCAGATCTGAAACCCTTCAAACTGGTGCACAGCGGTTGGTCACTCAAGTAATTGAGAAGAGAAGTCGAGCCTTTCAAACTCGCTTAGAAGGAATAGTTCAAAACTTCATTTACATGGACAAAGAGAAAGAGAGAAAAGAGAGGCAAGCAAGATACCAAGGATGGCACACAAGCCAACAAGATTCTTCATTTAACAAACCTGATCAAGACAAAGCCTCAACTTCAGGAATCTCGGATGTGAATGACATAATCAGTCAAATTGAACATAGAGAAGTTGAATTAAACAAGAATGAAAGTTCAGGAGGAGTAAAATCTGAAGCTCTGAGCTCTTCCCAGCGTGATATTCTTTCAAAGAGTGACTCTGGAGCTTTGTCAAAACCTGAACAAGTTAAACATGAAAAGAAGACTGATATTTCAAGTCCAATTGATGCTACTAAAAACACACCACCTTCCAAAAGTAATATTGCTAAAAGGTCCATTCAATCAAAACGGGTGATTCCAAGAATAGGGTCATCTCCAAAAGCATCTTCTCCATCAGACAAATCCACTGGGTCACCTTCAAGAGCTAAACATGTGAAAGCAAGCAACACTGAAAGCCAGCAGAAATTAGATAATGAAGGGGTTAACGTTGAAGCAGCAAAGAAGGTCCAAGAAGCATCATCTGTTGTTAAGATACCATCTGTTTCTCAGGAAACTGGGCAGAATTTGCAAGACACTGATTTGAAGAAGGATGATGCCAATATAAAAATTAAAGTTGACGATAAACAAGATACAGACATAACAGACATAAAAGATAATGAAAATACAGCTACTATTATTACCGAAAAGGAACAGGATACTGAAACAGTGCCAGCTGCTGAAAATATAGTGGAAAATCCAACTGATCTTGGCTCACAAATTCAACAAACAAGTGATGTACAAATCAATGAATCAAAGACCTCTGCTTATGACGATAGAGATGAACCAATGGATACCCAAAAACCGTCTTTACTCAAGGAATCAGACATAGATGATTCTGTTTCTGATGTAAGCTCTGTCCATACTAGTGACTTGTCTTCATTTGACGGCGAGGTGAGCTCTATTTCTGATAGTGATAATGACTATACTGAAGAAGGTCAGCAAAATCTCAAAAAAAAAACTAAAAAGAAAGGCATAAGTCCAGAACTCAATGATGAAAAAATAAAGACTGGAAAGGGAAGGAGTAAAGATGTGGGTAGGAAAGATGATTCAGGAAAAAAACCCAAACGTGGAAGACCTAGAAAACATGTTGTTGCAGGAGCGTCAATACGTGCTGATAAACCTGAAGAAAGACATTCTAGATCAAGACATCGTGATGACGATGAGTCAGGTGATAGTGTTCAAGGAAGAAACAAGTCAAAAAGGACTATCAAGAAGAAACGCTTTTATTCTCCAAGCAGTGAGGGAACAAGGGAAGTTTGTCTTCCTTCAAAGAGATCTCGAGTTAGCTCCAGAGACTAGACTGTACTTTTGTAAATAGCACTACATATACATTGTACATATTTAAAGTATTAAAATGTATAGATATTTGGTGAAGATGAACTTCAAAAACAGTTGATACTGTTACACACTTATAAGGTTATAATAAAATATTCAATAAAAATGAAAAAAGCAACAACAGTTACTGACAATAACAAGCTCCTGCTGCCGGTTGTACGAAACCTGAATAGCTCTATATCCACTGGATAAATCCATATCCAGTGGACAAAAATCATACAAACTCTAGACATATCCGGTGGGTAACTAATTCAGGCTTTGTACAACCTAGACTGCTAACAGTCCCCACTGAAAACTTTAACTAAAGGCTAATTTTTTCTTGGAATCCGGATTGCTGACTGTTCAGGAGTCACTATTATTGTACCCTATATAAATCTTGTGAGACTTGAACATTGTACATCCCGGTGTATATCAGTACTACACAGTAAAATAATCCCAAGCCAACTAGACTAAGCTTTTTATTTAAATGTCAATATGCAAATGTAATATTTTTAAATACATGTTTATGTCATCTATTGTGAACTTTGAAGGATAATATGGTTTACATTGCTATTATATGTTGTAAATAATGTACAGTAACATTGTGTATTATAGTTATTGTAATTAAGAACACAAGACAGAATCATTGAAATTACAAAGTTAAACCTTACAATGTACATAATTATTAAAAAGAGTTTTGGAAAACTTTTCTGACAGATATTTACGATAATTCCATTACTGCAGTTTTCAACTTTCTGCGAACTCAGACATTTCAGCAGCTTGTTGTGAAACACGTTTTTAGCTGCCGTCAATCAAAACTAATAAGTCGGTACCTTTTAAATCCTTGATTGACGGTAGTGAAATACGTATTTTACGACTACCTGTTGGAATGTCTGAGTTTGCAGAAAATCGAAAACTTCAGTAATCCTCCTATATATTTAGAGATAAAAATCCTTTGTTTGTCTTGTTACTCCAGCAAAGGATTAGAGCAAAAACTCTAAATTAATTCAACCATGAAATAAAAACAAAATAATTACCAATGGTTTGCCGTTTCTATTTTAATAGTGATAATTTGAGCCAGTATCACTCAACCAGAAATGTCAACTGAAGGAAACGATACCTCACTACAACTTTAATTCTCTTTGATAGAGTGCAAACAATATACCCGTGAAATACAATACTAAATAGTGCTACATTAAACAATAAAATTAGCAAAAATTTTACTTTTAGCTTCACAGATATATACTATTTGCACTCTAGTGGCGAAAAGTTAACTAAATACTTAGGAACAATGACACGTACTAGCAATTCTATTTTATGGATATAGTGTTTTTGCTCTAACATCTAAAATACCAGTCACTTCTAATAGTAAAACTCAAAAGAGAAACTATAACATAAATAAATTGGTTGAACAACGTATTGATTTGGTATCTGATACAGGCTGTACGTTTTTCATTTGTTTTTTCTTGTTTAAACTACTAGTCATCAATCAATTTTGATGTTTGAATTAAGGAATCCATGTACCCCAGGGGCCAGTAGTACGAAGCTTGAATAAGTTTTCCACCGGATAAGCGCTATTCAGTCTATAGAATTTGTATGTTTTTTATCCACTGGATAAGGATTTATCTGCTGGATAGTGCTATTCAGGCTTCATACAACCAGCCCCAGAGTGTTTCCTCTTGAACACATGGTCAAAGCATACCGGTAAGTGTAATCACTACAAAATATAGTACAAGTTAGCAGCTGTTCAAATTGTTTTCCAAATTCATAAAGTAAGTGTGTTATATTATGTATCATAATATTGTAAATTCTGAAAACTGTTGAGGATTTGCCAGGAAGGAAATCATAGTATTGAACAAACACTTCAACAAAGGGACTATAACTTCTGAATCTTCCTGGTCCAACTCTAGTTGTTTTTGTTGTATAATTGCCGACAAACTTACTGTCTTGTGTTCACATTGTCTAAGGGAGCAGACATTAATTATTGGGGGAGGGGGGATTTTTTGGATGAAGTTTTAGAAATTTTACTGGCCCTCCCTCCCCCCAGTAATTAATGACCGCTCCCTAAAAGTGCTTTGTATGTACACTTTCTCAAATTCATGAATATATTAATTAACGAGCAGAAAACCATGTAAATCACTACCGTAGCAGTAGTCTTTATATGTGGTAATGACTAGCACAAGAATTGGTCAACTTATGCTTTGACTTTCTCTTAGAATTAACCTAAACTCCTCCCCAGTCATCTCTCTGTAGGAGTCTGGGAACAAAGATATTTTTCTCCTTCTCGTCCTCAGTCTCTTCACTGTCAAAAAGACCATCACAAAGGAAGCACAAATTGATAGGAAAGGGGTTACCTGCTGAATGACTAGCATAAGATTTGGTCAACTTACGCTTTGACTTTCTCCTAGAATTATCCTAAACTCCTCCCCAGGCATCTCTCTGTAGGAGCCTGGGAACTAAGATATTTTTTCGCCTTCTCATCCTCAGTCTCTTCACTGTCAAAAAGACCATCACAAAGGAAGCCCAAATTGATAGAAAAGGAATTGCCTTTCGAAGGAAGCTAGGATTATCCATGAATATGAGTAGCTAGATCAAACACTCATCCTCTATCAAAACACCTCGAAGTCAGTTAAAAAAACTTTTCCATGACATGTTTTTTTGATGTAAGTTGAGGTCCTGTGATGGACTATTGGTTCATGTGACCACAATGATTATGGTTGACATATTTGCAGATAATTATATTATTTATAATATTAATAACTATTGTATTGAACAAAATGAACTCTTTGCAGGTACAGGAGCAGCTCTTGATGGCACTTCATGGTTATTGTATTGTATCACTTCAGCTTTTACCACTTTCTGTTTGCATTTTATTAAGGAAAACAACAATTTAACAAACAAACAAACAAGCAAAATGTGTACAGCACTCACTTCTGTAGTGGTGAGCAAAAGTGATTATCATGACAGATGGTGGATAATTATGGTGACAATGATACTGTGAGTGATTGTGGTAATGATGTGTTGATGACAAATGCTGTAAGTTATATATAGTCACAATGTTTTACAAGGGGGAAATTTGTAGTGAAATTTAGGGCCGCAATCACCCCTATTTTATTTAAGACCTTTGGGGACAGGTCATCCCCTAACACCTTTAGAGCCCTTCATTTACAATTGGGATACCCCCTGACAAATTTCTGGATCAGCCCCAGCTGCCAAAATAGGCCAAAATGACGTCACTATAAGTCCCAATGTCCCCCTGTTTTATAACTGTGTGTAAAAGGATACAGATTGTTGTTCCATTTCATTCTTGGTTAGTCTGATTCCTAAAACTTCTGCAACTACTTTTTGGAAACACAGATTTATCTAATAAACAAAAGAAGAAACTAATTATTCAACAGTAGATTTACTACGCACCGGTATGTAATATTCTAAAAATATACTTTTTTAATAATATTCAAATCTGATGATAAAAATATAACAATAACACATTATTAAATTGAGTCTTGATTATAATTACTTATTAAATGATTTATTTTGATCTCAATATTTGTCAACACAAGCATATTTAGGAAAAATATGTTTTATATAATTAAATAAAATAATGTAACCATCATCATTTATTATAATAGTATCGATCATTATCACCATCATCATTAGTATCATATATCATTCATATTAATCTTAACCCCAAAAATATACAGTACCTGGTCTGCTGTTTTTGCTGACAAAAAATGGCTGCAAGACAAAACATACGTCAAGATTAAAAATCAAATATTTAAATCAATTCAATGTTAATAATAACTAATAATCTTATCCTACAGTTAGTTTAAGAATCATGACAAAGATTCTTCAATTAGGTGTATTAATATAATTATCATCAACATCAAATCTTAGACTAATAATTATAATGTTTCTGGCTTGTTTACCTTTGAAAACAGTATCACAAAATGTGGAATGAACTTTCAGTTCCATTCACCTCAACTGAGTCGTCCACTAGGACACCCCAAAATTAAATCAACACAAACTTGCCAAATGCCAAACTTCAAGTGCTGGCTTTCACTAGATTTACAATATTTTCTTTACCTCGTTAATCCATGATCTTGTGCAAATCTACTGTGCTTGTCAGCTTTTACTACTCTCATATGTTCTAGATCCACTAAAGATGCAAGCAAAAGAAATGTTTACCCTTCAAATTATTTATATTATTTCTTATATATGTAAGGTAGTTGTACCTATTATCGCGCACATCCAACTACCCTGCTTTTCGTAAAAAATAATATACATCTTCTATTCTGCGTAAATGTTTATTGAAAAAAGTGGACCAAAAATGTTGGTTGCAACAGAATAAGCAGCCATAATTGTTTTAATTAATTTTGAAGCAATTTTTAAAAAGATATATATTATTTTTTACGAAAAGCATGAAAATAGGATGTGCACGATAATAGGTACGACTACCTTATATGATATATTTTGAATAGTTTAGCAACCAGATTGTTGGTACTCGTAACTAGGGGAAAATACAATATTGAAGAGTTTGAAAGAACTATTGCTTACAAGTGTACTCCATGTTTTTACTATAAATGTAGAAAATCATCTTTCATGGAATCATACTGTCATTTGCAATCTACCCAACACGTGTTAATGGCTGTAGCAAAAAATGTCCTGTCACGTACGTTGTTAAAAGTCAAAGTTTGGCGGCAAACTTCACACATCCCAATGTAGTTCTCTACATAAATTTGTTGATTTTGCAAGAGTTAAATTTCATATATTATATTTTTGCTACAACTGTTACTGCGGTCTTTAAATTTCTGCAAACTCAGACATTTTCAACTGTTAGCTGTAAAATACGTTTTTGACTGCTGTCAATAAAAAACATAAAAGGTGCCGAGTAATTTAGCAGCAGCCAAAACCGTATTTCACAGCTAGCTGTTGGAATGTCTGAGTTTGCAGAAAGACAAAAAGTGCAGTAATACATTTAGCTATAGGTATAGATGCAAGTGTACATATCTATGAATTTGGAAATAAATGGAGTGCAAGGGATAAAACACCAAACAAAATGGAAGAAAAAACACAAATGTAAACATCTGACTCTCTTTAAAGGTGTTATGGGATTTTTTCCTGCTTACTTTTATTAGCTACTAAAGCAATATGGGGTAGTTTGTTCCCATTCTTCTCACAGACCGTCTTGACCGTTTCATACCAGTCCTCTAAGTTATCAAAGCTACTTTGGTTTGTTATGTCGTAGACTAGTAATACAGCCTGAAACAAATAAGGAATGTTACAAAAACAAACAAAACTTCTTTAACATAAAAATAACACAAAATAAAAAAAAAATAAAAAATGAGTATAATGTTCACTTTTGGATTATCAAGTCATATGTGTCAAAATCAAGCAATTCTAATTGACGGATGTTTGATCATTTACGAAAAGACAGAAACACACAGAACATCTGTATGTCAAAATTAATACGAAACAATGTTTACTCACATGAGCTCCGAAAATATATTTATCGATCATTTGTCCTCCAAGCGTTTGACCTCCTATATCCCACACTTGTATAGTAACATTATGATTACCTAAAGATAAGAAAATATAAGCTAGGATACCACAAAAGTCGAAAATCAAGAGAAAAATATAAACCAACCTGGCATTACTATCCGTTTTTGAAAAAAGTCCAAACCTAATGTTTGTTTGTACGCTTTATCGAAGTTTTCTTGAGTATAACGAATACATATAGACGTCTGAAAGAGAATAATAGATAAGTATCGATACAAAGAGGCTTATTTATGAAAGGAAGACGGTAAGAAAGGACTAGGAATGATAAGAAAACGTGTAAAAAAAGTACAAGTTGTCGAATAAATGACAGAAAACATAGACTTACTTTGCCTGCCGCTCCATCGCCAATTAAAACAATTTTAAGCTGGTGATCCGAAGAAGTATCTTCATCGGAGTCTGACATTGTTATCTTTATTAAAAAAACGACGATCAAATGTAGAGAAGCCTCGACATTTTTCGATTATTTCAATGCTTCAGTACTTCATCTTTGAACTGATGTTTCTATGTTATGTTGATCATGACGTCACGGCAACGGTATCAAACGATCGCGGGCTCATTTTGTACCTATATTGATGGTTTATGGGAAATAAACACAGGAAGCCCACAACACTTAATAATAATAATTTAGACCAAATAAAACGCTAAAAAAATGAATAAAAAAATATAATGAAAAAAATAAATAAATAAATAAAACACTAAAATTCAGAAAGCTGGTTCTCTAATATTTTATGTTCTTGAAAGATATTATGCCGTGAAATTCACATTACTACCACACAATATATTTTCACATATTTTCTAAAACAGAAGTATGTAACTTCACAAGGCATCATGCTTAATCAACACACATTGAAAAAAAGAAAAAAGTATTTTTTCCCTTTTTGGGGCTTCCTTTGTTATGGTACTATTGACCAAACCACTATCTCTGGCTTCCCTTCAAATCCCATTCTTCCTTTCCCCTCTTCCACTTCCTCAACAGGAAGTGCCCATGGCAGCAATGCTTGCATATAGGAGCACAATTAGATCTTACCATATAAATATCAATAATCAGATTAATAAAATCTACTAAGATCAGAGGAACTTTGAACAACCCATCCCAGTTTCATATAGTTAATTTTTATTAATGCACTGCATTCAATAATTTTACTTTATTTTTTTCCAGCATATTTTTTTAAGCACAGTGACTATGGTATTTAAAAAAATACTATACAAAGCTGCAGGAAGCTAGCATTCTATATTTTTTTTTGTGCTCATATGTACAAATTTTAGTTTCCAATTTCGCCTCTTGGCTCTATCTTCTGTATGTCTTCCTTGCTTGGTCATAAAAACATATCTTGAAAATAGTCTTCAAATTCTTCCTCTCTGAAAAATAATCAAAAGTATCTTTCAGGGATATTTAATTACCAAAGAAAAAATATATATATTTTAAAACATAAAAGACAACAAACAAACAAATAAACAAATAAATAAACAAATAAAACAAACAAATAAAACAAACAAACAAACAAAACAAACAAAACAAACAAACAAACAAATAAACAAACAAACAAACAAATAAAACAAACAAATAAAACAAACAAACAAATAAACAAACAAACAAACAAATAAAACAAACAAATAAAACAAACAAACAAACAAATAAAAAACAAACAAACAAATAAAACAAACAAATAAAACAAACAAACAAACAAATAAACAAACAAATAAAACAAACAAACAAAACAAACAAATAAAACAAACAAATAAAACAAACAAATAAAACAAACAAACAAACAAACAAACAAACAAACAAACTAAAAAACAAAAAACAAAAAAAACAACAAATAAACAAAAACATTTAACCACTACAACCAGCAACATGCAACACCAGAAACACCAACTTTTTTAAAAAAACTTCCAATGCCACATAGCCTGAGTATCAGGCCCTCTGGGAAGGGGAGGGGGACTAGGGAGAAGGAAGCAAGGAATTTTCCCTTCTCCCCTCCCTCCTCTCCCCAGTCCACCTCCCCCCTCCCCAGAGAGCCTGATACTCAGGTTAAATGCCACATAGCGTGTTGTGATGAGAAAGACAGCTGGTGTCTGGTGAAATTGACTTCAGGTGTTTGTTTTGACCTTCTCAATACCTTCTCAAGACAATTACCCCCTTGCAATCACATCCACAAACAATAGCATGATTGTATATACCTTGTTTTGTCCACTAATGTCTTTGCTGGTCCTTTCCAAATGTTTTCAGCTGGTTGATCACTTTTACTTGTGCTTGGCTCAGAACCAGAATCTGAAAAGATGTCACCCACAATGTAAGCATATAATAATTAATAACAACAATTTAGGACCATTTCCCTGCTATTAGATATCATCTTTGAAATCATTATTGATGACTCTTATCATGTTCACATTAAGGTATCAGGAGGGGTTGGGGACCTCTACTGTCTCTACTCACGCAAACTCAAATTATGCGCAAGCTTTGTAAAATATTCCAGTAAAAGTATATATTTTTTGAAAGCTGAATAAATGTAGTTTGTGAAAATTAATTCAAAATTTTCATTATTCAAAACGACAAAAAGATATTCCGACTAAAGCGTGTTTTGACCGTACTTCGTTTGAAAAGACGAAAGCGCTCTAGTTTCCTTGCAATTCAATGGTTTGATTTCAAACTTTGCACAAATATATATTGAATCTGGAACCAAAAAACGGTGCCAGTGATTTTTCATTTTCGTTTTCGTTGTTGAGATATTACTTAAGGCCGATTTACACGGCACGATTTTGACCTAAGTCTATCGCATGCAATTTGACTTACTGCTGATTTACACATGCACAACTTGTCGCACAACACACGGAAAAGTGTCGTACGATTTCGAGTGAAGCCAGCCTTGCTTTTTTCTTAAAATAATCTTTATATGAGCATTAGAAAGGTACTGGTTCCTTGCTCCATTAGGTAATAAGTCTTTTTGTTCTTTCGGTAGTAAAGAATGATATTTTTCTGACTCTTTTCCCTTTCTTTTTCGTCGAAATATCAGTACAACCGGCAGCTTTGTTTTTAACCGCCATTTTGTGCAAAAACACTCCACGGTACCCCACAAAGAAGTTTTGTTACATGATACGTCACTTTTTTACCATATTTGGCTACGATGGCTACGATTGTCGTAGCATTTTAAAACATGTTTCAAAATCCTACGACTTTTTTCGTGTTGCATGAGTCTGTCGTAGACGTGTTGTGGGCTTGATTTACACGGTACGATTGAGTTGTATGTATGGCGTGAGCAGGTTGCATGCGTTAGACTTAGGTCAAAATCGGACAGTCTAAATCGGCCTTTAGTTTGTACACTTATACGTGATAAATTCAAACATCGATATTTGAGACTCAATAGCGGCTGATCTGAAGCAGTTATGAGAAATCGCAGACACCGTTTTAGAGATTGATGTATTAGGAGTCTGCTAACGTGATTTTTATCACTGAGACGGAAATCCTGACAGAGTTCGAGCTTTTCAAACGAAGTACGGTCAAAACACACTTTAGTCGGAATATCTTTTTGTCGTTTTAAATAATGAAAATTTTGAATTAATTTTCAAAAACTACATTTATTCAGCTTTCAAAAAATATATACTTTTACTGGAATATTTTACAAAGCTTGCGCATAATTTGAGTTTGCGTGAGTAGAGGTCCCCAACCCCTCCTGATACCTTAATGTGAAGCCATCATCATCACCATCATCATCATCATCACCATCATCATCATCACCATCATCATTATCACCAACATCATCATCATCATCACAATCATCATCATCATCATCATCATCATCACAATCATCATCATCATCATCATCATCACCAACTTCTAGCATACTGTTGGTTAGTACACTAATCAGGAACATTCATCATAGTATAAAACCAAAATATATCAGACAAGAACTCATTTGGAAATGAGTGAATTAATTTTAAAAAAGGTCACAATTAATGCTAAGGACAGCACAGTTCTTTTACATCCATATCCATAAGTAATGTTCAGTTGTTGTTAGATATAAACTGTAATTCAGACAAAGTTCTGATCAGACTTCCATGCTTTGGGGGGGGGGGGGGGGGGGGGGGACTCCCTTATAAAAGGGGGTGGGGTCCTCTTCGGAAATTCTGAAAATGACCCGTATCATTTTGGTTCGGTTTTTCGATTTTAGTTGTATTTTGATACAAGCATCAAGCGTCGTCTGTTCGTATGAGTTTATGACTACTTCGATAAAAATCAATCTTTGAAAAACAGCATTGTTGTTAATCTTATACCCTAAAAGGGACCACAAAACTCAGCTGGTGGGCATTCTCGTCATCATCACCCAAAGTGGGACCAAAGCAAACCCTTAAAGTGACGACGAGGAACCCCGCCCCCTTTTGTAAGGGAGTCCCCCCCAAGGGCTTACATGGCCCCTTTTGCTGCTAAATAAATTATTTTATTTGCAATGGATTTTGGTGACAGATGTCACTCCACCTCCCCTCCCCTCACTAAGGATTTGTGAGATGGCTGCAATAAAAATGTATACATAAAAAAACCCTGAAACAGTGCTTTGGATTTCTTGTTTCATCAAGAGGTGAGAATGGGTCAGAGTACCAAAATGGTTGTCACCAGTCCCCAATAATATTCCTTCTTCTTCACATTCCACAGAAAGCCCACTTTTACCTTTATTGCTTGTTTTGGGGATCTGATCTTCACTGTCAGATTTTTCTTCGTCAGAGCTGGATGATGTTGTTTCATCTTTGCTGTGTTTTCTTTTCTTTCTTTTCTTTTTCCTTTTGTCATTTTTTTCTTTTTTCTTTTCTTCTTTCTTGCTCAGTTTGGCTAATTTTCTCCTGATTGTGAAGGGAAATAAAAATTTACAAACCTCAGTAGCAGTTTCTAACAGATTTTGCAATGGCCAGAGTGTGATTCATCTCAGCCAGCAGGGCTGTGAGTTTGTGATTGCAGTTCTCCAATTTTTTAGGTATTACACAGGGATCCCAAAAGAATGGAAACAAGGCTAAAATGACTAATAAACATTGGATAACCTTTGACTTACTGATGGTGGTAGTTGAGCTTGAATGAACAATCTGGACATAACCCTATTAAGAAGAGAATCAAACAATGTCTAATACACAAAACAGACACTCTTGAGAGATATATGAATTCCTAGATGAATGAATGAATGTGTGGATGTATGGATAGATGTATGGATGAATGTGTGGATGTATGGTTAGATGGATGGATGAATGTGTGGATGGATGGATAGATGGATGGATGAATGTGTGGATGGATGGATGATTGTTTGGATGGATGGATGGATGGATGAATGAATGAATGAATGAACTGACTAAATAGTTACATGAGTTAATGAACAGAAGAATGAATGTGTGGATGGATGGATGGATGGATGAATGATTGTTTGGATGAATGGATGGATGAATGGATGGATGAATGAATGAATTGACTAAATACATGAATTGATGAACAGAAGAATGAATGAGTGGATGAATGGATGGATGGATGGATGAAAGAATGAATGATTGAGTTACTTACTTAGCTTGACCAAAGCATTTTTTCTTTCACCTAATTCTTCATATGCAAAATTCACCTCCCAACTTTTCAGACCTTCTTTTTCTTGACATCTTTTATTGCCACAAATGAACTGACCCTTACCATCTACAACCTCTTTTTGTATTCTCCATCTCAATGCAATCTAGAAAAAAATAGTGTGCCAAATATAACTAATGATATCATAAAGTTGATAACTAGAAGTTTAACTATCATTTTATGATATTTCGGATGACCTCCCTCATCCATCATCAGATTTTAATTACTATAACTAATAATCATAACAAATAAATACCACAAAATATATTTTATAATATTAAGGTGGCTCGAGGTAGTTTTGAATGGCGCACACATCCCTTTTTGAATTCGCAATTACATGATCTTACCTTCGCCCCATGAATGTGAATTTTTTACCAAATGACAGTCTTGGATGAAAGTTTTGAATGATGTTTTAATTATGTTAATCAAAGTTTCCATAAGCAACGATAAACAACTTTTTTGTAAAATGGTTTTTCTTAAATATCTTTTGAATTTGAGCTGATTGCGAAAAAACAATAAATGTGCTGTAAACTGCTACGTTTAGCACATCAATTGGGAAAGTTAGAAGAAAAGTTATCTGTTTGATAACGAATAAATCACGAAAACATTTAAATGTGTATTTTGTTCGCGTGTAAATATAAGCGGTCAAAACATTTCATAAGATGCACAAATTATCATCTTAATACTGTAGAATGTTTCCTTGGACTTTCATTTAAACTCCCTGTGGACAGCTCTGGTTAGTATGTAGGCAATGCAGAGATCAAGCTTTTTATTAAAATGACGTTTTGCTTGACGTTTTCACTCTTTCATAACTACGATCACAATTACCTATAACTCACAAAAGAACAAACGAAAATGAGTGATATCTTCGCAGTACAATTTTAGATATATAGTCAATAATATTGCAAAATTTCAGCCAAATCCATATGAAAGAACGTTTTTAAAAGTAGCGCCGAAGTTGAGGTACGAAAGTAGCGCCCGCCGAGTGAAAACTTACTGCATCGAGCGTGACATCGTGTGTTTATTTCAGTGGCTGATTAACATGCAGCGAACAGTCTTAAATTCCTCTATGCACGCTTAGTCCACAGGAAGACCAAGTGTACAAGTTTCACATAAAGTACAATAATAAATCGGGCGTGTATTGAATGCTAGATTTTATAGTTTAGTGGAATTTGAAATATATTTCAAGACTTAATGAATACATCACGAAGAGTACGACCCATGTTGTATTCAAGCAGGAATGCGCGATGAGAATAAGAAAATTTAAATAATTACAATATACAAAAAATTATAATTAGACTAAGCGTGCATAGGGGAATTTGACACTGTACGCTGCATGTTAATTAGCCACTGAAATAAACACACGATGTCACGCTCGATGCAGTAAATTTTCACTCGGCGGGCGCTACTTTCGTACTTCAACTTCGGCGCTACTTTTAAAAGCGTTCTGTCATATGGATTTGGCTACAATTTTGCAATATTATTGACTATATATTTAAAATTGTACTGCGAAGATATCACTCATTTTCGTTAGTTCTTTTGTGAGTTATAGGTAATTGTGATCGTAGTTATGAAAGAGTGAAAACGTCAAGCAAAACGTCATTTTAATAAAAAGCTCGATCTCTGCATTGCCTACATATTAACCAGAGCTATTCACAGGGAGTTTAAATGAAAGTCCAAGGAAACATTCTGCAGTATTAAGATGATAATTTGTGCATCCTATGAAATGTTTTGACCGCTTATATTTACACGCGAACAAAATACACATTTAAATGTTTTCGTGATTTATTCATTATCGAACAGATAACTTTTCTTCTAACTTTCCCAATTGATGTGCTAAACGGGGTAGTTTATAGCACATTTATTGGTTTTTCGCAATCAGCTCAAATTCAAAAGATATTTAAGAAAAACCATTTTACAAACAAGTTGTTTATCGTTGCTATAGAAACTTTGATTAGCATAATTAAAACATCGTTCAAAACTTTCATCCAAGACTGTCATTTGGTGTAAAATTCACATTCATGGGGCGAAGGTAAGATCATGTAATTGCGAATTCAAAAAGGGATGTGTGCGCCATTCAAAACTACCTCGAGCCACCTTAAGTACACCTTATTGCAAAATATATGTTGTCACATGAAAAAAAAAATAGTAATTTAGTAAGAAAGGAATAATAAAAAGAAAGGGTTTTGACTTTTAATTACTTCTTTTCCCACTAAAAAAAAACAACAACAGGACAACAGTCTTGCAATTAGGTGTACCAGGTATACAAGAATAATAAACACCTGATGGAATAGACCGCTTAACCTTCCTTGCTTGTTGTCCCATTTCAGATCACATGATGCTACCCTTGGGAATTGTTTCTTTCATATGTAAATGATATAACATGTTCATCATAAAAGAACAATTCTCAAGGGAATGACATGTGGTCTGAAATGGGCAATTTGCATACGGAGGTAAATAGGTCTATTGTTTTAGAAGGAAAAGAGAATGGATGATATGGTTGAGATATGGTTCATGATCATAAATTGAGAATACTAATTTAAATACCTTGTTTTCTTTATATCTTGATAAATCTGCAATACAATATTCCTTGAATAATTTGTCATAGTACTTTTTTGCTAATCTTCTTTCCCTGTTTTGAACAATTAATCAAACAATCAGTCAATCAAACAATTATCGCCAACAAATCATTCCATCAATCAATCATCTACCAAACAATCAATGAATCAATCATCAATCAGTCATCTACCAAACAAGCAATCAATCAATCAATCCATCAATCAATCCATCAATCAATCAATCCATCAATCAATCCATCAATCAATCCATCAATCAATCCATCAATCCATCAATCCATCAATCAACCCATCAATCAATCCATCAACCCATCAATCAATCCATCAATCCATCAATCAATCCATCAATCAATCCATCAATCAATCCATCAATCAATCCATAAATCAATCCATCATCAATCCAATAATCAATCCATCAAACAATCAATCAATAATCAATCAAACCATCATAAATCAATTAATCCATCAATCAATCAATCCATCAATCAATCAATCAATCCATCAAACAATCTATCAATCATCAATCAATCAATCAATCAATCATAAATCAATTAATCCATCAATCAATCAGTCATTGAGAATGGATCCATCAATCAATCATCAAACAATAATCAATCCTAATCAATCAATCAAACAATCAATCAATAATCAATCAAACCATCATAAATCAATTAATCCATCAATCAATTCATCAATCAATCCATCAATCAATCCATCAATCAATCCATCATCAATCCAATAATCAATCCATCAAACAATCAATCAATAATCAATCAAACCATCATAAATCAATTAATCCATCAATCAATCAATCCATCAATCCATCAATCCATCAATCCATCAATCCATCAATCAATCAATCCATCAAACAATCAATCAATCAATCAATCCATCAATCAATCCATCATCAATCCAATAATCAATCCATCAAACAATCAATCAAACCATCATAAATCAATTAATCCATCAATCAATCAATCCATCAATCCATCAAACAATCTATCAATCATCAATCAATCAATCAATCAATCATAAATCAATTAATCCATCAATCAATCAGTCATTGAATGAAGGAATAAACAAATAAAGAAACTAATTGATAAATCAGACAATATTAAAATTATTTATTCATTCATTCATTTATTCATCCATCTGATCATCCAGTGTTCAAGCTGCCACTAGCCCATTGATTATCAAACTGAATGAAGATATATTCTTACCATGTACTGTCTGTATCTTCCTCTTCATCCCAGATAAACCTAAATGAAGAAATCTCATGTTACTCTACAATTAAATGATCATCATTGTTATGATCATATTTACACTATCTTGCACAGTCTCCAATCAAGGGAATATGGCAGAATACAATCTATTTTGTTATTTAGTTGTTTTGTCTCCCACTTTGAATGTTTTCATTATCCACTGACTTGGACATTAAGAGGTTATTAACCGAGCATGAAGTCTGTATGGGAAAATATGAGTCTGAGGTCTTGACAGTACAGACTGAGGGCAGAATGTTGTTGTTAATCTGAAAAAAGTATGAAAATTTGATCGTTGTCATGGTAACAGTCTGAGATGTCAGACCAGAAATCAGTCAATCAGAGCGTGTACTATTGTTGCCATATAATACCCATTTAGGTCTTCACAGTTTGTTGTTGCACATCTGCAACAATTGGTTCAGATGCAGCAGTTATCCACTGGTCATGGATGTTGCTTGCCTTCACCCTTCCAGGTCTTGTAAGTTTATCAGTCATAGCATTTTTTCAATATTTGGCTCAGATGCAGCATGCACCAGTACAGTGTGTGGTCAAAGGATAACAGAAAAATTGAAAATGGAAGACAAAAAAAACCCGGAATATATTATTATAATCATATTCTTCTGACAGTGTGTTCCCTAAGTTGCTCCATTCCCCAGGTTGAACATCTTACCAAGATCCATGTAAGATCATGCAAGATCCTGACAAGATCCAGGCATGATCTTACAAGATCTTGGCATGTAACCCTCAATGTGCAAGTTGCAAGAACTTTCAAGTTTCTTTGATGATTAAATAAGATCTCCCCAAGCTAGATCATTCCAAGAACGTATCAATGTTTCAGTAAGATCTTTGATGTTCTTACCAGATCTTACAATATCTTACCAGACCTTAACAAGATGCTGGGTCGTCATACTATTTATCTCAGACAAACCTGTGTTCTTGCTTAAGGACATCAAGGTCTGTTTTGTCTCTTGAGCTGTAAGATAAACAGTATTAATTGCATTAAATGTTTAATCAACATATGGTATGGCTGGCCTTTCACCACTGTAGCCTGGGTTCAATTCCTGGCTTGGACAACATTGAAGTGAACAGAGAATGATTGATGTGCTGTTCTTTATCATGACAGAAGGGTTTTTATTTGGGTTCTCCAGTATTCCTCCCTCTGTAAAAATCAACATACATGTGTGTTGAGTGTAGTATGATTAGAATATTGAATGTAGTAATGTGTGTGAGTGTGAGTGTGGTCAGGGGTGGGGGGGGGGGGGGGGCCTTGAATGGAACTTGGTTTCCCTTTGTGTCCTCCTAGTCTTTGACAGAAAAAGGACTATTTTTTTAAATATTTAATCATTCATATCTATGAAAAACAATCAATACTAACCTATCTCTTTTCAATGTATCTATGCCTGGTCCATAAAATAATAGATAATCATTGATCATCTTCTTGTGTCTTGTATACTGGAGATATATGTAGTTAAAGAAACTTATCAAGTATGAGGTTGGCCACTAAATATGTAGCAGTAAAATGATGATAAATAAGAAAGAGCTCTATGCATGAGAAAATACTTAAAAATTCCAGTTCTCCAGGTGGGAATTGAATTGAATCTGCTGTCATACACTCTTACCACTGAGTTACTGGTGAATACTAGCTGTGAGCAAAGACTAGGTCAGATATTTTGGTCTCTTTGGTAATGTACCGTGGGTATCTTATTCTTCACTGAATGTGTTTATAACTATACTTTATCACATACAATAGAAAAAGCAATACACAGTCAGTGACAATAGAATTGACCAGTAACAAAACGAGTAAAGGACTGGGTACTAGTTTTCCAAATTGATGTAATTAAGAAATAAACCTCATAATATAAAAGAGCAGATCAAGATATGTAAGATTCCTGAGATTTGTTGCTTTTGGTTGGATATTGAGCGAGTTACAGCCATTCAAAACTGCCCAAAATTACAAAGGAATGTTTGGATTGGAAGGACAGGCGTCCTTCCAAACCATACATTTCCTTCTATTTTTAGGCATTTTTATGAGGCTGTATCTTGGTCAGAATACAACCAAATGCAACCAAACTCAGGAATCTAACATATCTTGATGTGCTTTCTTAAATTATGAGATTTGTTTCTTAATTACATTAATTAGGCAAACTAGTACCCAGTCCTCTACTCGTTTTGTTACTGGCCAATGATCAGGATACGGCATCCAATGCTAGAAAGTGATATCTCTGTTTAACTCCTTCAGCTCTGAAAGTATACAAAACTAATATAAAAATCTTTTTTATGGATGTCAATAAATTCACATGGAGAATATTCATCAAAATTAAATAATATCAAATTTTTTTACCTACTATACTCGTCATTCATAAATTTTTTCGATGCTACACCAGTGGTTGAATTGGCCTTCCGCTTGACGCCAGAGATGTCATCATCTCTCCATGTTCTAAAGCATTTTATTATAATAATTGAATGTTTAGTAAAAGAATATGTTGAACATTAAAAAAATAACAACTCCAGCAATATCAACAACAGTACTAACAATTTCATCTTCATCATTTCTCTTCATGCCAGTAGGTGCATAAGGCTTCCACACTTATTTTCCACTCCTCCCTGCCTTTTGCTGCCTCTTTAGCTGCATTCCAGCTTTTCCATTCAGCCTTATTTCTTTCATTCACTACTTATCTAATATCCATGGTTTTTTTTGGTTGTCCTCTTGCCCTACGATCTTCAGGTGCCTTAGCTTTCTAGTGCCAATTTGCCATGCAGAATTGAGATTTAGATTTAGTCAAATGGGAAAGTAACTGATCGTGATGTCCGGCTTTAGCTTTATTAGGAATATTAACTTTTGTCAAAGAGGCTTTGCTATCTTTGTTGGTTTGTATTTTATACTATTTTAGTCTCACTTAACAATCCCAAGAGTCTTTGCAGGACTAAAGTCATCCCAGGCCGCAAATCAATTCTTGATTGGCGAATAATATCATTGGCCGTGATAACTATCACAACAACAATACCAACTACATCAACAACATCATCAAATACATCAAAACAATAAATAACAGCAACGTCTCCAATGACTACGACAAGATCAACAACAATGACAACAGTGATGACATTAACATCAACAACAGCAACAACTACTATAGTAAACATGCACAACAAATACATCAGCAAAAATACCAACAAACAAAATGACAACGACACAATAACAAAAAGTGAAACTTCAAGACGTTTTTCAAAATCAAATTTCACCTTTTTGATTCGTTTTCGTCGAATTCAGAGCTATAGTCGCCATTATAGTTAACCTACAAAATACATTATCAATAGTAAACACAAAGAACAGGCAAAAACAACAACAAAATAAATGTTGTTGAGACCTCGCTCAGATTGTCCGCCATCTTGAATTTTCATTTAGCTATATACTTCATGTGAGTAAATCTACGAGTTTTTATCTAATATGATCATTTGTGAATATTGATGGAAATCTTACATGAAGTTCTTACCCAAGCCGCTGTACACTTACATCGCAGGTGCATTGTTTGTGTTGGTGATAGGAGAATTTTTCACAAACGTATCTTCGAATTAGTTTCTCGTTTTTAGAAATCCTGCTTTCTTTCGTGATTTTTAGACCGTAGAAATATCTAAAGCTCTATGGGTTTAGCGGATTGGTTCAAAGAGCTTGGAAAGGGAGGAAAGGTCGTAGTCGTTTTGACCGGAGGCATCGCCGTCGCTTCTACCATCTACGGCGCTTATAGTTACTACAAAAGTTCCATGGAATCGAAAGCGAGCTCTTCCTCCGACGAAAGCGATGAAGAAGGGAGTTTCTCAGAAAAGAAAGTCTTAGTTTTAGGGCTAGAAGGAGCGGGGAAGACCGTTTTCTTGTCCGCTTTATCGCAGCCTGAGTCGACGAGTCACAGAGTACAGACTAAACCAACCGAAGGGTTCAATGTTGTGTGCTTGTCAACAGACAGCCTTAACCTGAATATCTGGGAAAGTAAGTTAGATTGGTAGTTTATTTAGTTATTATTTTACAGGGCGGTAGTTGTGAAAAGATGAGGGGAGTGGAAAGGGGATGTTTTGAGTCATATTATAAAATGCATGGTGGCATCGGGGATCGAGAAGGTAATTAATTATCATATCTAAACCTGATCAAAATCGGCTGAATGTCATAGGATTATATAGAGAACAAGTATTTTGTTGCATTTTATTAAATTTTAAGGCAAAGAGTTGAACGTTCAAAACACCATATATTCTCTAGTAAATCAGCACTAACAGTGAGCTTGGGCTACCTGTGATTTTTGAAGGGGGATAATGGGGGCCTGTCCACTAAGGTAGCATTTGAATATCAAGAATTATTATATCCACACTCACTAGATATGAGCAATCTTGCGCTCTGATTGGCTCCCTAGTACTAGGCTATCACCTCATATACCATGGGTAGAAGAAAACAAACAAAATGGCAGAGCATTTTGTCGAACTGAGCGAAGAAGAGGGCGAGAGGTCTAATTGTTTTAGTATAAACCAACTAGTAGGTCAAACTTTGCCATATTTTGAACGAAAAATAACATTTCAATCGTTTTATTTTGACCAAATGACAGATAATCGAAAGTGAAAATACCGAGTGCGTGCTTAATGACGTGTGGCGGCAAGTCAAAATGTATTCAAAACACATCCAAATTCTCCACTGTTTTTGTCATTTTCTCCCTGTTTTTTTTTTTAACGTCTGAAAATAGCATACTTTTAGTGTTAAAACTACTATATATTTTAGAACGACGGAGGAATTAAAAAAAGTTCAAGAACAGTTTGTTAATCTGGCTTTCTCAATAAAACTGAAGAAAATGTTTTGATTTTTGTTTGAGCACTAGATGGGTTTCTGTGTCGGGAAAGTCGGGGGTAAGCCAAATCACCCACTGGACCCACCCTTGTGATCGGATTCTTGTGATCTAATCTCTCAAAATCTCAAATTTTCATTGTCTTTGTTTTTCATATAGTTGGTGGATCTAAAAAGGAATACTGGCCCAACTTTATTGGCGACTCTAACGTCTTAGTGTATGTGGTCGATGCTAGCAACACATCGAAATTTGAAGAAGCTAAAAAAGTCCTCCACTGCCTATTATCAGATTATAAACTCCATGGGGTTCCTGTGTTGCTTGTTAGCAGTAAGAATGATCTTCCAGGAGCAAAGTCTTTGGATGAGGTCACAGCAGCTATTGGTTTAGACAAGAAGCTGACTTCACAGTCAAAGTGTCTGTCTGTCAGCATACAAGTCAAAGATGACGGCAATAGTGAAGGACTTGCCGAAGCAAAAGAGAAAATCTTGCATCTTTGTAAATCATTGTAAATAAATAACTTTATAGACACTTTATAAACACTAAAACCATGAAATAGAAACAAAATAGTTACTAACTAATAGTTTCTATTTAGTGACTATCGCTCAACCAGAAACATCAAATACAAAACGAAACAATACCTCATTACAACTTTGTCACTAAATAAGAACTATTATACACCCTATGCATAAAAGGGTGGCAATAAACATATCATAGTTAATCAGTTTTAGAATACAACAATGCTTTCAATAGAAAGAGCACATCGAAATTAGTAATATTCCAAAGTTTTAATTTAGTAACATAAAATAATAAAAAGCTACAGCTGTTTGAAGTTACAAGGATTTGACTGAAAATTTGACATTAGGGCTCACAAGCCTCGTTTTCATGTTTTTGGTACATTTCAAATGCTGATAACTCTGCAGTGATTTAATACATGACACCATAACTCAACCAAATTACTAATTTAGACATGCTCTTTCTTGGAGGTCACTCAGACCAGTAAAACATCTTTAAAACATATACATGTGATTTGTTATTAATGCAATTAATGTACAAACTTAAAGTTGGAGATTCTAACTTGATGCATTTACTGTAGTTTTACTTTAGGGTCGTGATGTAGCACTTGCAGCATCTGCACACGAGGCCAACATTAACAGTAACTACTTTGCGTAGGCAGTCACAATGGTTATTCAAATACATTACGGCAAATGGTATAATGAAAAAAATTATAGGTAATATAATGAAATTTGTAACACTGTAAAACAATGTTCACTTAACATTACTGACGTTTCGAGCATTTGCCCTTCATCGGAGTAAAAGAGTTAGACTAAGGAGATACTAAGGTAATATATTACACCTATTTCAATTAACCTTGTCCATCTGAAATGGTTGATCTGAGACCGATAGGAATTGTGGGAGCTCGTTAAACTGCAAATACACTATTATAATCACGCTTGAATATTAATGTTTACTTCTAAAACACTGTTATCTGTAATTCAGCACCATACAAGTGTGATTAAAACAGTGTATTTGAAATTTAATGAACTCCTACAATTCCTATCGGTCTCAGATCAACCATTCCAGATGGACAACGTTAATTGAAATAGGTGTATAATGATATAAATACACGAAAGGTAGTATTCTTGGTTTTCACCTATCACGTGACCATACTGAAAGTCCTTAAACTGTAAACAATCACTGAATTCATGAAGCACATACTTTATTTAGCAGTGTTAGCAAATATGAGGTCAGAAGAATGAATATTGGCAAAGTTATAGCCAACTATTACTAAAGATTTTTAGTAAGAAATGTATGGCAAAAGCATTTCCGGTTGTGTTGATTATATCATTAACCAGATCTTTTCTGCGATGCAAATAGCAACCTAGGCCACATTAGCTTGAAGCCAGATGACCAATTTACGATTTGCTCAAATTTGAGCTTAAATGGACGAATTGTGACCAAATACGAAGCCAGTGAATATGCGCATTGATTACAGTGAAATGTATGGCGCCGCCATGTTGGTGTCCTTCTGATCATGAGCGACACCAACATGGCGGCCAAAAGCCGAACTTTGCAAAAAAAAAAAAATTTCTAAATTTAGGGCAAAAATGCCAATAATTTAGCTTTCTAATGATAATTATAAGGTTTTGAGCTCAAACATCGATAAATACTAAACGGACATGAATCTAGCTTGATTTTCGACTACTAAAGATGCGTGACTAGAGTTGCGTGACACAATTTGTCTCGCTTATATTTCCATACCAAAACACAGCAAAGACACAAGATTTAGCACAAACGTTCGTTTAGGGGAGCTCTAAAGAGCATTACTGCCAGAACTAAATATAACTAATATTTCCGAAATAAAAAAATTGATGACGTCACGTGAAAACCAAGATACAATAAGATATGTATCATTGTAAAAAATGCATTTGGATTATTATCGATAATACATGACTAATATAAATGACTATATTCTCAAGTATTTGTAAAAAATGTTGGCTTAACTTTACTGACGTTTCAAGCTTTAGCCCTTCGCCTGACTATATTCTCAAGTATATTTTATAGAATTCAATGTTGAAGGAAATGCTTTGAAAATTTTATAATAAACGGTGTTTTTTTACTTAACTTTACTGACGTTTCAAGCTTTAGCCCTTCGCCCGACTATATTCTCAAGTATTTTATAGAATTCAATGTTGGAGGAAATGCTTTGAAAATTTCATAATAAATGTTTTTGTTTAATCAGTTTCTTGCTAAAAATCAGGTCATCTCACCCTATTGTATTTTATACCTACTATTGGTACGTACTTCAGTTGGAAGGGGTGATCGGCGCTCGTTTCAGTCGCAAATGACACTTACAAAAAGTACACATATATTAAGAACTGTGAAAGCCTGTCAAAGACTTTTAAGCAAGGACCCTCAAAAGGTACGCACGGAATATTACAACCGTAAAAGGAGCCCAGATTGCCCCTACCACTTGGACAAAGGGAGAAGTAAGTAAGTAACTAAAACTAAGAACTAAGTAAGTAATAAAGTAGGTAAGTAAGTAAGCAAGAAAGTAAGCAAGTTTGTGAGAAAGAGAGCCAAAAATCTGTCACACTTTTATTCAATTTCTATCCAGTATATGGTGTTACATATAGTAAACTAGGTTGTGGAACACAAAATATTCTTTTCTATTACACTGAAAAACAAACAAAAACATTGATGATTAGAAAATATGAACCAAAAAAAACAACAATTGGAATTGAGATATGAACGGTGCAAGGCTGAGAAAATATGTATCCAGTCCAAAAGCTGCATAATCTTTGCATGGATTTTAGTAAGGTGAGAGAGATATTTTCGGCAATAAATAATATAATGATGTCGATGATGATGATGATCAAGATGATAATGATGATGAGGATTATCAACAATAAAAATGACGATAACGATCATGCTAATGGACATAATCATGATGATAATGGCAATTTAAGTTTATCAGTAGATATGATATGTAGGTTCATTTATGACAGAGTCAGGAGATTTAACTGCAAAACTATATCATTATCAACATCAGTATACCTTTTATTATCATGTTCGTCATGGCATAACCCTCATAAACATAATCATCTTTACCATCATCATAACCATCACCATCACCACCACCACCATCATCATCATAATAATAATCGTAATTTTTATTGTTATATGTGCATCCTATATACCTTTAATTCGCCTTCCCGCAACAATATTGATGTTTAGGACAATCACGATCAAAGGTGTAAATACTTCTCATGGATCCGCATCCCCCCGATTTACATGTTCTCGTATAGCCACCTCCGCTCTTACATCTCCCAGCTAAAATACAAAACAATAATCTTATTACATACACATTAAGGGCCTGTTTACATGTAGATAGGGTGACCCTCCTCTATTCAATGTTTTTCGTGGTTGTGTTTACATGTCGAATTGCATCAAATGACGTTAACTGACGCATTTCGCGCGCCAAATAGCAGTGAAAAACCGCAGCCAAGGATGCTAAAGAGAGGAAAACTGAATGTAGCGCTAAAAGAGATCGAACGCTTGCCCGCCATTTTGTTGTTTACGAAACTAAGCGACCGAGCCCTACCCCCGGAGTGACCCTTGCATGTCGAGTTTGCATGTAAAGGAGGTTTAGGTTGTCACCCTTCTGGTAGGGTGACCCTATCTCCATGTAAACATGCCCTAAGGAACGAAAGAGAAAGATGAAAGAAAATAAGAAAGTGTGAGAAATATTAAAGAAAAAAAAGAAAGATGTAAAGTGGAAGAGAAAGAAACACAAGAAGAAACGAAAGCATAAGGAGGAAGAAGAAAGTTTCAGGAAAAATGGGACAAGGCTATTTCTTCTGTGAGTCGGATTAAAATAAAATAAAATAAATAGTTATCTCTACCTTCAGCTCGTTTATTCATCATTCTCTCATAGGCCTCAAAGAGCTCACGCTCTGTGTCTTCACTGTATCGTGGCTTGGCCAGAGCAATGGCAATATTGAGGACAACTAGTAGCAAGACAACTTTGTGGATGACAGCCATGATACTTGAAGATAAAGAAAAACAATCAACATGGATATGAAAATATTAATTTATTGATTTAAGACTTTGTAGTTTTGCCCAAGATCAAAACCTTACCGAGGGAATCTGATGTGCTGTGTAACGAAATTTGAACTGACGCAAAGTAACAAACAACATAACAAAATCAATTAGCATAAGGCGCTAACATTTCATCCATGAAATTGCAACGGCGTAAACGCTAACATTCGGGAACTCAGCATTTAATTTCGTTTTAAACATTTTATAACAAAATTGACGTTGACAAGATTTAAATATATTTTCGACGTTTTGACAAGACTTGTTGTCATTATTAAGAATGTTTATGGATTTGAGTTTTTGATGTTCATAGTTATTTTATAACTTAGTTTGGATAATAGTTCTTTTGCATCCCCGAATACTCTTTTGGAAGTCATATAGTTTATTTGCGGCCCGAGTAGAGTCATGTGTGCCCGAGCGGAGCGAGCTCGAGGGTGTACATGAAGCTGCAAGGATCGTAAATAAACAATATGCCCGACAAAAGTTATGTTATTCCCATTATCATCAATATATTAGGTCAAGTTTCAGAAAAATAAAGATATTTGGGGAAATTTTCTGCAACAGGGATGATGCAGTATGATTTGCGGCCCGCCAAAATTCATTTTCGCCCGCTAGGCGCGCCTTTTCAGTTTGTTATTTGGCTCAGTATATTGATGATAATACAGGTTAGTGCATGAGTGTATTTGTGTGGACCAGTCACTAAGGGTTGTCACGGCCAGTGTTTGTTACATCATTAACTTACAAGAAGAAGAAGAACTGAGAAAAACAAGAACAAGAAGAAGTAGTTGTTGTTACCTGAAATATGTTTCTTGTAGCTCTGAAATCTTGTACTGAATCGCAAGGTTCCAAGTGATGAAGCACAGCTAGTCGACTCTCATTTATAGGTGGATTCCAACCATTCCCAGGAGAGTGAATTGAACAAAGGAAAAAAAAAAACATCACCGTGTCTGGTAGTACTTTTGCTCAAATGACTCTCCTGGGAATGGTTGCAAATCCAGAATAGCTCTGCAAAGAAGCTGATTGGATGAAAAAACGTAATTGCATTTTTGTTTTGACTCGGTGCTAATGCATATTGGCTTATATTAGCTTACTTTGCATACTGGAGACACTAACTTTATCCATGCAGAACTAAAAAATGGCGCCATTATTTATTATGATGGAAATATGTGCATCAATATATGAAGATATCGTTTTTCGACCAATCATAAGCCAGCATTTTCCCCGCTCTTATACGGTTCGCGTCCGTCCGGAAAGCCGTAAGAGCGGGAAAAATGCTTGTTTTTGATTGGTCGAAAATCGATACGAAAGCAACGAAGCTTTGACATATTAAAATTTAACTCAGTAGTTGAAAATGTTGGTTGAAAATATAAAGATTTGTCGAAGTAGTAAACCGACGAAGAACTGTTAACTGTTGTAGAGGAACAAGAAAACCAAATTATTACCGGCATACAAAACGGAGTAAAATGTGCTACTTTTTTTGTAAAAGTTTTATTATTATATCAATGTCACAAAATTCGATGAGATTTATGGCCGCAAACAAACTGGTTAACATCCTCCCAATAGCATTAAATTGGCTACTACTAAATAACCAGCTTGCGTCTATATATATACTCATTGTATCTTAATTTCAAGGATATATATATATATATAATAAAAGTTCATTTAAGCAGAAGAACTCTGGGAAGACATATATAATTATATATATATACAGCCGATCTCGAAAAGGTTGTCCACCTGAAAAGACATATATACTAAAAGAAATATCACGTGACACATTTTAAAGTCACTTTCCACGCGAGTAGAAAGTCAGGTACTTCTAGCGAGGGAAGTACTGCTTGTTTGAATTCACTGCCATATTACTTTCAAACGCACCTGACTTTCTACACGCGCAGAAAGTATATCTATAATGAGTCACGTGATATTTCTTTTAGTATATATGTCTTCTCAGGTGAACAACCTTTTCTAGATCGGCTGTATATATATATATATATAAGCTTTTCGTCAAGTTTTATTCACATTTCATTTTAATGATTGATAACTTGGAAGGGAATTAATTCGATATCCCTGGATTAGTGTCTGTTTTATGAAAAGACATGAATAGATTGATATATAAAAACATATTTAATTATCAGTTCTAGATCATCTCGCTAACTAATTAAGTATTAAGTAATAAGTAGGTAAGTAAGTAAGCAGGAAAGTAAGCACGTTTGTAAGAAAGACAGACAAAAATCTGTCATACTTTTATTCAATTTCTATCCAGTATATGGTGTTGCATAGTAGTAAACTAGCTTGTGGAGCACAAAATATTCCTTGCTATTACACTGAAAAACAAACAAAAACATTGATGATTAAAAGATATTAACAAAAACACTTATCATCTTTTCCACCACCACCACCACCACCATCACCATCACCATCACCATCACCATCACCATCACCATCACCATCACCATCACCATCACCATCACCATCACCATCACCATCACCATCACCATCACCATCACCATCACCATCACCATCACCATCACCATCACCATCACCATCACCATCACCATCACCATCACCATCACCATCACCATCACCATCACCATCACCATCACCATCACCATCACCATCACCATCACCATCACCATCACCATCACCATCACCATCACCATCACCATCACCATCACCATCACCATCACCATCACCATCACCATCACCATCACCATCACCATCACCATCACCATCACCATCACCATCACCATCACCATCACCATCACCATCACCATCACCATCACCATCACCATCACCATCACCATCACCATCACCATCACCATCACCATCACCATCACCATCACCATCACCACCACCATCACCACCACCATCACCATCACCATCACCACCATCACAATCATAATAATAATCGTAATTTGTATTTTATAATATGTACAGCCTATACCTTTAATTCTCCTTCCCGCAACAAATTTGATGTTTAGGACAATCATGATCAAAGGAGTAAATATTTCTCATGGATCCGCATCCCCCCAATTTACATGTTCTCGTATAGCCACCTCCACTCTTACATCTCCCAGCTATAATACAAAAAATCAGGCTTATATTACTGATACAACTAATTGCAAGAACGTTGTCTTGACTTTTGTAATTTATTGGGAAAGGAATTAATTAAAAAACAAAAGAAGATCACACAAGCTCAAGATAAAAGAAAAGAAAGAGTTAAGCTTGAGTGATTTTCTTTTAATTGATTCCTTTCCCACTAAATTACAAATGTCAGGACAACGTTCTTGCAAGTAGGTGTACACATGCATTAATAAACATAAAACATAGTATCAATGCACTGACAAAATATGAATATAAAACTTGAGAAAAAAGACAATATAAAAAACATTAAAAATATGATAGGTACGCAAAACAAAGAAATAAAACATGCATTTATGCTGAGCTGGCTTGAACAAATGAGAAAATGATATAAGTACGTATACGAGAAGGGAGAAAGAGAAAGAAAAAATGGAAAAAGAAAACTATGAAGAAAGATAATGAGGGTAGAAAATATCAAAAGGAATATAAAAAAGAACGAAAGAGAAAGATGAAAGAAAATAAGAATTGGAGAAATATTAAAGAACTAAAAACCAAAAAGATGTAAAGTGGAAGAGAAAGAAACACAAGAAGAAACGAAAGCATAAAGAGGAAGAAGAACATTTCACGAAGAATGGGAAAAGGCTATTTCTTCTGTGAGTCGGGTATTTTTTTCTAGTTATCTGTACCTTCAGCTCGTTTATCCATCATTCTCTCATAGGCCTCAAAGAGCTCACGCTCTGTGTCTTCACTGAATCGCGGCTTGGCCAGAGCAATGGCAATGTTGAGGACAACTAGTAGCAAGACAACTTTGTGGATGACAGCCATGATACTTGAAGATAAAGAAAAACAATCAACATGGATATGAAAATATTCTTATATTTTGTAGTTTTGCTCAAGATTAAAACCTTACCGAAGGACTCTAATGCGCTGAAGGGTTTATCACGCGATTGAAATTTGAATTGACGCAAAGTAAAAAAAACTGAATACTTAAATTAATTAGCATAAGCTAGGCTCAAACATTTCATCCATGAAATGAAATCAAATTGTACCAGCGTAACGCTAACACTCTGGACTATTAATAAGAATTAATTTGCGGTTTATGCATTGCAAAAGCGAGCGATCAGAGCCAGTGCCTACTCACTAGTTGTGTTAACTCACTTAAAGTGTCATCCTGAATGCATGATTAACTCAATATAGTGAGGTGTATCTACTCAGCCGTTTTTTGCAGTGCAAACACGCGTGCAATATTCAATCCTGGATCAGAATGCGGGATTTCTAATAGTTATGTTATACAAATCGGTTTGGTTAGTAGTTCTTTTGTATACAAAGAAGGAGAAGGAGAAGGAGAAGGAGAAGGAGAAGGAGAAGGAGAAGGAGAAGGAGAAGGAGAAGGAGAAGGAGAAGGAGAAGGAGAAGGAGAAGGAGAAGGAGAAGGAGAAGGAGAAGGAGAAGGAGAAGGAGAAGGAGAAGGAGAAGGAGAAGGAGAAGGAGAAGGAGAAGGAGAAGGAGAAGGAGAAGGAGAAGGAGAAGGAGAAGGAGAAGGAGAAGGAGAAGGAGAAGGAGAAGGAGAAGGAGAAGGAGAAGGAGAAGGAGAAGGAGAAGGAGAAGGAGAAGGAGAAGGAGAAGGAGAAGGAGAAGGAGAAGGAGAAGGAGAAGGAGAAGGAGAAGGAGAAGGAGAAGGAGAAGGAGAAGGAGAAGGAGGAGTTACCTGTAATGGATTGATTGTAGCTCTGCTGAGATCTTGTACTGAATCGAAAGGCTCCCAAATGAGCAAGCACAGCTAGTCGCCTCTCATTTATAGCCGCTCTGCAAAGAAACCGAGCTGGTTGGCTGAAAAATCGTAATAGCATTTTGTTTTGACTAGGTGCGAAGAGATTAATTATATTAGCTTACACGAATAAGTGCCTCGCACATGGGACACGCTAACTTTATCCATGCAGAACTTAAAATGGCGCCATTATTTATTGTGATGGAATATGTGCATAAGCTAAATTATTGTGAGTATGCAATAGGTGGCTAATTAAATAAACATTATGGTCAAAATACCTTTTTTCCCTGCGATTTGGTTGTGTCTCCCAGCAAGGATAGACAAAAGGAATAACTTGTACAAAATCAAAGGGGCAGCCTGATATTTATTTAATTTGTTGAGCGTTTATAGTTGAATACTATCAAGAGTTTCTCCATGCAGTTGAACTGACTATAATTATGTACACTTATTTCAACAATCATTGTTGCCTCTAGTAGAGCAACAAGCATCAAACCCAGATCAAAATGAATGCTGGTTTTGGGGTGACTCCCTTTCTCCGAGTGGTTGGGGTGATCTGCGTACCTTATAGGGTAAAAATATTTCCTGTGCGTACCTTTTCGGGTCCTTTTAGGGTTCTGGCTCACAAATCAGTTACGTAACATGATTCCGTACCTTTAAAGGTCATTTTTACTCTGCTTTGTTGCTAAAAGTAAGCTTGGCTGGCAAGAACATCGCCTAGCCGTACCTTTTAGGGGTTGAAAACAACAAGACGTTAACAGTTATTTTCATCTGTGCGTACCTTTTAGGGGTCGTTTTCAAAACCTCCGTCGATCACTCCTACCACTTGAACAAAGAGAGTACCCCCAATCCCCCCCCCCCCCCCCCCCCCTCCCGGGCTCTGTTGCTGTTGACTTAGGGACAGATGACCATATGTCTGAAAAAACGAACTGGAAAAAAATAATGTGCAAAGCTGAAAAAAAAAATCTCACTCGAGGGCAAAAACAAAATTTGTCCATCAAATATCTAGTGGTCCGTCCCTTATGCTACATACTTTATGTTCATATTGCCAATTTAACGAAGTAAAGTGTTAATACAATTGGAGTAGATATATATGGCGCGCATCATTATATATATAATTTACTTTGCGCGCATTGTATATCTCTAATTACAAGTCATGCAGAAAATGGCGCCATTTAGTGACAACGAGAAATGAAATGGTTGTCGACTTTGTTAATAACAACAGTTTAGAGTTGCAGCTTTGCCCAGTGGACTATTATAAATGACTATATTCCCAAATATTTTATGGAATTCAATGATAGCATGAAATACCTTGAAGTTTTTTTTTATTATAACATACTGTACAAAATTACTCGGTTCTAATTGGACGAGAGGTGTACAATTAAATCGTAAATTATAATTGGTACTTGAGTTAGTTTTGCAGCTAGCCAATGCAAAATACCAGGGAGGGAGAGGAGAACCAGCTCCTACACTTTAAACGGTTAATCCCTTTGCACTGATTTGACAAAGAGAGATTAATTATATTAGCCTACAAGACTAAGTACCTTGCATATTGAAAACGCTAACTTTATCCATGCAGAACTTAAAATGGCGCCATTATTTATTGTGATGGAAATATGTGCATATTGATATGCAATAGGTGGCTAATTAAATAAACATTATGGTTAAAATACCTTTTTACTGCGATTTGGTCGTGTCTACCAGCTAGGATAAAGTAAAGTAAAACATGTACAAAATCATCAATTTGTTCAATCCCGAAATAAAAGGGCAAAACTTGTTGATCGGTTTTTGTTTTAAGCCAGTTTTCTCATGCAAAACTGACTAAAATTATGTATAACATTGAGACTAGAAATGCGCCATAAATACGTTTTTTCATTATTATTATTATTATTATTATTATAGAGCGGATTACGTATGACTATGAAAAGCTCACGGCACAAACGCGGTCAAGGGCAAGGCAAGGCGCATTAAATTTCTACAAAACTTCACGGTCGCGGCAAGGGATCGACGCACACGGCACTGAACTTTTCACAGTCATACGAAATCTGCTTTCTGTCTGAGGCTTTACATACATAGTACAATACTATATATTTAACGTCGGACAAACACTAATGCTCAAAGTTAAGCCCAAAGGCCATCGAACAAAAAGAACCATCTGCTGCCTTCAACTTAGGGAAGGACCATTAGATAATTGATTGACAAAAATATCGTACACAACAAAGAAACCCTGAAAAAAAACAAGAGCAGAAAACCTTATCCTGCAGAGAAAAATTGTCAATCAAATATCTAGTGGTCCGTCCCTTATACTACACGCTGTATGTTCAGATTGCTAATTTAATTAACGAAGTGAAGTGTTAATATAATTGGAACAGATATATATGGCGCGTATCATTAAATAATTAACTTTGCGCGCATTGTATATCTCTAATTACAAGTCATGCAGAAAATGGCGCCAACTAGTGACCACGAGAAATGGTTGTCGACTTTGTTAATAACAACAGTTTAGAGTTGCAGCCTTGTGCATCCAGTGGAACGCGTTCGTATATTGAGTGTTTTAAGCCGATTATTAAAACTGTTGGCAACATTTCTGATCACTTGATTTGGTTTGTTTCTGTAATTTGAGAAACAAACGTTTTTAGTGTCGTCACGCAACGCTCCACCGTTGCGTGACGACAATAAAAACGGCTGTGGGGGAGTAGTGTGCGACTTTCGAGAAATGTTTGTCTCTGTAATTTGTGATTTTGTCAGTTCATAGTTTATAAATAGCTACGCTTTTGTTGTTTCTGACAGTTGGTATAAAACACTCTACCACCGATCAGTTTCCCTCGGCTCAGCTTCAGGAAGCATTTGCAGCTAGATCTCGGGACCATTCTCGTAACCAGACCCTTCTCAGATTTCTAACGTATGGTTGTAGGCTCTGGGAAACTCTATAATTTCAAGTGATCTGATTGGTTGAGTAGTATAACAATAGCAATTTATCGTTGACTAGGTATATCCACAGGTAGCCCAAGCTCACTATTTATAAGAGAATATAAGGTGACTTTTAAACCTTCGATGTTTTTCAACTAAATATTAATACAATCCAATAAAAACTTTCAGTGTCATTTTCAGTTATCATTTAATGAAGTGTCTGTGACACTAACAGAACTTTCGATTGTTGCCATTTGTGTCTTCACTCATCTTCGAACGTCCCCTTCTTGATCAGAACTACTATAATAATAATAATAATAATTTAATAATTTATATTATTACTAATATTGAAAGAGAGCTTATTGGGCGAGCGGTGAAATATAATTACTTTGAACTGATTTCCAATGCTGTTTGAGAGTAACAATAAACCGTTTTTGTTAGTTACACGGATTTCCTCGAATAAGCGCCGCTTCGGAACTGCGGCGATTATTGGAGGGTCGAAGGCGACGCTTATTAACTTTGTGAAATATAATTACTTTGAACTGATTTCCAATGCTGTTTGAGAGTAACATTATTTTAACATTTTTTAGTTACACGGATTTACTCGAATAAGCGCCGCTTCGGAACTGCGGTGCTTATTCGGGGACGGCGCCTATTCGAAAGGCCAGCGCTCTCACCGCTAGGGCCACCAGTGTCACCCTCTACAACATGAAGCAACTTTATTTTATTTCAAAGTTATAGAGCTATATCTATAATATACTTCGAGTTGTCCGTAATATTCAATCTAATATTTGAATCTTGTTTTTCACTTTGGAGTCGCGAAAAGAAAAACAAATCGGTACTGGGCGTGGACGATATTAACTCAGATCACGTCCACACAAATTAAAAATATGTGCCAATAAGACAAGTTTCTAATTCCTATTGGACAATCCATTTACTACATAATCATAGTATTGTTAAAACTGGGTATGGACGGGATTAATGTTTCTGATTAATACCATCAGAACCTAAGAATTCGTTCAATTTAATTCACTCTGAAGCTTTAAATTTTAATAATCAATCTTTATTCAGTAAATGCCAACGCCACAAATGTTTTTTTTACAGTAGGGTTATGCAAAACTAAAATTATATAAAATTATCAAAAGATAAAATAGATAATATATTTGTATCATATCATATATAAATATGCTCCCTCTACCCTACCCGCATATGTACCTATAAACTCCCTATAAACAAAAATCTAAGGATATTGAAATATATATACATATATATATATATAAATGAACATTTAAGCTAATTTAAGTATACGTAAAATTGTTTCTCACAAGCAATCAAAAGCTAAAATACATTAATACACATTATAATATAGATCAAAGAGGCAAAACCTCAGTTTAGAATCCAACCTAAGATCTGTGAACGACAGGTGAATAACCAAGGCAATCCCATGAAACTAATAAGGAAGCGAGGAATTCTAATGATTTGGTATATACTTATTATAATAATTAAGCGAGTGATGATAAAGTTAAGGATGACAATGGAAACGACATATACGATGATAAGAAATTAATCATGATAGCGACTTATCAATCCTTTCCAAAGCGTTTCATGTAAACACGGGCATGCATTCTTCCATCCTTGAAATCATCTACTTCTTCACAGAGGCAATCCCTTCTTGAACGTAGTATCATTCTCTCGTTGCGAGTAGTTGATCGGTCCCATTCTTGCAGAATTGGTTTTGCCATCTTAGCCCTCATAATTCTCTTCTCTTGTGTTGTACTGGATCTGCCTTTGCTCTCTGAGGTTTGATTGTGTTCTTGTAATGGACAACCTGTAATGGTTCCATTTCTTCTTTCACGTGGAACGGTGGGCTGTACATGTTTTGGGGAGGTTTTGGCACTGACTAGGCTCTCCTGGTTTTCTTGGGAAAATTCCAATGTGGTGTTCCTTTCTTTCAAACTTTGGTTTTCGACAATTTCGTTGGGAAATCTCACAGTATAACGTTGTTTTACTTTTATTTCTTTTCTGCTATCTCTCTGCTGACTTTCTTGGGGAAATTCCAATGTGGCCTGTAACACATGACTTTTACTTGAGGGCTGTACGCCAGCTTTACTGTGCCCCTTCCTTCTGGTGAATTGATCATCTTCATGAAAGTCAAGGGGAAACTCCAAAGTGGTTTGTATTTCTTCCAACCACTTTTTCACTTCATCGCCTTGATTTCCATGATTTTCACCATGAGAGTGTAATAGGCCCCATCTCATTTTTTGTCGCTCACATTTTCCGTCACCTTTATACTCTCTGGAATCTGGTTCTCGCGCTGCCTGTATTTCTGTTTTCGATTTTGTCTTGTTCGTTTTTTGTTTCTTTTCACATGGGAATGATTTCATCGAAGTTTCTTTCACCCAATATTTGTTCTCGCTTTCTAGATTGTCTTGAACGTGACTTTTGAAGATAAATTCAGATTTGAGTTGTCTTTCTTCCAGTAGTGGTTTGTTTTCTTTTTTTTGAATGACTGGCCGGATCTCTTTCGGTGCTGGTTCCATTAAAGTGTTCCTTTCTTTCTTTATGTTGTCTTGGATTTGATCCAGGCATTTCTTCGAGTACTGTGAAATTACTACCCTTTCTTGACCACTATCATGTGACGAGCAGGGTGTTTTCCACTGTTTTATCTTGGGCAATGTGACTTTAGGCTTAAACTGACATGTTATGCGACCACCGTTGCGTTTTGCTTTACTATCTGGTATCTGAGGAGATCTGGGTTCTTGTTGGTTGGGACGAGCAAAGTTGCCAGAGCGACTTGCCTCTTTGTTCAAATAAACAAGTTTTTCTTCACGAGGGTATTCGATTGCTTTATTTTTAGCTCTCTCCTTTTTCCTTTGTTTACCATCGTGTTCTTTGTGACAAGCGACTTGGCCAACACTGCTTAGTGGATGTCTACCCAGTGTTGAAAAACCGCTTTCGGGATGAAGTATCCTTCGTCCATGTCTCTGCTCATTTCTTGTCGTATATTCTGGCTCTTCGTACGAACTGCTGTTATAAGATAGTTGACGGCATCTTTGTGCTTCTTTGGTTGGACGAACAATTTGAGCAGCACTAGTGCTTGGCCCTATACTGACGTTCTGAAAACTCATCTCTTTTTTTTTTCTTCCTTTTCTTTTTCTTGTTTTGTGGTTGTACCTTGAAGTTTAGCTTAGCTTTTTCGAAAGAATGGTTATAAAGTTTGATGACTTAAGCATATATATTAAGTAATTTGCAATATGTTATGACGTAGTAAGCGCATTTGACCAATAAGGACGTAGCAAGTTTTCATCTTCTCTTCTTGTGAATATGGTATGCCCAATCAGAAAACAAATGTTGTCCTCACCAAGTGTAATTTGCATATTTCGACTCCGAAGAGAAAAACAAGCACCAAAGTCACCAATTAGTTGTTTGATCAATTGAAATGCGCTCAGTGTGTACGTGAAATAAAGATTCATGAGAAAAATATCATATGCCCCTGATTTGGCGGGATTTCAGGAACCCCACGGTTTCGGCTTTCTAGTCCGATGTGTTAACCACTATACACCAACAGGACCAACCAGGCTAGATACGCAGCCGGACAATGTAGTATAGGGCAACTGTGGGGGTCTCAATTAAATTTATCTATTTATTTATTATTTATTTTTTTATCTATTTATTTATTTATTAATCTATTTATATATTTTCCTTTTTATTTATTCGTTTATATATACATTCATTCATTTATTCATTCATTCTTTGCAAGTATTTTATAGATGTAACTCTATATTCCATATTAATGTACAGCTTTACTCGATCTTCTATCATGATTTTACCTTTTAAGGTAATACCTAAGAAATATTATTAAAACAAGTACACTGGGTGTGGACATCAGCAATGTTTGTTTTTGATCAGTAAACGGAACTTCAAACGGACGGTCTTTTTGTAATTAGAAACCATGATAGAGTTTTCCAGTTTAATTTGTATATTAATTGTTTTTTTTTTACTTCCAAAGTACGAAAAACAAGAATTATTTACATACACCTAGTACTTGCAGTAAGGTTGTCATACAAAAATATACATTTGTTATAAAGAAAATAGGACATTTGTGATTTAGTACGATAGGAATTGATTAAAAGACAAAAGAAGATCACTCAAGCTGAACTCTCTCTTTTGTCTTTTAATTAAATATATATATATATATGAAAGTGAAAGTACCGAGTGCGCGCTCAATGACGTGTGACAGCAAGTCAAAATGTATTCAAAACACATCCAAATTCTCCACGTTTTTTGTCATTTTCTCCCTCAATAATTTTTTAGCACCAATTATCGCACCATATTATATTAATTTTGGTCACGAATTTTGGTCACGGTGTCGGCTAACGTCACGGAAATCTTACGTCATAATGACGTCACAAGGTACAAAATCAGTAAGCAAGTTAGTAAATCATGGTTGATTGATTGATGAACACTCAGCGAAATGTCTCCGTGCAGCTTAACATTATACTCGGAGTGAATGAAATAGAAATTAATATGATTCTTTTGCTATATAAACTTGTTCTATATAAATCTAGAGGAAAAGGAATTATACCTTCTCTAGCTTCGTTTAAAATTACATTAACAACATTTGAAAAAATTGCGGAAAATCTTATTGCAAAGTCAAGAAATAAAACTGTAATTCATGACGAAAAATGGAAAATATAGTTAATACTTTGTCTATTTAAAACTTGTAAAACAATAACTATATTGTTCCATGCATATTTACAATACTCTCAAAAGAATATTATTTTGAATTAACGATATAAAACGATTTAACAAACACATTTAATGTAAATAAGTTTAACAATATATGTACATATCTGTTATTTGTTTAATAAAGTTATTGAAAAAAAACCATTGTCTTCGTATTCCCCTGGGTCTTCTCCTGAGCTTATAAGAAGCTGCATATATGGTCGTCTTTTGCTTTTCTACCTAGAGCGCAATATTAAGTCTTTTCGCCCCTCCCATCTTCTTCAGCCACGTACCATGCCATTGTCTCGGAAATTCACGTTACCCTTAATCTCTGCTGAAAGCGGGCAAATGGCTGACAGTTTCGGAAAGGTGTGTTCAGATCGAACTAAACCGATGATATGCAAACGCTGGACACCAGAGGCTTGACTAACTCTCTCACTGTCACGTATTTTGAGCAAAAAAGATTTATAATAGTCAAGCCCCTGGTAACTAGGGTATGATATGCCTTGCATTTGCAAACTTTGATGGTGTTTTTTGATATCACGCAAAAGAAAACGCATGCAGCAAGAAAGATAAAGCGCACTAGCGTTACCAAGAGAACAGTGTTATACAACTTTTCATACGTTTTAAAGTACGTATTTTTAAAACAGTGTTTATTAAACTAAAAAAAGGCAAAAGACGGATCGTTAGAGGATAATGTAACGCAGCAAAAACGTTACGGAAACTTTACGGAAACTAATTTAAAATAAATGAAACGAGAATGCCAATGTTTTCCAATGGATTCAAAGATAGGGAACAAAAACTCAAAGGGGCTTCACGTAACTATTTTTATCTGTTATACAAACAAACCGCAACTTGAATAATACGAAAACTGACTGAGGTAACGCAACGTAACAAAACGTAACATAGCTCATCATAGAAAACATAAAAGTTGAAAGCGAAACACTTGAAGATTTCATTCTACGCAACGTAGTACAAATGTTACGTAACTTTTTTTCAAAAACGGACCACAAACTGCGTAACAAAAATGTAACACAGTTCATTACACACAAAAAATATATGTTAAAAGCGAAAGGAACGAAAATTGTATTCAATTTAAGATAATACAAATTTTACGCAACATATTTCTAGCGAAAACGTATCACTAAAACGCAAAGTCGTGTTAATATACTGTCAGTATGATTGCATGCGTCCCTACCATTGAACTGTAACAAAAAAAGACCACAAACGTAACAAAAACGTAACACCGCTCATCATACAACGCTGAAATATAAGTTAAAAGCGTAACGAACGAAAAACGTAACAAATTTTACGTAACATATTTTTAGCGAAAACGTTTCACAAAAACGGAAAGTTGCGCTAATATATCGTATGTGATTGCATGAGTGCCTACTATTAAACGTAACGAACGAAAAACGTAACACAGCTGCTCATCATACAGCACTGAAATATAAGTTAAAAGCGTAACGAACGAAAAACGTAACAAATTTTACGTAACATATTTCTAGCGAAAAAGTTTCACAAAAACGCAAAGTCGTGCTAATATATTGTATATGATTGCATGCGTTCGTTCCATTGAAAACTGTAACACGCCCATTATACAAAAAATATAAGTTAAGTGCGTAACGAACGAAAAACGTAATACAAATTTTACGTAACATATTTCTAGCGAAAACGTTTCATAAAAAAGCAAAATCGTGCTAATATATCGTATGTGATTGCATGCATGCCTACTATTGAACGTGCCATTAGCTAACGTTGCGTGTACAACTCGCGAATGGAACTCAATCCCTCTATTGTCACTATTATATTCACGAACAATAACTTATTACGTGCTGGAATTATCTCCCTAAATCATTATCATTGCTTGGTTAGTTTACCGTAAAATGTACATATAAGCAGCTAAACGTAGCAGCTAGCGCCATATCATACAATACACAAGACTTGGACTTTAACTAACAGCGTTAGGATGAAATATCGCTTTAGTATATCGAATACATCGCCTCGTAGTCGATGCGTGAGCTTTAAAGTCATTCTTCTTGACAATACCGAAATTACCGTCAAGTTTGACCGAAAGAAAGTGCTAGGTAGGTTATGCCTCACTAAAGTAATAACACCTTTATTGGACAGGGTGACACCATTACCATTCCTGATAATTTTCAGGTGGCCCTGAAGTAAAGTAATATGCAATGTTTTTCGAATTACCTTGGCCGTCATGGAAGAGTTTGAGACATTTTTGGGGTATCAAAATTCACCCTTTTCCGCCATAACTCCATAAGTATACGTATACAGCAGGTTTCGTATGACTGTGAAAAGTTCAGTGCCGTATGCGTGCCTTGCCGCGACCGTGATGCATGTTTCTAGAATTTTGATGTGTCTTACCGTGGCTTGACTGCGTTCGTGCCGTAAGCTTTTCATAGTCGTACGAAATCTGCTCTAACGTTTCCAGTGATAAACAAAAACTTGTTTTCTTCTGATATTCTGAAACGTAAGGGTAGTACTGATGTCTGATCTGTAATTAAAAGTAACATGATCAAATAATTCTGTACAGGCGTTCAAATTGACTAACATGCTTTCTCACACACTGACTGACTGCATGACTGACTGACTGGTTGATAATTTGATTGATTTATTGATCCATTGTTTTCTTGGTTGATTTATTGCTAGGTTCGGAGCTGTTTGAGAAAGTATGTGTGCAAGCCGAGATCTCTTCTCCATATCAGAAATACTTTGGGCTGAAATACATCAACAGCGAAGACGCCAAACCAGGCTGGCTTCATCTTGAAGAAACTATTAAGTCATCATTAACAATAACGGCGACTTTTCAACTTGCTGTAAAAGTTTTTCCTAAGGATATCAATGATGCAACTGACGATGAAGTTCTCCTCAAAAACATTGTGTATCAAATCAAAGATTGTTTTCAATACGGGAAACTACGTACATCAGTACAGGAGCACGCTGTATTGGATAGCTACTTTGCACAGGCAATCTTAGGTATTTATCGTTATTATTATCATCATCATCATCATCATCATCATCATCATCATCATCATCATCATCATTATTATTAGTATTATTATTAATAATAATAATAATTAATTTAATTAAATTAATAATACATTCTCATTATATTAACACCAGGTGATTTTAACAGAAAGCGTCACACCCATGGCTATCTAGAAAGAAAACTTGGCTCTTATTTCTTCTCCATTCCCTGTACCCTCAACTCAGATGACCACGTGAGCGCGTCACTGTATGAACGCATGGTCACCAACATGCATAAAAGCCACACAGGGCTCACAAGCATCCAAGCTTTCAAAGAATATCTACGACTTTGCATGAGTGTATTCGGCTACGGAGCGTTCATATACAAAGACGCAGTAGACTTAAACGATAAGGAATTCATCCTTGCTGTTTCACAAATAGGAATACAGATATTTTTACCGGATCACTTCGGAGAGCCCGATGAACTTGTACATGAATTCCAATGGAACGAGGTTGCTTCCATAATGAGCGACAGCTCGAAGTTTTTGTTCTCCATCTGGTCAAAGTCGACCGGCCAGAGATCAAACTCTTTGCAAATGCACAGCTTTAAGTTCCTGGGTCATTACGGGAACTTACAAGCACAAAGAATCGTGAACGACGCGCTGAACCACATGAGTTTAGTTCTTGGACCGAGAAGAAATGAGAGAAGAGAAAAGAGGAGTAAGTCTGTCGATGATATCTCGCGAGGTTTGGAGAGACTTTTACCTGGCCGACAGATTGATAAACGACTTGTCCAGTCATTTAGACTACACAGCAAATTGCATGGGACTGAGTTTTAAACGAAAATCATAATCAATCATTTTGAAAGACTTCTGTTCAGCCGATATATTCAGTGATGAACTGCTTGTGGAGTTGTTCAGAGAACAGGCCAAATGAAGGGACTAAATTCTAATCGAACACCATGATAAATAATTTAGAAGAAAGGAATCAAAGAATACATGGGAAAATAGAAAATATTTCTTCGTTGAATATATTCTAACGATATATATATATATTATATGGCTACGACAGTACGCACGCTCTGATTGGCTGATTTCCGGTCTGATATTTTCCCATATCAGACTGTTACCATGACAACGGTCCAATTTTTGTATTTTTTTCAGACCAGGAAATTAAAAAAAAACTTGTAAAGTATTGCAATAAATATTTTGTTGAAGTTTTGCCTTTTCATACCTGCAAAGTGTTTTTTAGCCAGTTTAGTGTATGTGTAATGTATTTTTATTCATTCAACAATGAGAGATTCGGCGATAAAATATTTGCGATTTCGTATATCGCTAAGAAAAAAAGCCATATAATAAACGATTTATTAACCTCGCTTGTTCGGTCTGTCCGGAAAAATATCAGACCTTGGTCTTTTTTGTAGGGTACAGTCAAGACCTCGGTCTGATATTTTCCCGTACAAACCTCACGCTCGGTTAATAATCCTTTAATATATATATATAAATATTAATTTTTGAAACTGGAAGTGAAAAATAAAAAAGAATGTAATAAAGTAAAATGTATAGGAAATAAAAATGAATAAAATAAAATAAGATTCCCTTCTCTCTTTACTGTACAAGCTGCTATATTTAAATCTATGACTATGCAAAGACAGCAAAAATTATCCCGGAACTGAAAATGACAGACACGAAAAAAAAGCGTAATCATGTAACTGGATGGAACAAAAATACCGAAAAGTAAAAATTAACTTATTAAATAAAACATATATTTTTTAAATGCATGTCAGAAAGATATTTTACATTTCTGTCAGTGCAAATACCAGAAAAACCGGAACTAAACCGGAAGCGAAAGCACATTGCGGGGACATTCAAAGGAACAGGAAGTAACAAGTGCATAGAGCCTGTTGCTATGGTTGCAAGTGACGTCCACAACAATTCTATTTTCGTTCGCTAATCGTGAAGTTCGTGTTGTATCCGTGATGTTTGACCGTAACATGCTGTTTTCACTTTGAAATGGTGGCAGAAGTAGAATGAAACAACTACTGCCAACTAAATTATCTTTCCATCTTTGAATTATATATTTATCACAGTAATTTCGATTGTAGAACGCTCAAACAACGTGGCTCTCGTGTTATAATTGTCATGTTTGGTCATTAAACGTTCGTAATTCGAGAATTTCCCGTGAGAAATGGTGATATTCGTCCAATTAATGCTACTTCATCGAGATATTTGCGTGAAAATGTTTTTCAAATTTCTTAGAATTCGTTCTGTATTTTAAGATTGATTAAGTTGTTTTTCTTAGCGCATTTTGTTATTCATACATTTATGTAAAAATTCTATGTAATAAAATCCCTAAATTTTATTAATAATAGATTAAGTACATAATATTGAAGGTGTATTCGTGTAATGTTTGGGAATTATTATAAACTGTAACTGAATATCTTGTATTTGACGATTAAATTTAACAATTACTATAAGATGTCTGTAAAACAAACAGACTATGTGAGATAATTCCACACTTAACAAATGATTATAAGTACATCTTTTGTTGTATCTTAAGATGTTAGTTGTTTAAGAAAAAAGGTTTCATGAAATTCCCTGCTTCAAGACACAAATGAATTCAAAGCTGACGCATATACACGAAATGTTTTACTTGCAAGTTTTCTTTGACAAGGAAAACATACTTTATCGTGTGGACAGAGAAGATTGAACAATTTTTCTTTCACAAATAAAAGCTGAAACGATAGTTTTGCCTTGTGAAGGCCGCAATTTAATTTGTTCGTGAAGACGTGGAAAGGGATATTGAATATAAAAATAGCAAAACCCTATCATGGAAACCTTGTACATCGTCTTCACGAGCAATGAAGCTGTTAAGGAAAACTTGTCATTGAAAAATTATTCAACGTCTTCAAGAGTAATGAAATTGTCAATGAAAACTTGTCAAGGAAAAATTGCTGATTGTCTTCACGAGCAACGAAATTGTCAATGAAAACTTGTCAAGGAAAAATTGCTGATTGTCTTCACGAGCAATGAAATTGTCAATGAAAACTTGTCAAGGAAAAATTGCTGATTGTCTTCACGAGCAACGAAATTGTCAATGAAAACTTGTCAAGGAAAAATTGCTGATCGTCTTCACGAGCAATGAAATTGTCAATAAAAACTTGTCAAGGAAAAATTGCTGATTGTCTTCACGAGCAACGAAATTGTCAATTAAAACTTGTCAAGGAAAAATTGCTGATTGTCTTCACGAGTAATGAAATTGTCAATGAAAACTTGTCAAGGAAAAATTGCTGATTGTCTTCACGAGCAACGAAATTGTCAATTAAAACTTTTCAAGGAAAAATTGCTGATTGTCTTCACGAGCAACGAAATTGTCAATAAAAACTTGTCAAGGAAAAATTGCTGATTGTCTTCACGAGCAACGAAATTGTCAATAAAAACTAGTTGGTGTAGCGGCCTAAAACATTCACTTGCAGCAGTTCCCCAATACAAAAAAGAATAACATAGAAAAAAAATAATTGTTAAATTAATAAATCGATAAATGTTTACTGAATAAAATACATGTGGACAAAAATGAAAGTACTCGGTTTGACTGAAAAAACTGTTTTACCTAAAATCGGCACAGGAAGCAAAAACGAACAAAAAAACCCGGAGGAATTCCGTCAAAAATCCCGAAAACAGTTGTGATATAGTTTGATATATAGATATACATATCGATCAGTTATAAAAACGGACTTTATATACCCAAAAATTATTTGAAAACAAACACAAAATCGAGATAAACTCTTGTCAACAAGCGGAGTGAAATAAAGAAATAGTAACTTACATCGCAGAATTTGAGTAAAATATTAACTTATTATGTGAGTGACAAATATAACATGTATATAGAGAGATAATACATGGGTACACAATAAACATAATAACACTAAAATCATTGTATTTTTACAAGTGTTTAAATACGATGTTTCTCAGTGGCAGAAATCGCTTTAAACCACTCTTATTTATAAATAAATTGCTTTAATTGTCAACTTAAACATTGTACGAATTTCAGTAAAATTGGTACATTGAACATTAAAGAATTATACAATGGTAGCGTAAAAAATCAACTGTTGTATGACTTACGTTTGGACGCTCATCTATCCGCGAACACTGCGACCTTCCCTGGGTAAATGAAATAAGCCCAAATTCCTTGAAGTAGGCTTGAAAACTGTTACACTTTACGTCGTGTATTAAAAGGAAACTGATGTGTTATTTTTGTGTGAAGAAATGATCTTCAATTTTTATGCGGTAAGAATATATTGTCTATTGAAGTATACATAAATCAAATCGGATTGAGCATTTCTGAGAATTGTGTTCAAAGGTGATTTCAGTTCTGCTTACTCATTAGCAATTTAAATACATCAGATAAAGTAAAAAAAAATGTTAAAATACTCAAAAACGATACAATACATTTTATTTTATCTTGAAATGTTTTATGTCAGAATCTTCTTTAGACATTAGATTAAATGAGTTTAAGCTTGAAAGTTGAGAAAAACGGATTTTTTTTAGTGAAATGGTGTCAGAAGTGGGACCGCACAAACTCGATCGTCTCTCGGGGAAAAATAGACATTGCGATTCAAATATTCCTCAAAAGTATTTCATTTTGTTCCTCATACGTTAAAGAATCTTTTCAATAATGTTATAATTGTGAATACCCTTTTTAGAAGGTCTAAAAGGAGAGAAGATCTAAATGGAGAATTTCTCGCGAAAAAAACCCGCGATCTTCGTTCGCAATTCGGGATTTTTCCGTGTACCGTTCGTAAAACCTTCAATGAATCAGTTTCTATATTAAGAACCTTTATTTACGGGATTATAACATTCTTCAAAAATAATAATATTCCTAAATAGTAAATTTTATTTTTGATATATTTAGGTAACGGAAAGATGCGGCATTTTATTTGTCTTTCTGCAAATGTCGAAATCAGAGATGGAATTCCCCAACGGGATGTGACGTAAATTTGACAGGGAATACACGGAACGAACGGTATACTCGGATGGAATGGATGTAACCTATTAAAAAACGGGTTTAAATTTAGCAAATTATGTTGAAATATTCACTATATTAAGAAAGAAGTTCTCCTCAGAGGTCACAAGCTCAAAAACCTCGACACAGAACCAATTGAACTGAACATTTAAAACATTTTAAAGGATTTCAACGAAGACTACGAAAATGATCATGAAAGGTAAGGTTAGCCATTTTGAAGTTTTTCTTTTCGAAAGAATTAGATTTTTAAGTTGAAGAAAATAGAAGTATAATCGTTGAAGTGTATTCTGTTTTAAACGTTTTTTGGTACAACATAATATATATACTTTTAATCATTATTTGTAAAAATCGTCTACTGAAATGTTATATTTTTCAAACTTTTTGCCAAGCTTAGTGAAAATAATAATGATATCTAATAGTATTCGTTCAAAATATATATATATAGTTTTTTATATTTTTTAAACCTTTTACACAATTTTACAAATATATATTTTCACTGATTTTCTAAAACGTTTTTGATTATTAAAACCTAATTTTAGAAACCTGAATTTTAGAACCTAATTATTTTTCAAACAATTTTTAAAAATTATTTGTTTATATATTTTATTTTTTATGTTTTCAGCCCTAATTCAACATTTTACATTGGCTATATTGGTGTACTTAGCCGGCCTAGGACACTGTTCTCCTGTCCCACAGAAAACGCTAACACCCAAGACCAAAGCACATTGCTGTGCCGATCGATTAATAAGAGATCTAATTTACCAGATCCTGCCGTACTCGAGAACACTTAGTAAAAATGTTTATATTGCGACTAAGAGTCTTGTAAGTCTGCACAAAACATTGCACTCAAAAAAGCACCATAAATTGCACGTAGTGAAAAACCAGGTTAGTTGCACTGTGTATTCACTTGTAATTAATAATGTTATGAAGAAATAGGAAATAACGCATGCATGCGATGTGTGTACGTGTAGTTAAAGAGCATGCAGAGATTGGCACGAGAGAAGTGTAGATAAGCACGTTATCGATATCGTTAACTTATCATCATCATCATCATCGTTATCATCATCGTTATCATCACCGTTATGATTATCATCATCTTTATCATCATCACAATTACTATCATCACCGTTATCATCATCGTTATCATCATCGTTATCATCACCGTTATCATCATCATCATCGTTATCATCATCTTTATCATCATCACTATTACTATCATCACCGTTATGATTATCATCATCGTTATCGTTATCATCATCTTTATCATCATCACTATTACTATCATCATCGTTATCATTATCATCATCGTTATCATTATCATTATCATTATCATCACCACTATCATTATCGTTATCATTATCATCATCGTTACAATCATTAACGGTGATGATTCATTGTCATAGCTAGCTATAGGTATTACTATTGCATGCCATAGTAATTGTTGTGGCTATTCAGTGTTAATTATATAGTCATTGTATGCTGTTTTACGTTTAAATTCCTTCTTTTTCCTAGGCTAACAAGTGGTCAGGAACACCTTCAAATTCAAATTCAAGTGCAGGATCACCAGCAAACCCACTACTGGTAGGTATTCGACTAAAGCAATCACTCAATATCACCGGCCTAATCTGATGATAATGATAATGATAATCTGATGATGATAATCTGATGATGATAAAATGATGATTATGATGATAATGATGATGATGATGATGATGATGATGATGATGATCATGATGATGATCATGATAATGATCATGATCATGATGATCATGATGATGATAATGATGTTGATGATGATGATGATGATGATGATGATGATGATGATGATGATGATGATGATCATGATGATGATCATGATCATGATGATGATCATTAACAGAAAATAGAAAATCAAGAGAATAGACCAATCGGCTAACGCGTTGCTATGTATGTTTCGACCCAATTCAAATCTTTTGGGAATAATATTCTTTGTCTTATGTATTACGATATCACGTGGAAAATGTTTGAAACATAAGCTTTTATTCCCAGTGGTTTTGAATTGTGTAGAAGCGTACATAGCAACGCGTTAGCCGATTTGTTTTATTTAAATATTTTGTATTGTTTTCTCTTACTTCAGATACCATTGGTAGTTGACCTGCGCAAACTATCATGTTTTCATAACAAGATCGAACAGTCTGTCACAGCCTATCGCAAGCTTCCACAAAGCAAGACAAGAGATTCCGTCATATATAAACTGGCCAAAATTGACGATGGAATCATAACTCTTTACAGCAAGGTTCGCCATGTACAGAAAGCTATTTCACCTGTAAGTACACACAACAGAGTCAGTACTTTCTACTTTCACATAACTATACTGCATTATGTTTTTGAAGAGTTGCTATTCTAATTCAAATCAAATTAACTGAAGTCAAATCAAACAAATATGAATTACAACATCCCCCCCCCCCCCCCTAAAAAAAAACAGAAAGCATTATGGTTAATGTAAAAGTTGGGAATAGAGCAAATTTGCCATGAAATACTAACCGAATTAGTATAGATACACATGTGATTCACACAAAATTCACACAATTTCTCGATAATCACCTATAATTTTAGAAATAATCACAAAAATAATTTTTCAAATAATCACTTTAATATTTATACTAAAACAATTATCCACCTCAGACTCAGTGAATAATAATAACCTCGACACCGTCTCGTATATTATTCACCGATATAATATAACAATAATAAAAATAATAATAATAATAATAATAATAATAATAATAATAATAATAATAATAATAATAATGATGATGATGATGATGATGATGATGATGATGATGATGATGATGATGATGATGATGATGATGATGATAATAATAATAATAATAATATTTATTAATAATGATAACAATGATGATGATATTATGATATATTATTATCGTCATCACTCTCTATATATCCTTATATACCTGTCTTTGATCCACATCAGGGAGTCAGTTCCACGGTCTTTTGTACCATCAAAGTGCGCAGGCCCACGACCAAGCGCAGTCAGCAAGTGATCCTCAAGGATCTCATCCGGGTCCTCTCTGATCTACACGGCGAGCTGAGATACATGGGAGTTGATTTTCTTCAACTTCGCAGACAGTGCCCTGTTGCAAGCGTCCATTCAGGATCTAACCAGACTAAAGCTCTGCCATGCTTGTAAAGGATTAAATACACCACAGGTAGCCCACAAAAACGTGAAAACGATGGGTGTGGTCGAATAATAATTATTGCATGTGAAATAAGAGACAAAAAAATACAGTTTAGTTTTCATATCAGAAAATTGTTATTTCTGTTACGTGACAGAATTTTCATAGTTAATTGTTATGCTGCATGACAAAATATAATATATAAGATACAATTATTTCATTGAAAATAACTTAATATTAACTATTATATAGTGAATCAGAATGGTTTATAAGCCTTCTTATTGCATGGCTTGAAATATTTACATCAGTATCGTTATGATATACTGCATGTTATCAGTATCCTTTATAATACTAGAGTGCATGTCATATATCTGTGAAACAACTACTAACTATTTACGATGTAATAGTATTTAGTTATCAACTAGTTATTGTCAAACTAAGAATTCATAGATAGCGAGTAGTTCCTTTTCCCTCCAGAATCACGAGTGTTGCGGGATTCCTATGGAGTTTGCGGTGCGCTCCACGTACATTAACACACGACAATGAAGTGTACAATAGTTGCACTGTTCTGCTGCAGTGATATCTACAAGTTTGTACAAAATAGTGCAATTAGACAATACATTGTTAGTTTTGTTTCACGGACATATGGCATGAACTCTATTGGGTATTTAAGTAGTTACGTCAGTGACATTATACAGTATGTACAATGTACATTATTACTTTAAATAAAGTTATCAAGTTAACACAAAATGTTTGGTCTTTTAACTCGTTATCATACTAAATAGGAATTAATAAACTTTATTTTAAGAAGGTTAAAAAAAACACCGATCCAGTGTACTAGTTTCGCATAGGCTAATCCTCCACCAGGCCTTCAAATATTACTCGCCTGCGCCTCTATTGTTAACTGTATCACCCAGTACAGTTCGCTTATAAATATTTATGCTATTAAAACTCGATGGTTTATGCATTGATTTGGCTAGTGCATGATAAACCTGTTTTATCCGAAGGGAGCTTAAATCACTCGACTTCGCCTCTGGCCATGGTTTGTTCCTGATAAAACACTTTGACTATTCTTAATACTCTAATGAGATGCGAAGATGAAATAACAGAATTATTGTTTATACACGATGGAATACGGAATACGGATTCCGCGAGGAATGTAGAGGGGCATTATAAATGCGAGAGAACAGTAATTTATTCTTAACTAGAGTTTAGCTTATCTTATAGTCGGGGTTTTTCAATAGCGTATATGATGGGTTTATCTAAAATAGGAGAACAATTCCCGCGTACAGGGAGGCAGGCTATTGCAGAATGATTCCTACGGCGAGTGTTCGTTGGATGACTATAATAGTACATAAAAGTAATGATTTTCCCGCGTACAGGGAGGCAGGCTATTGTAGAATGATTCCTTCGGCGAGTGTTCGTTGGATGACTATAATAGTACATAAAAGTAATGATTTTCCCGCGTACAGGGAGGAGACAAGTGTAGAATGATTGCTTCGGTGTTATTTTTTTTGAATGACTACGATTACATAGTACACAGAATTGAAATATTCCCGCGCATAGCTAGGGAAGCAGATTAAATTGTGAATCGTTGGATGACTATAATTGAGTATATAGGGAAGTGAAGTATTTCCTATGTTTTGGTTGTTATGTGTAAGGAATATAATGAAGGAAAAAACATATTCTAGGGGTAGTAAGGAGGTAATATAGTTTGACCTGAATAATTAGTGGGCAGAGTTACATAGTGTAATGTAGCGCATGTGATGGTTTAATTAAATGTACGGGGATATTTATACCTACTGATAACTGAAGTGTAATGAAAATTTGTTGCATACATTTATAAATTGTAATACTAATAGATTTATGACATGTAGTTATGCAGCGGATGGTACGGGACTCATAAGTACCTTCATTTGTTGTTTTTTCTAGAAATTGAAAAAAGAACTACAAGAACTGGTGTCCTCACTCAGAAAGCCATCGGTGGAGGATGTTGCGAGAAAAATTACAAACTATATTTCTCGCCCTCTATTAGAATTTAACAAATATGAAGCGCTGGAGATGTTGGACACGCTACAAGGGGCCGCATACGACAACAAGCATCAAAAAGCCAATTTCTACAAAGTGTAGAAGGAGAGAGCAAAGGTCGACAACCCGAAGGAACAATTTCGGCACTTGTTGTTGCGGTTAGTGGGAAACAAAGACCATGAGAAGGTGTTGGATGTGCTCAGAAAAGTGGAAAAAGAGTACAATAAGCAGTCCAACAATCAGGCAGAAGCAAGGCCAGCACCATACCGCAGGTACCCTAATAGAATGGCGAATACCTGGCAAAGATCGGCGGACCGTCGATGTTACTATTGTGGTAAAGTTGGCCATATAAAGTTCAATTGCGAGCTAAGAAAAAAAGACATGCAGGGAGCGTCATCTCAAACGCCTACTGAGGATGTTATAAAGGACAAATAATTTTCACGAGGGTGATTATTAGTTATATTGCAAATTACATTAATAATGACTGCACAGGCAAAGGGTTATGAATATGAAAATAAAAGGATTTGTAGTCGATTATGATACATTATACTTGATCTAATATAACAATAAAAGCAGTAAAAATATATATATATATATATATATATATATAGTGTTTTATTGGTGACAGTCACAGAGTTTTAGCAGTAATGAAAAAGGGTATCTAAAATAACCCCCCCCCCCCCCCGGTTTAACTGGGTCAATGCTGTCATTTCGCTGCTGACTGTGCGGGATTTTCCTCTTTTCCACTCTAATGCCTTTTCCTTATCCTAGGGTGCGCAATTTCCCCAAGTAGGCTTGAAAACTGTTCCAAAAAACAAGAATTTAGAACAACCTTTTTCGAAAAATAAGTCATTTTTCACTTTACGTCGTGTATTAAAAGGAAACTGATGTGTTATTTTTTGTGTGAAGAAATGATTTTCAATTTTTATGCGGTAAGAATATATTGTTAATTGAAGTATGCATAAATCAAATCGGATTGAGCATTTCTGAGAATTGCTCAAAGGTGATTTCAGTTCTGCTTACTCATTAGCAATTTAAATACATCAGATAAAGTAAAAAAAAATGTTAAAATACTTAAAAACGATACAAAACATTTTATTTTATCTTGAAATGTTCTATGTAATCTTCTTTAGACATTAGATTAAATGAGTTTAAGCTTGAAAGTTGAGAAAAACGGATTTTTTTGGTGAAATGGTGTCAGAAGTGGGACCGCACAAACTCGATCGTCTCTCGGGAAAAATAGACATTGCGATTCAAATATTCCTCAAAAGTATTTCATTTTGTTCCTCATACGTTTAAGGAATCTTTTCAATAATGTTATAATTGTGAATACCCTTTTTAGAAGGTCTAAAAGGAGAGAAGATCTAAATGGAGAATTTCTCGCGAAAAAAACCCGCGATCTTCGTTCGCAATTCGGGATTTTTCCGTGTACCGTTCGTAAAACCTTCAATGAATCAGTTTCTATATTAAGGACCTTTATTTACGGGATTATAATATTTTTCAAAAATAATAATATTCCTATATAGTAAATTTTATTTTTGATATATTTAGGTAACGGAAAGATGCGGCATTTTATTTGTCTTTCTGCAAATGTCGAAATCAGAGATGGAATTCCCCAACGGGATGTGACGTAAATTTGACAGGGAATACACGGAACGAACGGTATACTCGGATGGAATGGATGTAACCTATTGAAAAACGGGTTTAAATTTAGCAAATTATGTTGAAATATTCTCTATATTAAGAAAGAAGTTCTCCTCAGAGGTCACAAGCTCAAAAACCTCGACACAGAACCAATTGAACTGAACATTTAAAACATTTTAAAGGATATTCAACGAAGACTACGAAAATGATCATGAAAGGTAAGGTTAGCCATTTTGAAGTTTTTCTTTTCGAAAGAATTAGATTTTTAAGTTGAAGAAAATAGAAGTATAATCGTTGAAGTGTATTCTGTTTTAAACGTTTTTTGGTACAACATAATATATATACTTTTAATCATTATTTGTAAAAATCGTCTACTGAAATGTTATATTTTTCAAACTTTTTGCCAAGCTTAGTGAAAATAATAATGATATCTAATAGTATTCGTTCAAAATATATATATATATAGTTTTTTATATTTTTTAAACCTTTTACACAATTTTACAAATATATATTTTCACTGATTTTCTAAAACGTTTTTGATTATTAAAACCTAATTTTAGAAACCTGAATTTAAGAACCTAATTATTTTTCAAACAATTTTTAAAAATTATTTGTTTATATATTTTATTTTTTATGTTTTCAGCCCTAATTCAACATTTTACATTGGCTATATTGGTGTACTTAGCCGGCCTAGGACACTGTTCTCCTGTCCCACAGAAAACGCTAACACCCAAGACCAAAGCACATTGCTGTGCCGATCGATTAATAAGAGATCTAATTTACCAGATCCTGCCGTACTCGAGAACACTTAGTAAAAATGTTTATATTGCGACTAAGAGTCTTGTAAGTCTGCACAAAACATTGCACTCAAAAAAGCACCATAAATTGCACGTAGTGAAAAACCAGGTTAGTTGCACTGTGTATTCACTTGTAATTAATAATGTTATGAAGAAATAGGAAATAACGCATGCATGCGATGTGTACGTGTAGTTAAAGAGCATGCAGAGATTGGCACGAGAGAAGTGTAGATAAGCACGTTATCGATATCGTTAACTTATCATCATCATCATCATCGTTATCATCATCGTTATCATCACCGTTATGATTATCATCATCTTTATCATCATCACAATTACTATCATCACCGTTATCATTAGCATCACCGTTATGATTATCATCATCATTATCATCATCACTATTACTATCATCACCGTTATGATTATCATCATCATCATCGTTATCATCACCGTTATCATTATCATCACCGTTATGATTATCATCATCTTTATCATCATCACTATAACTATCATCACCGTTATCATTAGCATCACCGTTATGATTATCATCATCTTTATCATCATCACTATAACTATCATCACCGTTATCATTAGCATCACCGTTATGATTATCATCATCTTTATCATCATCACTATTACTATCATCACCGTTATCATTATCATCATCGTTATCGTTATCATCACCGTTATCATCATCACTATCACTATCATCATCGCAATCATTATCATCATCGTTATCATTATCATCATCGCAATCATTATCATTATCATCATCGTTATCATTATCATCATCGCAATCATTATCATCATCGTTATCATTATCATTATCATTATCATCACCACTATCATTATCGTTATCATTATCATCATCGTTACAATCATTAACGGTGATGATTCATTGTCATAGCTAGCTATAGGTATTACTATTGCATGCCATAGTAATTGTTGTGGCTATTCAAGTGTTAATTATATAGTCATTGTATGCTGTTTTACGTTTAAATTCCTTTTCTTTCCTAGGCTAACAAGTGGTCAGGAACACCTTCAAATTCAAATTCAAGTGCAGGATCACCAGCAAACCCACTACTGGTAGGTATTCGACTAAAGCAATCACTCAATATCACCGGCCTAATCTGATGATAATGATAATCTGATGATGATAATCTGATGATGATCAAATGATGATTATGATGATAATGATCATCATCATGATCATGATCACGATCATGATGATGATAATGATGATGATCATGATGATCATGATGATGATAATGATGTTGTTGATGATGATGATGATCATGATCATGATCATGATGATCATGATGATGATAATGATCATTACCAGAAAATAGAAAAACAAGAGAATAGACCAAATCGGCTAACGCGTTGCTATGTATGCTTCGACCCAATTCAAATATTTTGGGAATAATATTCTTTGTCTTATGTCAGTATTACGACATCACGTGGAAAATGTTTGAAACATAAGCTTTTATTCCCAGTGGTTTTGAATTGGGTGGAAGCGTACATAGCAACGCGTTAGCCGATTTGTTTTATTTAAATATTTTGTATTGTTTTCTCTTACTTCAGATACCATTGGTAGTTGACCTGCGCAAACTATCATGTTTTCATAACAAGATCGAACAGTTGGTCACAGCCTATCGCAAGCTGCCACAAAGCAAGACAAGAGATTCCGTCATATATAAACTGGCCAAAATTGACGATGGAATCATAACTCTTTACAGCAAGGTTCGCCATGTACAGAAAGCTATTTCACCTGTAAGTACACACAACAGAGTCAGTACTTTCTACTTTCACATAACTATACTGCATTATGTTTTTGAAGAGTTGCTATTCTAATTCAAATACAACATCTCCCCCCCCTAAAAAAAACAGAATGCATTATGGTTAATGTAAAAGTTGTGAATAGAGCAAATTTGCCATGAAATACTAACCGAATTAGTATAGATACACATGTGATTATAGAAGATCGCGCAATAATAATAATAATAATAATAATAATAATATTTATTAATAATGAAAACAATGATGATGATATTATTCATTATTATCGTCATCACTCTCTATATATCCTTATATACCTGTCTTTGATCCACATCAGGGAGTCAGTTCCACGGTCTTTTGTACCATCAAAGTGCGCAGGCCCACGACCAAGCGCAGTCAGCAAGTGATCCTCAAGGATCTCATCCGGGTCCTCTCTGATCTACACGGCGAGCTGAGATACATGGGAGTTGATTTTCTTCAACTTCGCAGACAGTGCCCTGTTGCAAGCGTCCATTCAGGATCTAACCAGACTAAAGCTCTGCCATGCTTGTAAAGGATTAAATACACCACAGGTAGCCCACAAAAACGTGAAAACGCTGGGTGTGGTCGAATAATAATTATTGCATGTGAAATAAGAGACAAAAAAATACAGTTTAGTTTTCATATCAGAAAATTGTTATTTCTGTTACGTGACAGAATTTTCATAGTTAATTGTTATGCTGCATGACAACATATAATATATAAGATACAATTATTTAATTGAAAATAACTTAATATTAACTATTATATAGTGAATCAGAATGGTTTATAAGCCTTCTTATTGCATGGCTTGAAATATTTACATCAGTATCGTTATGATATACTGCATGTTATCAGTATCCTTTATAATACTAGAGTGCATGCCATATATCTGTGAAACAACTACTAACTATTTACGATGTAATAGTATTTAGTTATCAACTAGTTATTGTCAAACTAAGAATTCATAGATAGCGAGTAGTTCCTTTTCCCTCCAGAATCACGAGTGTTGCGGGATTCCTATGGAGTCTCCGGTGCGCTCCACGTACATTAACACACGACAATGAAGTGTACAATAGTTGCACTGTTCTGCTGCAGTGATATCTACAAGTTTGTACAAAATAGTGCAATTAGACAATACATTGTTAGTTTTGTTTCACGGACATATGGCATGAACTCTATTGGGTATTTAAGTAGTTACGTCAGTGACATTATACAGTATGTACAATGTACATCATTACTTTAAATAAAGTTATCAAGTTAACACAAAAGGTTTGGTCTTTTGAATCGTTATCATACTAAATAGGAATTAATAAACTTTATTTTAAGAAGGTTAAAAAAACACCGATGCAGTGTACTAGTTTCGCATAGGCTAATCTTCCACCAGGCCTTCAAATATTACTCGCCTGCGCCTCTATTGTTAACAGTACAGTTCGCTTGTAAACATTTATTATTAAAACTCAATTGTTTATGCATTGATTTGGCTAGTGCATGATAAACCTCTTTTATCCGAAGGGAGCTTAAATCACTCAACTTCGCCTCTGGCCATGGTTTGTTCCTGATAAAACACTTTGACTTTTTTTCGTTTGACTGTGCAATAAAAAACTAGGTTGTGAGTCGGCTTTTAACTGATGGTGTCATTTCTTTCTGTCTTAAATGTCAGTAAGAAATTGTCCATTTCTTTTATAAGATATTTGAGTCAAACGAATTGACGTTCCGTTGAGTTATAGAGAACGCTTCTCAGCCAAACAGGTCGCGCGATTTATATTAAATAATCTAACGCCTTGAACAACATTTTAAAATACATGTATGTCCATATTTGTTTGAGGCCTTGCAAGGATCTAATAACTTGGATAAACGTTTTGAAATCGTTATATATTCTCGCCAAATCCTTTTCACGGATAGTCAAATTCTAAAGAATATACTACACGAGCCTGAGACTGATCGTCGAGAGCCATACGTGAAATGTTCTACCGTGTTTACTCGAATAAGCGCTGCATTTCTATGATTTAACTCTAGAGCAGCATTTGAAATACATTTGAAATTTCTATCAAAATCTTTATTCTTCAGTTCAAAGTAATTATATTTCACCGCTCTCCCATTAAGTTATCCCCCCAATATTCGTAGTTCTGATCAAGAAGGGGACAGTGAGATCGAGCAAATTTAATAATGCCTACAAGTTGGCATATAGCCCAGACTGTAAAACTCGTTGAGATAGATGACGTGATTATCAGTGTTGGACGGTGAAAGCGATCATGGCCTGGGAGCGAGGATTTGAAGCACATCATACGTCGCTGCCATTAACAATGACGAGAACAGTTGGCCTACAAGTTGTCATATAGCCCAGACTGTGAAACTCGTTGAGATCGATGACGTCATTATCAGTGTTGGACGGTGAAAGCGATTATGGCCTGGGAGCGAGACTTTTTGTACCTATGAATGCAACTTTACCCAGTTACTCAAATAACTACTAGGGCCGGTTGTACAAATGGTGAATAGCGCTATACACCGGATAAATCCTTATCCAGCGGATAAAGTTTATAAAAAACCTATGCAGTGGATTAACATTTATCCGCGGATAACTTTATCCACCCTTCGCACAACCGGCCCCTGAGTTATATTTACAATGAGTAACTGTGAATGCGATTTACTCAGTTATTTGACTAACCACTACTCAGTCGTTTTTGCAGTAACTGTGAATTTAATCGATCGATTTACTCAGTTATTTGAATAACCACTACTCAATCGAAGTGAGAAACTGTGAATTTATCGATTTACTCAGTTATTTGAGTAACCACTACAGTTGATGAGTCCCCCACACGGTTAGGGCGTGACCGACCTTTCGATATCTTCTAAGTGCATTTATAAGCAGGTCTATCAACATAACGCTAGAGAGTTCTTGAACTCAGTGCACCAGTTATTATCAATAATTCTCTGAGATTCACTCTTTTGGCCGAACATAATTGGCAGTCTTAATAGATTGTGGCGCGGTCAACGCTTGGCTTGTGGTGCTGCAAACAGCAACTGTTACTAACTATTATTATAAGGTAAGGTAAACTTATATTTATAATAATTTCTACAGGGTCTGGTGGCAGTAATTAGTGATATTATTAGTGATATATACAATATGAGCGGCCGATTTATCATATGTGACATACAACGGCAAGTCGAAGACGACTTATGAAACTCCAACGTAAGTTCTTTCTATTTTGACAAAAATTGCCGTCAAGATAAAAGTCAATCTGACCAAGAAATTTTATGTTGAAACTTAAGCAAATCAGTACGAAATCGGTATGAGTTATACAGAACTCTTCACGGACGTTATTTCTTTTGTTAAATTCTCATTAATTGTTCATGTATTTTGTAATATATTTTATATTGTCGCGGCTTGAAAGCAATTTTTCGAGCCATATGCCAATTATTTCGCAACTTTGTCGCCGCAACTTCGAACATACTGCAAATCGCAGCGCGTTGCACTAAATTTCAGGCTCAATTCAAGCATTTTCAATGTTTTGTTTTACAAAAAAAAAAATGGAATATTTGTTTTTAGGGGGCTCAAATCGGCAATTTTTTATCATTTCCATAACGATAATGAAGTGTGCAATGGAATGACTTTTTAAAGAGTATTTTGGCACAATTGATTTCCAAAAAAATCGTAAAATAGTTCCATTTAGTGGTCATTTGTTCCAAAGGTGCGTAATCGAGCACTTGATCGAACATGCACCGAGATGGCTTCCTATGTGATTAGTTTTGTTATTTCAGCGTTTTCAATATTCCCATTGGCGCCCATTTGTTTGATAGATGGATAATCGAACACTTGATAGGACTTGCACTTTAATGGCATCTTGTAAAACGGTGAAAACGGTTTCTCATGGTCCCATAATTTGTTATTTCAGTGGAAATGACATTAAAAAAATCATTCGTTCCAAAATCGAACACTTGTTCGGAAATGCACTTTAATGGCATCCTGAATAGCAATTTTTTTACAATGTTTTCCCATGGTCCCATAATTTGTTATTTCAGTGCCAATTCTAATAAAAAAATCAAAGATTTCCATTAAAGATAATTCGTTCCAAAATCGAACACTTGATCGAAAGTGCATTTAAATGGCTTCGTTTGGTGTCAAAGTAGCACCAGTAAGGGTTTCCCATGGCCCCATTTAGAGCCTATGTTTCAATGGCATGACAGATTGATTTAGTTCGACCACTTAGGTAGCGTGCACGGTATTTTTGAACCCGAACACAAACTGAAAGTCTCAAAATCTCAAAGCCCAAAATACCTTGCGCGCTTGTTATATAGAGCGTTTTACTGCGCAAACGATTTAGGCGCGGATGTAAATCAACTCCCGATTTATATTTTGTTTTTATTGATGTCTGAATCAATCCAACTGAATGGTAATCTTTTATTTATGTTATATAAGGGAGGTCTAAAAGCCCTTCAATCAAACAATAAGGTGATTTTCGTGATTAATAACTTGTTCATTTTATCGAATTTTAGGAATTAATATTTCATTGAAAGTATTTGTAATCGCGTTCTTTATCTTAATGTATAAACCGATTCACGTTTTCTATTTCTTTTTAAATGGCTAATAAACTTGTGGTCGAAGTTACGCTCATTTTAACTCCCTCCCCCTCCCCTCCCCTCCCCTCCCCTCCCCTCCCTTCCTCCCCTCATACCATCTGTGTTTCGTTTTACGTGTATTTAAAGCTATTTAAAGGATGCGAGAACACCGACGAACTGGTTTCTGCTCTGAAAGGTTAACATAGACGTTTCCAAGCTTTTTGAAAATCTTTTAAAACGATGGCGGCCACTTTATCACAACTTAACACAAAGTCTGATAAGTAGTACGCAATCCTCTTAAGAGATAAACGGATTTGAAGCCTATATTTACCGATGAATTTGCTAGAAATCGAAGTAGAATGTGACCTGGTTAAACTCTCTCTTGAGTGGAACACGTAAATAACTCATTAAGACTGAAAAAGCATGGATAGTGGTCAACGCGACGTCACCAGACGCAAAGGTTAGCGTTTGCTAACGTTAATTTTAAAAGTCTTTACTTCTACTTCTACTAAACCTCAAAAGCAAAACATGGTAAATATTTTGAAAAATAAACAAACTATCAAGAATACACATAGATAGTGGTCAACGCGACGTCATCCTACGCAAAGGTTATAGCGTTTGCTAGCGTTGTTAAAAGTCTTTACTTCTACTAAACCTCAAAAGCAAAACATGGTGAACATTTTGAAAAATAAACAGCCTATCAAGAACACGTACAGATAGTGATCTATGTAAAGTCATCCTACGCAAAGGTTATAGCGTTTGCTAGCGTTGTTAAAAGTCTTTACTCTACTAAACCTCAAAAGCAAAACAAGGTGGACATTTTGAAAAAAAAAACAACAGCACTTTTTTACATAATGTTAGCTGCGTCGACGTACAAAAAACTGTGACGTCATCATGATCAATGGGTTGACGTTTGTTGGTGTTCTTCAAAGCGTTTAAAGTTAACCTTGTCTTAATCTCAGCAGAACGTCTCCGATGAACGTTTTAAAACGCTATTTTATATAAGGTAACGAGAGATATACCGGTTAAAGTAATTTATTATGTTGTAATGAGAGCTGCATCGATATAGATAACCTTATAAGTATCTAATATTATGCAAAGCTGGAAAAGAGTTTTACGTAGTGTGGATTCTTTGATTCATTGTGCTATTGTAAGCGCCGCCGGTTTACAGTAGAACAACGACAGAGCCCTAAATCTTTTTTTTAGCGGCGTTACGTTAAGACAGAAACATCTTATCTGATATTTAACGGATTATAATATATATTTTAGTTCAGCAGTTATGAAAAACAGAAAAGACGCCAGTCCAAGTCGCAAGCGTAACGGAAAAGCACATACTATTGTACAATCTGGTGTCAAGCCGTTAAGGGTTATTATTCTTGGTAGCGACGGTGTTGGAAAATCAGGTAAATTAAGAATGGACCTTTTCCATAAATACCATAATTTGTACCGGAAAATGATTTTCAAGTAAACAGATAATTTAATATTTCAGCACTGTCATATGAAAGAACCACCTGAAATAGGAATGTTTTGAAGGTTTTGATGCTCTGGCTAAAATACCAAAGAAGTTATGCTCAATGAAAAATGTAGAGATTTGTATGTAATTTTCTGCTGAGGCCTTTGATGCCTCGTTTTGGTGTTTTTCTGATTTTTTAAACTCTTATAGCTTCTTGCAAATTTAATCAAACTTTCTTAAGTTATTGTTATGGTGAATGTCTATCATATGACAGCTTTCTTTTTCTTAAAACATCAATTTTAAAAATTATGATAATTAGTGGCGGCCATTTATGAAAATCATTAAAAACATATGCATAGTGAGTTTGCGGGTGGGAAATGTGCGATGCTTCAGGATATTATTGTTGATTGTGTCCTTTTTTCCGGCTTAGCGTTGACTGTTCGTCTCCTTACTCGGCGATTTATTGGTGAATATGACACTACACTAGGTAAACTTATGGTTAGAATCCCATTTATTCATTCGCCTATATCATCTAGCCAATCAATCATTCATTTATCTACTCATTTATGCAATTATTCATTTGTATTCATTCATTCATTCATTCATTCATTCATTCATTCATTCATTCATTCATTCATTCATTCATTCAATCTTTAATTTATTTTTTCTTTTACTCAATCATTCATTCATCTATTCATTCAATCATTCATTCTTCTATTCATCCATTTCATATTGATTCTTTAAATCATTCATACATCTAATCATTCATTTTTTTATTCATCCATTTCATATTGATTCTATAATTCATTCATACATCTAATCATTCATTCTTTTATTCATCCATTTCATATTGATTCTTTAATTCATTCATTCATCTAATCATTCATTCTATTATTCATCCATTCATTGATTCTTTAAATCATATATTCATTCATACATCCATCCATTCTCTTAATCATTCTTCTATTTGATTATTCATTCATTCATTCATTTTCCATCTTATTTTTCATCAATTCATTCCTGTATTCATTCCTGTATTCATTCCTGTATTCATTCCTGTATTCATTCCTGTATTCATTCATTTTCCATCTTATTTTTCATCAATTCATTCCTGTATTCATTTATTTTCCATCTTATTTTAATGGGCTCCTGATTCCTTCATTTGTTCATTTTCACTGCTGTGGTTTTAACCAGTGCTCTTATTTCCATCTTAGAAGCGACATATCGTCATCAGGTTGAGATCGACAATGAGTACGTCACAATTGAGCTCATGGATACCGCAGGGGAGGTGGGTGTGTCGTTTCATCAACATTTACTATTGAAATGGACCATTTGCAGTATAGCTTCATATACTACCAAGACCAGAATGCTTTGCCCACTTTCTTTTGCTAAATAATATTCTCAAGAGGGAAACAAAATCTGAATAAGAAAGAAAATTCGGACAGACAGACAGACAGACAGACAAACACCATTCAATCACTAAATGGTCATTAATTTTTCCATTTCAGAACTCGTCTTTAAAGCTAAACCAATGCTTAACCAGGGGGGATATACTACTACTTCTCTACTCCATCACAGACAAGAAAAGCTTTGAAGAAGCTACACGTATAGCCAGCTATGTCAAGGATCAAAAGAACTCAGACTCAATTGTCATGGCTTTAATCGGGACCAAAAAAGACTTAGAACACTTTCGGGAAGTCGAAGAAACAGAAGGAAGAATGTACGCGGACGAATTGGACTCGGGATTTTACGAACTGTCCATATCTGATAGTGAAGGGTACCAAGATGTGTCGGACGTGGTTAAGAGTTGTGTTCAACAGTTTCAAAAGGACAAAAAGGATCGGACGCCTAGAAGTAATAATTCATCGTTGGTTAAAATGAAAGAAGGAATAATCAGAAGAACAGGGTCTTTTAGAAGGAAATCAGTTGCTTTTTGATCGAACATGTAGAGACAGTCAGGCGTTCCTGGTTAAAATGAAAGAAGGAATAATCACAAGAACAGGGTCTTTTAGGAGGAAATCCGTTGCTTTTTGATCGAACAAGCAGTGACAGTCAGGCGTTCCTGGTTAAAATGAAAGAAGGAATAAAGAAGAATTAACAGGGTCTTTTAGGAGGAAATCTGTTGCTTTTTGGTCGAACATGTAGAGACAGTCAGGCGTTCCTGGTTAAAGTGAAAGATGGAATAATCAGAAGAGCAGGGTCTTTTAGAAGGAAATATGTTGCTTTTTGATTGAACATGCAGTGACAGTCAGGCGTTCCTGGTTAAAGTGAAAGATGGAATAATCAGAACAGGGTCTTTTAGGAGGAAATATGTTGCTTTTTGATTGAACATGCAATGACAGTCAGGCGTTCCTGGTTAAAGCGAAAGAAGGAATAATCACATGATGGGATCTTTTAGGAGGAAATCCGTTGCTTTTTGATCGTACATGCATTGACAGTCAGGCGTTCCTGTTTAAATTGAAAGAAGGAATAATCAGAAGAACAGGGTCTTTTAGGAGGAAATCCGTTGCTTTTTGATCAAACATGCAGTGACAGTCAGGCGTTCCTGGTTAAAATGAAAGAAGGAATAATCAGAAGAACAGGATCTTATCTTTTAAGGCCGATTTAGACGGTACGATTTTTGCTTACAACTATCGCATGCAACCTGCTCGCGTTTATGCAACATAAAAGAAGTGAAGAGATGAAAAGCTTTGTAAAAGCGCGTCCGCGTCGGTACAGTTAAAAACCAGCGGAGATTTGCAGATGTGTTTATAATAGTCTATGAAAATATCAGCTACAAATTGCTTTTATCATCTTATTCATGATCAGTGGTTCACCGCAGACATAACCATGTCGTTTGCATATTACAGATCAAATATCAATATTTATACAGCAAATAGACATAGCACAAATCAAAATATGTTGCTATGGTTATATTATAAGTCATAATTTTAGATATTGTAAGCTATAAATAATTACTAATGGAGCAAATAAATTATCTATTTAACTACAACCCTGAACTTAGATGTTTACTAAATACTTCGGCCCTGTCCAAACGACGCATTTCACATGTGCCAAATCAGTGTAATGCAAATGAGCAAAACCTTTTGTTTGAATAGACCTAATCGGCTAACGCGTTGCTATATTTATCGATAAAAAATAAATCACATTTTATCCCCCATATTTTATTCCCATTTTATATAAATTTTATTTACAGCTTTGAAGCAGTAAAATACATTTAACCGCAAAACCCACAAACCCGATTATGCTTGTAAAATATATTTCCATAAATTCATTCATTGACTTGGTAGCTATTTTAAGACGGTGTATTTTGTCTGAGAATAACAATTGAATGACTATATAATGGTTACCAAGTGAAACTCTATAAGCGAAATAAAATATTATAAATAAAGTAACTTAGTTTTGAACTTCAGTTCTGTAACTTTAAACAATAATATATATATATTTCCATCTTATATATCCATCTTATATATATATATATATATATATATATATATATATATATATATATATATATATATATATATATATATATATATATATATATATATATATATATATATATATATATATATATATATATATATATATATATTATTAGTGTAAGTTACCATTTTTACTCTGATTAGGAATTATCGTCAGCAAATTCAGCAAGCAACACTGTCTTTTAATGTGTATGAATTGCCCATGATTTTTACTCCGACGAAGAATGATCGTCTCAAAAGTCAATAACACTCTTAATACGTTGAATATGCCACCATATTTACTCTAAATGTTCCGCTATAAACAAGAAAATAACACTATTTTTCCACGGTGAAAACGCTACCATTTTTAACCTCAATGTTCACTGTAAACAATGACACAGTCCATAGAAAAGCACTATTCTTTTTCCATGGTGGATAAGCAATCAAATTTACTCTAATACGACGAAGTTCGTCACCATTATAGTCTGAAAATTTATTGGAAAATATCGAGTTTTTTTTCAGGTTTTAGGATCCACTATAATGCAACTCTTTTTTCTGTAGCTCACCATAAAACGAACTTTTCTTGAAATATATTACATTATCTGTTATGATGATTAATTATAATCGATCGAGAACGATCGAGTATATAGTTTCACAATTAGTAAGGATCAACTACAAAGTTCTGTCTGAGTCAAAATAAACTGCGTCATCTTTCGTGATGCTCAATAATGATAGCAGCAGTTTTTAGACATTTGGATCCACAGCGAAGCCGTGCCTTTTCAATGCATCTCTGCTAAGGAAAGGAATCGTTTCAGACCGTACAACAGGCTCTGTAAAGTAGTAAGGATCATCAGGATATACATGTGAGCAGTGAGGCTCTCCAGTTTTCTTTACACCAAGATTGGTCTTTTGATCAAGTGACTTTTTCTCGCCACATATAAGCCATGAGGTAAGGCCAGTTGCCGAGGCAATAGCAGCAATTGTAAGTCCCAGTGCAACAGCAGCAGTTACGAATACCATAGTATTAAGCAGCGAATGTTTTGATATACTACGCAGTAGATTTCTCTTTCGTCGATTGCTGAAGCATGAAGTTGAACGTTATTCAAATGAGTTGTTTTTATGGTTTGTGGACACAGATGTGTCACGTGACTGACTAAACAAAATGGCGTTCGTTATAAGTACATCCGTTTTCAAACATTGAAGAACATGAAAAATTGCTTATTTTTAAGACAGATGTGTCACGTGACTGCCTAAACAAGATGGCGTTCGTTATCAATACAGCCGTTTTCAAACATTGAAAAGCATGAAAATGTGCTTATTTTTTAGACATATATATGACACCTGACTGACTAAACAGTAGCGTTCGTTATAAATACAGCCGTTTCAGACATTGAAAAATAAGAAAATGTGCTTATTTTTAGACAGATGTGCCACGTGACTGACTAAACAAAATGGCGTTCGAAATTAATACAGCCGTTTTCAAACATTGAATAACATGAAAATGTGCTTATTTATTAGATACAGATGTGTCACGTGACTGTCTAAACAAGATGGCGTTCGGAATAAATACAGCCGTTTTCAAACAGCCTCGATTTATTCACTGTTAAGGTGGCCCGGTACTATTGACTTTGCAGGATAAACATAATTTTGTAATAGAGATTTCCGATTTAGCGGATTTGGATTAGTATATTCCAAAGCCCCCTCGATAATTGCGCCATTTTTATTTCAACTTTACAAAACATTGAAAATAATATTTCTTCTATATGCCAATTCCACTATTATATGCCTATTCCGCCTATAATCTGCTAAATCGGAAATCTCTAATGCATTATTTTGCATCTAATCTTTGTCCGATTTCTACGGAATTTACACAATCATATAGATCTCAAAACTTTGAAGTTTGAGCTAGTCATATTTTAAGTGCGATTTGTGGAAACTATACAGAGAAATTAAGTGTTCTTTAAAGCACACGCTTTACTAAAATTGTCAATAAATCAAAGTTTAGAATATTAATTTTTTTCGTTTTTTTTTTTGAGAGAATGTTATTTGGTTTATGGAAACATATTGTAGCAGTTATATTTTTTATATTTTTGCGCGCAAAATTAATATAAATATACTATTGCTCAAATCTCAATAAGAATTAAAACATAGTGACAAATTTACCTGTAGAAAGAAAGACCAATGCCTCTTGTAACTTCTAACCACAAAATAGCGATTTTGAAGCCAACATTGCTAGCTCTAATTTCTTGAAGAGCTTGTCGACATGTTGTTGTTCACTGCGTAGTGAGCATTTCGAAAATATAACTACTCGAGTTTTTGATGTTTTGTTCAATTGTTGACCTTGGTTTTTTCTATATAGCGTAGTTACATGCTTAAGAGTCATAACTATGAAATGTGGTCTTCTGTGCTGCTCTAAAAATGACAAAATTAGCGACCAACGTACAGCAACCACGGCGCGTTCATTATACCTCGTTTGACTACCAAGGAAAACCCTTCGCGTTATGTTAATCTATTCAACTTCACACCCTCACAATCCGTGAGCAGATTCTGTACGAGGAATGTCTTTTTTGCGAATACAAAGATAATTCAGGCGTAAACGCTGCGTCTTTTTTTCTCGCAGCACAGAAGACAACATTTCACAGTTATGAAAGGTGGCTCGCTTCAGTATTTTTACGACCTCAACACCAATTTACAACCGAAAAATATGTGCTTCGAAACAACTTTCTGCAGTATGCTATATCACCTACTTACTAAAGATAGATTGAAGTCTACTATGCAATAAGTTTTTTCGAAATCGGAGCGTCCATAGCAACGCTAGGTTGCCATTGGGGATTTCCCTTCTGGGCTGTTTTCCGGGCGTGGTGAGATATTTAAAGTGCATGCATATGACATGAATTTTTTCGTCATCGTTTCTAGAAGTACGATAGGTGCTGAACACGACTCCGGTATTGAAATCACGATTAGCAGAACCAAGCACCATTTTTGTACGTCACAAGGCCTAGTCAACGGTCATTTTTCAAGGCATATAGCACAATTTCAAAACGAAAATAGCGCTTACAAATATGTTTTCATTAATCATGCTATATGCTTTGAAAAATGCCTTCAGTGCGCGACCAAATGAGCATGTGACTAGGCCTTGTGACGTCATTTTGTTTGCAAAGCTTGCCCTATACCACCATATAAAATGGTTCTTGGTTCTTTTAATCGTAATTTCGATATCGGAATCGTATTTAGCACCTATCCTTCTTCTAGAAACGACCACAAAAAAATTTCATGTCATATATGCACTTTAAGCAAATCGGTCTTGAGTACTGATAGGATGTATTGTGGGAACGACTTTAGCCGAATTTGGTAAATTTTTAAGAGAGCAATTTTAAATGAAACGCGTTCTTATTTTTGGATAGTTATTTTTAGGATTTTTCACATTATATAAATTATCTCTCGAAAATGACAAATCGGCTAACTTTTGATATCCCTTATCACGCGCATATTGAAGAAGCTAGGACTATTGTGCCTCGTATTTTCGAGTCTTCCATTGAAATAAACTACTTCGATTACGTGGAGTTACAACGCAATTTTCAATATTTTGCAACAAACTAATGGTAAGAGAGTAAGAGTAAGTTTGGGTTTATTCTTATATCCGACGTTGAATTTTTTTCTAACTTGCTTGAGAGCTTCGTTAAACTATATATTCTTTTGCTGTGACTTTTCATGTCGGTTGATAATAATACTCTTAGGGTATCCAAAGCCGACGTTTAGTTGGTAAGCTTTGCGCCATGTTCTTGTCGTTTGTTAATGTTTTGCAATCATTATTATGAATTCGCCTTGCCATTGTTCAAATTTGACAGCTACCCGTGAATTCCTGTCTATCACGCATAAACTTGCAACGGCGGACAATCGGTTTATGCGTGATAGACAGGAATTCAAAAATCAGAAATCGGACAAAGTTTAGATGTAAAACAATGCGTTACAAAATTATGTTTATCCTGCAAAGTCAATAGTACCGAGCCACCTTAAACTATTCACAAATTCCAAGCAAAACACAAGCAAATATTACAACTCAAAAAAAAAATCTGAATTTACTCTGCCGGAATCGACTCTGAATTGATGCTATCCCTGTACAAATGCGCCTTTAGTCCAATAATACAGCGGTACTAGATAACGTGAAACTGGTCTATTCTAACATTTGAATTTACACTGAATCAAGGCTATCCCTGTACAAATGCGCCTTTTGTCAAATAGTACAGCGGTGCTAGATAACAAGAAACTGGTCTATTCTACATTTGAATTTACACTGAATCAAGGCTATCCCTGTACAAATGCGCCTTTTGTCAAATAGTACAGCGGTACAAGATAACAAGAAACTGGTCTATTCTACATTTGAATTTACACTGAACCAAGGCTATCCCTGTACAAATGCGCCTTTTGTCAAATAGTACAGCGGTGCTAGATAACAAGAAACTGGTCTATTCTACATTTGAATTTACACTGAATTAAGGCTATCCCTGTACAAATGCGCCTTTTGTCAAATAGTACAGCGGTGCTAGATAACAAGAAACTGGTCTATTCTACATTTGAATTTACACTGAATTAAGGCTATCCCTGTACAAATGCGCCTTTTGTCAAATAGTACAGCGGTGCTAGATAACAAGAAACTGGTCTATTCTACATTTGAATTTACACTGAATTAAGGCTATCCCTGTACAAATGCGCCTTTTGTCAAATAGTACAGCGGTGCTAGATTACGTGAGCCTGAAGCCTACTGCGGGGAAATGACATTTTTCGTTCATGCTGAACGTGCCATTTCCTGTTCTATTTAATTCAGAATTCTGTTTAATCTAACATTAGATCGGTGCGAGAGGCAACAGATGTTGAAGAGTGGAAGGATCCATTTTAAGGTATTATTACCGTGTTGGATTAATAGTCGAGAACAAACTTGCCGCTCCCATTAGCGGCTTTATCAATGTCAGATCAAGTGTTAAAAGCAATTAATACTATTACTTGAATAATTGTAGTTTTCATTAATGTTTTCAATATAAATATTATTATAAGAGCGATTCGACGTTTCATTTATACTTTATTTTCATTTCGCTCTTGAAAATGACGCTCGATGCGTCGAAACGTCGAATCGCTCCTATAATAATATTTATATTGATACTATTATACCTAGTGAAAGGAAGTTTGTCGAAGGCAAATGGTAATTGGAAGACCGAATGGTATTGTGGGCATACATATCGCGCGTATTATCAGTGTCTTTCGCGTGTCTGATAAGTTGTATTGCTGGTTAACCAATGCAATGCATATTACATCTGACGCGATTTTAAACGAAAAGGATTAGTCCTTTTCACAGTTCCGTTCAGTGACCACGAATGATAGTTCCAAGTCGAGGTTCCAGTTGCTGCGCATGATAAATTATATTTTTGCTATGAACTCAACATTGCATCGGGGGGAGGGGGGTATCAAAATACGATCGTTCGAGTGATATTTAGCGACGAAAATGCAAAAAAATGCTAAAGTTTTCAAACAGTGTCAACATTTATGTCCAAGAAGTAGATACATCGAGTCCCTAAGGCCAAGAAAATCTATAAATATATCGAAGTTTAAGATCTAGATTTTCCTTTTGTAATTCAAATAACCAGATAGCACGGAGCACGCAGACTTCGAGATACTAACAGTGCCAAGTAAAAATGCAATTAAAATGCTCGTTTTAATAATATGGCTGAGATCTTTAAAAAGATCTCAGCCATATCAGCAGGAGATGTAATTCTCTGAATTTTTTCCCAATTTGAGTCTCCGTGGAACGACTCGGACATATCTCCTTGGAACAACCTCTCTTAACAGATGTAGCGAATTCCCCTAGACTAGAAAATATATATATTAAAAATCGGTCTATATATACAAGGTGGTTTTTCACTTTTCAATCAATCAATAGCTTTGCTACAGTGCGTCGTTGTGAGACGAGTTATCACTTTGGAACAACCTCTCCTAAAACAGGTGTAGCACATCCCCCTTGGCTAGAAAAAAATCTATTAAAAATCGATATCTTTAAGTTGGTTTTTCACTTTTCAATCAACCAATGACAAATACAGCGTGGCAGCTTTGCTACAATGCGTCGCTGTGAGACGAGCTATCTCCTTGGAATAACCTCTCCTAAAACGGGTGTAGCGAATCCCCTAGAGTAGAACAAATCTATAAATAAATCGATATTTATAAGTTGTTTTCCACTTTTCAATCAAAAGGTGACACATAGCTCGCGCGGTAGCATGCTATAGTGCATCGTTGTGAGATGAGTTATCACTTTGGAACAACGTTACCTCTCTTTAATGCCTGTATTGAATCCCTGAGTATCTTAACTGGAAACTATAAATAAAATGTCTAAGAGCTGACTTTGTAGCTCCAGTTAAGGCACGTAACCGCGGAATATTTTCAGACAAAGATGAGTGGGTAGGCTACCGCGAACGTGTCCTGATTGAAATGTAATGGGAATATAAATATGACGAGATAACGAGCGAATAGAAGGATTTCAGTTGAAGGAATGGATTTATCTTGAAGAACAAATGGTAAGTGTTGATTTTGTAAATAAGGAAACTTAAGGACCGGGCAAACGGCTTCAACATTTGCTTCAACATTGGTTCGATTTCGTTAAACGCTGCATGTAGAATGGTTGTTGCAATTGAACGATGTTGAACGTAGGGGGATAAACTGTTTCAATGACAATGTTGAAATGGGGTGAAAAACGGCTTCAACATTGTCATTCAAGCAAATGTTGAAACCGTTTGCCCAGGCCTTTACTAAACCTATTTCTGGGAAGAATCCTATTGAGGCAAGTGAGTACCGTATTTACTCGAATAAGCGCCGCGGCGCTTATTAAATTTCCTCGATCTCACTGTCCCCTTCTTGATCAGAACTACGAATATTGGGGAGATAACTTAATGGGCGAGCGGTGAAATATAATTACTTTGAACTGAAGAATAAAGATTTTGATAAAAATTTATTTCCAATGCTGTTCTATGCATAGTAGCATTATAAAGTTTAAGTGATGCGCTTATTCGAGGGCGGCGCTTATTCGAGTGAATACGGCATTTCTCCCAAGAGGATTGTATTATGAAAACATTAAGGCAAGTGAATAAGGTCTCTTTCTCCCAAGAGTATTGTATTGGGAAAACATTAAGGCAAGTGAATAAGGTCTCTTTCTCCCAAGAGTATTGTATTATGAAAACATTGAGGCAAGTGAATAAGGTCTCTTTCTCCCAAGAGTATTGTATTGGGAAAACATTGAGGCAAGTGAATAAGGTCTCTTTCTCCCAAGAGTATTGTATTGGGAAAACATTAAGGCAAGTGAATAAGGTCTCTTTCTCCCAAGAGGATTGTATTGGGAAAACATTAAGGCAAGAGAATAAAATATATCTCCCAAGAGGATTGTATTATGAAAACATTGAGGCAAGTGAATAAGGTCTATCACCATGCAAGAGGATTGTATCGGGAAAACTTCGAGGCAAGTGAATAAGATCTATAACCGACGGAGATAATTGTATTTGGATAACTTTGGGGCGAACGGATCGGGAAGCGAGTAAAGAAACGGAAGAATGCTAATTCAAAGGTAAAGATATTTATTCCCACAAACATTGTATTGGGAAAGCATAACAATTGCAACCAAAAAGGGACTATTTTTACTTTTGTTAATGAACAAAACATTTATTTTATAGGAAAGTGTGTTTACATTACTTTCTCGAAGATAAGACTGTCTGCGGTTCTGAACATAATAACCCCTAAACTATTACTATCTTCGCCACAAAAAATAGCCAGATACCGAAGCCGGGAGGGATGTTTACTGCTCTCTCAGATATCAAGTCTAGGTGTAAAAGAAATCGGATGCTCCCGTGCTGAAAATTCTGTATTTAAGCAAGCATTTGCAACAATTCTGCCCAAGTTACGCCGTATGTACAGCACTTAGAACGACGTTTTTGCCCCTCCCTCCTCCCCTTCGGCGACGTTCACCAGTCTTCTCACTCTCTCTCGGCAAAATACGGTTCTAGCAAAGAATAAATTGCTGCTTTGAGGGTGACTTGATCATTTAACAATTACTCGCCGGAAGGGGTTATCGGGCTATTATCGGCTTATCGGGTAAATATTCGTCCGATAACAAAAAAAAAAAAGAAAGAAAGAAAGAAATGAAAATTCTTGTATAAAATAAAAATTCATTGCGTAATATTACAAAGTGTGACAAGAAGCACGAGCTTCAGCGGTAGATATATATATCTTATTAGACAGTTTGATGTGTAATATGGCTGGATATTTTACGAGTGAAACGCTGTATTTTGACGAGCCTCCGGGCGAGTCAAAATGCAAGTTAACGAGTAAAATATTCAGCAATATTACACATCAAACTGTCTAATAAGTTATTTATTATCCAATCAAAAGGTTTTTGTTCTTTTATAAAGCAAAATATTGTTTTACTTGAGGGCTATATAGGCGAGTAAAAATATCGCTGGATATTTTTACTCGATCCAGTCCTACTCCTGCGATATTTGTACTCGTCTATGACTAGTTGGATAATAAGGTGTAATATCCCGAGATAGCTAACCAATGAGAGCGCGCGTTCTTATGAGGTTGTGAATGGTGTATATAAATGTAATGTACTGTGGTAGTAATAGTTGAAGAGATCGCTGTGATACAAAAGGTCAAAGGGACATCAATTAGTTCGATGATGATGAGATAATTGTAATGTTAATTGATGTTGTTTTTGAGACATGTTTTAAGCCATGTTATAGTGGAGAAATATCTTCCCCTCCCCTCCCCCTAATCGTCACCCTCCCCTACAAGCTCTGTTAACAGCCAGCTAATATCTGTAATAATATATTTTAGAATTCTGCATGTGTTTTACTTGACATCTGGGCTTATAAGACCAATCATCTCCAATCAGTTCTAGCTTAAATAAAAATTAAAGAGTTTGTTTATGAAAACTCAACTTCCTAATTTGATGTTGGTAGGCCTTCACTTATGCCCCAACTGGTACATGTACTAGTTCGGACAGGAAACTTCAACACTGCTTTTAGGGCTTTACAACCTAGAGACATTTTGAACTGGAAACCTCGACATTTCAAAAGCGGAGAGAATGTTTCAAAATGTTTTTGTACTTTCTAAAGGTATTTTGAACATGATTGTAAGCATCAACGTTATATATGCTTGCAAAACAAGGTGCACCAAAAATCCCCACCCCACCCTTTCACAGTAGTATGGTTATCACCACCTTGTATTTAGCACCGCCCCTAAATGGCTCCACAATAATGCATGTGTTTGTTGTTATCAGCTTGTGAATAGCGTACGCTACAACTGATCAAAGGCTCTAACACAAGGTCTTCTGTGAAGTGGCTACATATACACGTTTGAAGTGATCTTAAAAAGGTGAGAAGTGTTATAATAATGATGATTATAATGATATTGAATTTATATACAGAAATGAATCATATGAAATGTGTTGCGACAAATATTTATATATTAAGCGGACTAAGTCACAAGATCTTGAACATCTTTTGAACGCGCTTTTAGTTGGGCTAGCACACGCGGTGTATAATAATAATGATGATATGGAACTTGTAATATTTAATATATGAAATGTGTTGCGACAAATATATTCAATACTATTTTATCCGGGTATTTATATCTAAGACTGCAGCACAAGATCCAGTTTATTTATTCTTGCTAAATCTAAACAGAACATCTTTTGAACGAAAGGGCTGTGTTAGGACTGATAGGATGTGTAATAGTGATGATGATGATATTTTATAGCCCGTTTCTGCACTAGCAATTTTGTCGCGCGATTTCAATGGCGATTTTATCGCAGATTTGTCAACGCAACATTGAACATGCTCGAATTTTAGTGCAACTTGCTGCGATTTGCTGTCTCCTAGATTCGAGCGTATTCGAAATTTCGGCGACAAATCTCCGATAAAATTGCCATTGAAAACGCTGCTTTTGTCGCGCGACAAAATTGCTAGTGTAAACGGGTCTTTAAACATGTGATCCATGAAATGCGTGGCTATAAATATGTGTTCAATATTCTTTGTATCTAAGACTATAACGAGAGCCATTTAATTATTTTTTTTATAGCTAAACCAAATCTGAACATCTTTTAAACGCGCTTAGAGCTGGGCTAGGACATATATATGATGTGTAAAAATAATGACAATGAAAAGGAATTTGTAAAGCGTATGAATTTATTAAATGAAATGTGTGACGACTAATATATCCAATATTATGCCTAAGATTATTCTATAAGCATCTATATAACAAGAGCCAGTTTAACCTGAAGTTGCTACACCTGGTCAGGACCTCTTTAAACACGCTTAGCGCTTCGTTAGTGTACAAAGAGATGAAAGCCATACATGGCACTCCACTTTGTAAAATATGTGGCGATAAATATTTTCAATACCATACGTCTTAAAAACTTGCACAAGAAAGGGCTATTATTAATAGTGAAGGGGATTCATATGAAGAGAGACCCGCATTTCAGATTTATAAGTACTAAATACAATACGAGTGGCCGATCTGTACGGGATATACAGTGGCGAGTAACGAGTTTTATAAGTTTTACTAAGGATCGATGTAAAAGAAGTGCTAATATCAAATGAAGTTAAATGGTCTTAAATCCTGTAATTAGGTTATGTGAGAATCCTAAAAAGCTGTTTATTGTAAAGTATTTAACATTGACGCTTGTTAAAATGGAATAAGGCCAGCTCGTAGCGCCCGTAATTAAAAAAAATTATCTGCTATTAGATATTCATCAGGGACCATTAGAGATAACTTTAAATACTGCAAATTCGTACGTTAACCCTTCGTGGAAGTAGAAGAAGAGAACGAGATCAATCAACCTGTAGACGTCCATTGCAGACGACTTATATGTTGGTAGGGAGGGAGGGAGCTACATAAGGCCTAGTTCAAACGTCGCATCTCACATTTGTCGAGCCTAATGGAAATCAAATTTATTCACACTATTTTGTTTGTTTACATTTGTTAAATAATATAATTACCACTGATAGAGATATGCTAAAGAGTGGATTTATTATAAATGATAGTTCAATCTTTATTATAAGCATTCGAGTTGACTGCCATAAACAGCTATGTAATGACTCGCCACTCTTATATAGTAATATAAAGAAGTAATGTATACGTACCTAACATCCGAACTTTCTATTAAAATAATAAAATGCTGATGTATTCAAGCAATAGGTTTTGCTCGTTTGCATTAGAATCGGCACATGTGAGATGCGACGTTTGATCTAGACCTAAGACGTCGGCAATATGTTTATAGATATTGCGAGAACTTGATTGAGATCACCGACAATATATTTTAGCTGTAAACAATGACAATTTTAACCTCGTCTGCTGAAGTTATCAAGTTTTGAAATCAAATCTAACTGAAATAGTATATGGTTGGTAATTAAGAGATGGCATGGAGACAGACTGTGGTGTATAATAGTCCTAGTGACGACGGATGATGTAGTTTCATGGTTTACTCTTCAAACAAGGGAGCAATTTGCACGAAAGGATTTTGCACACGAAAGTAAACAGGATTTTTGGTAATCTTGTAATGAGGACATCAAATTTTGAAATGGAAAATTAAGCTTCAGACTTAGTGTATTTATTTGGAAAGTTTTGAATGCACAACGATCTTCTTTTATTTAAAGTACAAAAGTACAATTTGCACGAAAGGATTTTGCACACAAAAGTAAATGATTTTTGGCAATCTTGTAATGAGGATATGGAAAATTAAGTCTGACTTATAGTGTGCATTTATTTGGAAAATTTTGAATGCACAACGTTCTTGTTGTAAAGTACAAAAGTACCTATTTGCAAGAAAGAAATTTGTACTAAATTGTACGCATGATTTTTGTTAATCTTGCAATGAAAATATTGTATTTTAGAGTAGAAAAACTTCAAACTTTTTAACATATATATTTCTATAGGTAATATAATGAAATTTGTAACACCGTAAAAAAAGTTGACTTAACTTTACTGACGTTTCGAGCTTTAGCCCTTCGACACCTATTGTTTATATCAAACACCGACGCAGCCTATACTAGTTTTCTCGCTAGTTTCCATTTATATATTTCTATGTTAATCAATGAATGTGGCTTCACGTCCTTATTCACTCTCCCAGCCCTACTCTATAGCGTCTGTAGCCACTGGTCCTCTGGGTTTCCGAAGATGAACTTGGTCAAGAACAACAACACATTTTCATTTTGTGTCTACCAAAAGATTGCAAGATAACATTGCTCACATTCCACAATAGCAGGATACATATGGACAAAAACTGATAAAAGTTTTAAAATTGTTGGTGACATTAAGCCTGGTTTTCACTAGCGAAGCAAGCGCAAGCGCAGACGCAAGCGCAAGCACAAGAGGCCTTATTTCGTAGTGAAAACCGCCCACGCAAGCGCAAGCACAAGCGCAAGTTATCAAAAATTTTCCTTTTTTCTTGCGTTTGCGCTTGTGCTTGCGCGTGGCACTAGTGAATAGTTTGTTTGCGCTTGGGCTTATTCACGTCTCGTTTTTACATGCTTGTGCTTGCGCTTGCATTTGCGCTTGCGTTGCGTCGCTAGTGAAAACCAGGCTTTAGTGACATTGAAATCTCAGTAATTCGAAACTTTGTACATATAAGACTGAGCTCTAGGGAGGGGGACGATAAAAGCCTTATGGGGGAAGGGTAGGGCATTAATATGTCAATGCTGTATATGGTATCTCAGTACTCTTTTTGAGCGCAGCAACTTGTTTTTGCCGAAAGCTTAGCTTTTAAAAAACGTTTACACAATGAATCTAAAGCTTATCTTTATTACTTTTATAAAAACAATGCTAGTAGAGAGAAAACACTAGAACCATGAAATAAAAACAAAATAGTTACTAACTAAAAGTTTCTATTTAGTGCCTATTTAGTCAGTATCACTCAAATACAAAAGCAAACAATACAAAAGCAAACAATACCTCATTACAACTTTACTTGTCTTTAATAGTAACTAATAGTCGCAAAATAAATCTATTACATATTAGCAATTTGATTTTGTTTCATGGTTCTAGTGTTTTCGCTCTAATCAGTATCCTAATTATTACATAAAAATTTACTAAACTGGGAAATTTTTCGTTTTTTAACTTTTACGATCTTTAGTGTCTTATACATCGAAATGCGCTCTACAAGTAAAAATTAAATCTGATCTCCTTTCATTTAGAGCAGATTTCGTATGACTATGAAACGCTCTCGGCGCCAACGTGGTCAAGACAAGCCAAGCCAAGCCTTGCCGCGACCGTGAAGTACAGGTGGCCAAACATTAAAAAAATGTTCTAAAACGTTCAAAAACCACCCAGAATGACACCAAATAAATTTAACAACAACACAGGATTGAAATGATTTTAAATTTATTTCAATACAAAATACGGATTTTGTGAATTGCTTGGGCCGCCTGTGGCCAAAGCACATCAAAATTCTGCAAAACTTCACGGTCGCGGCAAGGCACGCACACGGGACCGAACTTTTCACAGTCATACGAAATCTGATCTAATCACACTTTTCTTAACACGCGATTAACTACATGACAAATCCTCTATGAACACAAACAAGAAACCTTTACCTACGGATAACAAATGACAGGTTTTTGACGGCAAGTTTCCCGACATTGTTCAACCACTTAGTGCACGTTGAGTGTAAGAGGACAAAATTGATCTTGTCAAACTAAACGAAAGTTGTATTTGTTCCTAATTGCAAGTCCCAATAAAGATAACTTCATCGAATAGATGATTTCGCCGTAAATAGTAAAAAAAATCACGCAAGGTATTTTAATAAGAGGAAAGATAAGAGAATTAATCTAAACGTGGAAGAAAATGCTAAGAAATCTGGGGGAATCTTTAGGAAAGTGGGAAAACATTGCATGATTTTAATGCATAATTTTACGAGTATTCATATGAACTAAAAGTGCACAAATAGGATGATAAATCAGAAATAAAATTGACTAAAGTGAAAAAACAACAACAACAGCAACACGACTACAACTGGGGATAAAGTAGGAGAAATAATAATCTAGAACGGAAATAATAAACAAACAATTTGATAAAGAGAAAAAATAGATAATTAGAAAAAAAACTGAACATCATGATAACAATGAATACACATAATATTGGATATAGAACTAAAAACACTGAAATACTAACCACTACTATAATATATACTACAACAACAAAGCAAAAACAAAACAGATCCACATAAAACGAAAAAAATGTAAGCAAAAAAAACAAAACTGCATGAAAAGCAAAAAAATCCCACCCTAAAACTGACATGTTTGACAACAGCAACAACAACAACAAAAAAGTAAAAAAGATCAACCCAAACATCGATCAAATAAGAACTACATAATGTTTTGACGAAACAATCGGAAATACATTCCCTATATCAGTATTAGGAAACTATTAAAAAACACTAATTGCCTCTCAGACTAACTTTCTGTCTCCACAACCACAACGTTTATTAGCAGTGCGAGATAAAATCAGCTTTAATACCACGTTTAAAAAGCTAATGGACTAAGGGGAATTTAGTCTACCAGTATCTTTGAAGAAGGGGCGATGTCGGCGATGTCGGCGATATTACTAACTTCTCAAAAAAAGGTAACCAACTTGAAATATTTCTAGATTTAACAATAAGTTTTTCATGACACAGCAGCTTGAAAAGCTTAAATCATATAACGACAATGAATTAAAGTAATTCTCTACATAAATCAATGCGTTTTTTCACGTCAGTCAAACGAATACAAAGAGTTTTGTTTTTAATGGAAATAAAATTCAAATATTTCTAGATTTAACAATAGGTTTTTCAGAACACAGCAGCTTGAAAAGTTTAATCTTATAACGACAATGAATCAAGGAAATTATCTATATATATCAATGCGTTTTTCACGACAGTCACACGAAAAAAGTTTACTTTTTAAAAAAATGGTAATAAACTTGAAATATTTCTAGATTTAACAATACGTTTTTCAAGACACAGCAACTTGAAAAAACGTTTTATCTTAGAAGCACTGAATTGAGAAATTATCTCTATATATCAATAAGTTTTTTCAAGACAGTCACATGCACGAAGAAAAAAATCATTCTTATAAACTGATGGTAAAATGAATAATTTTAATCTTATAAAAAATCTATCATGAGTTTGGGGATTTTCCAGATATATATCAAAACGTTTTTCTTGACACAGTAACACGAAGAAAAAGTATTAATAAAAAGAAAATAAGTTGGGTAAATTACACGGAAAAACGATGGAAAGTTGCAGCTTTCGACAAGTTATGAGAGGCCTGCCTCAGGTCCTTTAGTCGCCTTAAATCGCCCTAGATCGCTTAAAAATTTCCCTATGTCGCCTCTGATTTTCCGATATTTTTCTAAAATCGCCCTAAATCGCTTAAAATTGTCCAATGTCGCTTCTGATTTTCCTATATTTTTCTAAAATCGCCTCAAGTCGCACTAAGTCGCATTAAATAACTGTGCCTTAACGACCCGAGGCAGGCCTTATGGACTGGAAGAAAATTAAAAATTACCGTTGGCCATGTTGGAAGGTTAATAGGTTGAAGGTATGGTTATCATTAACAGTAATTAGTTTTTGTTTTTAAATGGGAAGTACTCAGACAAAAACTTATCCTCTGTAACGTAACTGGATAGGAAACGTCTCTAAATATTAAGGTTTTATGTAATTTATGGGCATACGCCTATTTTAAATACGTTATCCAAGGCGATACGGGTACGGGAGATTTTGAAAATAAAAATATCCTGCAGCCCTATGAGCAAGGAACAAAAATCGTACAGTACAAGCTCCTGGGAAAAACAATTCATGCAAACAAAATGTGACAAAAAAAAACAAAAAAACTTACAATCTAGAAAAAAATATCATGCACCGCTGTTTGACTTGCATGAAAAAATCTTCTAACCACCCTCCCTCAAAAGTGAAATGGTCCGCCCCTTATGTCCTACGTGTCTCTCCTATCCCCCTGTCCAGTAATGGACATATTATCAGATAAGACATTAAAGTATACACCTATTTCAATAATCGTTGTCGCAATCAAAGCCACAGTCCACACTTTGAAGCCTGCAAAGGATGTCGGAATTTCGTCTCTTGTTATCGATTTATTCATAGCATATTTGGGTTGTACGTGTCTGTGTTATATGACCATAACAAGTTGTTGTTGTGGTAGATATAAATAGAAATATTTATTTAAAAAACGTGCAATAAATCACAAATTAAATCCATATAACCGACATCCTTTGCAGGCTTCACAATGTGGACCGTAGCTTCGGCTGCGACATCGATTTTTGAAATAGGTGTGTATTATTTAGCATGCATGCATGCAATGAATAAAGTTGTTTATTCAGAAGCCATTTCTGTACATTACCCTTAGATATTAAATAAACTGCCTTACTTAAATAAAGTCATGTCTATTTTATCTTATAAGATTAATTTGAGACGGAAACGTCCAGTGTGTTTTGATGAACAGCCTTTCTTTTTCTATTAGTATAGTAGATAGCATCTATTTGTTGAAATACTTAGATATCGTATTATGGTCAGGTGGAATAATCGTATCTTAGTATATTAGACTGATATCTCAATGTCAATCACTATACCAATAAAATATCACGCGAACCGACTGATAGTATGGAAACTATGGAATTAGAGAAAGATTTGTGAATATTGTGGTAATGATGATGACGGTGGTGGGGTTGATGGTGATGACGACGATGATGATGATGATGATAATAATGATGATGGTGGTTGTGGTGAGGATGATAATGATGATAATGACAATGATGATGATGATGATGGAGAAGATAATTATAATGATGATGGTTGTGGTGGTGGTGAGGATAGTAATGATGATGATGACAATAATGATGACGATGATGATTAAAAATGATGGTGATAATGATGATGATGTGGATGCTGATGATGATAATGATGATGATGTGCATGCTGATGATGATAATGATGATGATGTGGATGCTGATGATGATAATGATGATGATGTGCATGCTGATGATGATAATGATGATGATGTGCATGCTGATGATGATAATGATGATGATGTGCATGCTGATGATGATGATGATGATGATGTGCATGCTGATGATGGTAATGATGATGATAATATTGATGGCGGATGATGACGGGGATTCGAACATGATGATGATAATGGTGGCGTTGGCGGTGGTGGTGGTAATGATGATGATGATGATGATAGTCGTGGTGGTGGTGATGGTTTTTTTATGATAGTAATGATGATAATGGTGGTAATAATGATGATGTGGATGCTGATGATGGTAATAATAATGAGGAGGAGGAGGAGGAGGAGGAGGAGGAGGAGGAGGAGGAGGAGGAGGAGGAGGAGGAGGAGGAGGAGGAGGAGGAGAATGGTAACGATGGTAATGGTAGTGGGTTTTTTTTAGAATACTTTAACGTAACGATTGAATACACATGAAAACAGACCCAACGGTTCCATAATAAGGTTCAAGATAATTCATACTCTCTGCTTAATCTTTGTACACAAAACAGACAGGAACCCATTAGGATTATGTCCTCTGTGACACATTTTAAAAATTGTACCTTTTTGTACTTTTATCGACCTAATGCACCCTAACACCCTAATTTTGGCTGATTTTACCCTACGAACAGAGGTTGTTTTAGCCATCTTTTATCGTCCCTCAAGGGGGAGAGACCTACAAACGTACCTCTGTAGTATTTTGTTACTTTGGACGTAAGCGTTCTTACGTGGACCCAGCTATTTCATATCATTTTGCCTCTAAAACACTGAACAAGTTTGAGATAAAATGTGCATTACTTAATGTCTTCTTTTTATAGAAAATATGCAGTAAACACTAATTAGATATCGTTCTTCAATCTAAAGAGTGTAGTATTCCGTTTTCAGTTCATGTCGACTCAACAGTTTCGTGTAATTGTGTTTCAATTAATTAAACAAAGACTCGAGATAGAGTACATTCTAGTATAAGTTAAAAATAAGATAGCTTTATAAAACATTACATCAACAATAGTCACTGTTGGTCATTTTGAAAAAACCGTCATTTTGTGCTATTTTTGAGAATTTTGCATGGGCTATAAACACCCATCGCAAATTGTAATTTTTTAAGACATTTTCGAGCATTTGCATGGTCTATATAACCTATCTAAAGATCGTTGGTAAGTTGTTAAGCATCTTTTTTGTTTTTTGTTTTAAATTATTTTGGTGACAGTGGTGAGACGTGATTGGTATTTTAACTCACATTGATAAATGACATAGCTTTATAATAAAAAAAACCCTGTTCTTTTCAACTAATGGTGACAGCGGTGGAATGTCATTGATGTTTTAACTCTCGTTGATAAATAACATAGCTTTATAATAAAGAGGATCTGTTATTTTCAACTGATCATGACAAGTTATGGTGACAGCGGTGGGATGTCATTGATATTTTAACTCTCGTTGATAAATAACATAGCTTTATAATAAAGAGGATCTGTTATTTTCAACTGATCATGACAAGTTATGGTGACAGCGGTGGGATGTCATTGATATTATAACTCTCGTTGATAAATAACATAGCTTTGTAATAAAGAAGACCTGTTCTTTTCAACTGATCATGACAAGTTATGGTGACAGCGGTGGGATGTGACTGATATTTTTATAAATAAATGTCATTGTTATTTGATAAATTAAATAGTCTTATAAGAGGATCTGTTATTTTCAACTGATCATGGCATGAGATGGTGACAGCGGTGGGACGATGCGACTGATATTTTATAAATAAATGTCATTGATATTTGATAAACAACATAGCTTTATAATAAAGAAGATATGTTATTTCCAACTGTTGGTGACAGCGTTGGGATATGACTGATATTTTATAAATAAATGTGATTGTTATTTGATAAATTAAATAGTCTTATAAGAGGATCTATTATTTCCAACTGATCATGGCATGTGATGGTGACAGCGGTGGGACGATGCGACTGATATTTTTATAAATAAATGTCTTTGTTATTTGATAAATTAAATAGTCTTATAATAGGATCTATTATTTTCAACTGATCATGGCATGAGATGGTGACAGCGGTGGGATATGACCGATACCAAAGAGCGGTTCTATTAAAGTTATTACGTTGACAATTCAACACAAACAAACAAACAGTCGAACTAACCACGCAAATAAAAGACACTTAAGATATTAAATAAAAGTTTAAACGGATTGATATTGCCGTTAAGTATATGGTTTAGGGTAATGCTCCTTCTTGAAAAACAAACTGATGTTATATATTATTATCATTGTTGTTATTATTTCTTATCATTGTCTGATTTATTTATTATTAATATAAAAAATTATAAATATCATCAATATGGTTATGTTATTATGATAACTATGATCATCATTATTATCAATATTATCGTTATGGTCATCTTAATCATCTTAGAATTTTATAATCATAATCATAATTATTTTCATCTTTAAGAATATTATCATTATTATTATTATTAACACCATCTTTATTATAATCAACATAGTTATTAATATTATTTATCACCCCTATCTTTATAATATACATTATTTTGATTAATATTTTGGATATCATTATCGTATTAATTTCCTAAAATTAAATAATGATATATACCTACTTGCAAGAACGTTGTCATTAACATTTGAACATTTGTAATTTAGTGGATTAGGAATAAATTAAAAGTACAAAAGAAGATCATTGAAGCAGAACTCTTTCTTTTGTACTTTTAATTTATTCCTAATCCACTAAATTACAAATGTTCAAATGTTAATGACAACGTTCTTGCAAGTAGGTGTATATTATCTTCAATTCAATAAACCCGATAGTTTCCCCCAATTCAATCAATGAGTTGTTTTTCTCCCTATGAAGACGAAACAAGCCATTACAGTTTTTTTTACAAATGGTGCGATACTTCTTGTAGTATAACCGAAGGCCTTTTGTAAGAATTTATCTAAAAATTCAAGATCTTATACGATTAAAAACGAGTCTAATATTCAAATGAAAGGCTTATCAGAGTTGAATTCTAGACTTATAATTTATCGCAAAATGTGCAACTTGGAGGGCCTGGAGGGAAAATCTGTCAGAAAAACAACTTTTAAAAAAGGCCTTTATCCGACAAGGAATCTGTTACTATGATACGTACGCATAAGGCATTAGCCTCTATCTTACAATTCTCTGATATACCTTTTTTAATAGCTTAATCTCAACATAACATAAAAATAATGGAAGATCGCTTTCCCTCTGGGGCCGGTTGCACGAAGGGTGCATGATAAACTTATCCGCGGATAAAAGTTATCCACTGCATAGGTTTTTTATAGATTTTATCCGCTGGATAAGGATTTATCCGGTGAATAGCGCTATTCACCGTTCGTACAACCGGCCCCTGGTAGTTTGAAAATAATTATCAATTAAATATAACTTATGATATATGATCACTTATTTTGATAATGTTTATCAATTAAAAATTGCGAAGAAAAAAACTATTTTTGTGATCTTTTGCTTACTATAACCACTTTAATAATAAAATCCCAATTTTAAAATTCTTCAAATAATAAAAATTAAACAAACGTGTTTTTTCCCTCCTATTTTCCCATAATATTTCAAAAAAAATTATATTTCTTCTAGTTAATCACTATTTTTCAATTTGCAATGATGAAAAAGGAAAAAAAATCGTACGTTTTTTCCTGTTTAATCACTGTTTTTAAATAATGCAAAAAAAAATAGTTCTCCTTTTTTCCTGTTTATTCACTATTTTTAAATAAAGAAAACTACTTTTTTCTTTTAGTTTTCAACTAAACACAAACTAGATATGAAAATATCAAGCAACTGAATACTTATTCTATTTCCAGTAAAATAATAATCAATTCCAAAAAAATCAACAACGCGTTTTTTTTCCCCCTATTTCCTCAATTCTTGAACCTTATTAGCAAAGGATGGCAATGCTATCAATTTAAATTGATTTTAATGGCAAAGCGGAATTTAATTGACGATAACAAAAGATTCAATCTCTATGCAAAACCAAGAGTCTCAACATGTAAATTTACTAGATTAAATACGTCGATTTGAGATGTCACTTTCAGTCAACAAAGATGTCAGGAGAGAACTAAACCTGAAATCCATGGAGAAGATTGCTGGTCGAGAGCTTTTAGGAAACTATTAGCGCCAAATGACGCGAAATTGACAGTATACGAAGATTGAGCAAGATATCACGAAATGAATGCGGTATGAAACTGATTAATTTAAATGAGCAAGCTATTCAGTAGGTAGGATCACTTTATTGAAGTATTCTGTTTAGTTTGAGAGCTCTGTTAGTACAATTCATTAATGATCATGATCAACTAGATATTTCAGCTGCGCACAACAACAAGAACATTTTCTGAGCTTTCACAAATTTCTTTTTGTATGGGAACTACAGATCAATTTCATTGCGAAAAGGATAGGATTTCAGGATATTCGAATTTATATGTGAATTTCTGCGCGCACAAGAACAAGAACATTTTTTAAGCTTTCAAAAATGTCTCCCTGTATGGGAACTACAGATCAATTTCACTGCGAAAAGGATAGGATTTCAGGATATTCGAATTTAAATGCGAATTTCTGCGCGCAAAAGAGCAAGAAAATTTTCTGAGCTTTTTGATAACACGACTTCAAAAATTCGTTGGAAGAATTTTAGTTTTATTGGATTTACAGATCAATTTTACTGAAAGGATGAGATTTCGGGATATTCAAATGTAATTCTGATTTTTTCCACAAAATTGAACTAGAGCATTACAGAGCTTATTGCTGAACAAGATTTTTATAGAACTTGTGGGACCTTTTTCCGATCTTTTACCATTTAATTTCACTGCAAAAAGGATTTTGGAATATTCAAAGGTAATTGACAATTTCTGTGCAAAAGAACAAGAATATTCTCGAGTTTACAACAAGAAAATTTCAGATCCAGGTTTAACAATACGCCCGCACAGCTTGAAAAAAACACAATTGGGACATTCACATATGTTTGTGAGCTTTTGCGCAAATTACGGAACTGGAATATTACTGAATGTTGTAAAACTTACTTCATTGAAAGAGACGATTTGGGACACTACAAAATAAGGTGACATCTTTAAAAACCGCGAAGTTTTGCCACAAAGTTGTACATCTTCTGCCGTTATCAAGGTAAATGTATGTATAATGTTACGGTTATGATAGGTAAAAATATAAAACTGTCTTGAATGGTATTTATTTAATAATCATGGAACAATTTCACGAGCTTTTATTTATAAATTATTTTCTGTTTTTTTATTGATTCATATTTTTTTCTTTTAAATTCTGAGGTTAATGATTGTATTTGTGAGATTGTTTCTTTCTTTTTATCAACTAAGTTTATGTTCGTGCATTGTTAAAAAATTATTTCTTACTTTCTCATTTGCTCTTTTTTCTTTCTTTCAATTGATATTTTGTTCTCTCCTATTCAGTTTTCCCGAAAATATATATGATCGTATTTGTGAGATTGTTTATTTCCTTTTATCAACTAAGTTTATGTTCGTGCATTGTTAAAAAAAATTCTTACTTTCTCTCTTGCTCTTTTTTCTCTTTCTTTCAATTTATATTTTGTTCTCTCCTATTCAGTTTTCCCGAAAATATATATGATCGTATTTGTGAGATTGTTTATTTCCTTTTATCAACTAAGTTTATGTTCGTGCATTGTTAAAACAATTATTTCTTACTTTCTCTCTTGCTCTTTTTTCTCTTTCTTTCAATTTATATTTTGTTCTCTCCTATTCAGTTTTCCCGAAAATATATATGATCGTATTTGTGAGATTGTTTATTTCCTTTTATCAACTAAGTTTATGTTCGTGCATTGTTAAAAACATTATTTCTTACTTTCTCTCTTGCTCTTTTTTCTCTTTCATTCAATTTTTATTATTTTGTTCTCTCCTATTCAGTTTTCCGCCCGAAAATATATATATTTGCTAATGTGATGGGACAATAAACGTTTAGTCTGTCATTTTCGTGATATTATCTAGACCTCTCCTTTCCTTTCCTTTTATAATTTTCCTTCCGTTTCTGTTCCTCTTGGCGTTGATGAAAACGACGCCTTTGATAAAATTAATGGGCATAGAAAAAAAAAGAAAAACTTGATAATGATATCAGTACATGGCCTTTCAATATATATATATCAACGATGATGATTTTGAATTCTTATAGCTCACTTTCAATGTTAAATATGTTCACATGCCCTTTACAGTGATATTAATGATAATGATATGGAAATCGATATTGCGCACTTTCCATGTGAACTATCTTCATATCCTCCTTTCAATATATATATCAACGATAATACGGAATTCTTATAGCTCACTTTCCATGTGAAATATGTTCAAATGCCCTTTACAATGATATTAATGATAATGATATGGAATATATATATTGCGCACTTTCCATGTGAATATCTTCATATCCTCCTTTCAATATATATCAACGATAATATGGAATTCTTATAGCTCACTTTCCATGTTCAAATGCCCTTTACAATGATATTAATGATAATGATATGGAATATATATATTGCGCACTTTTCATGTGAATATCTTCATATCCTCCTTCCAATATATATCAACGACAATGATAAAGAATTGTTAATGATATGGATATCGAATAGTCCTTTTCACAAAGTTCTCGCCGATCAACTTCAGCCTCGATAGCGCGTAATATATTCTTTAGAATTTGACTACAGCCCGTGGTAATTTAAGCCACACAGTTCTCGTCGATCAAACTCAGCCTCGATAGCGCGTAATATATTCTTTAGAATTTGACTACAGACCTGGTAAGTTAAGTAATGTACACATTATCAAACAATTGAAACACTTCAAAATTCCACGGACTGGCAGAAGTCAAATTGTAAAGAATATATTATACAATATCGTTGCTGAGGTTGATGGAAAAGAACTGTGAAATGGCCTATTCATATAGCGGCTCACTTTCTAAAAATGGCTGCGTTAAGAGTATTTCCAAATATATTCAAAGCCTCCATACAATATATAGCAACGATAATGATATAAAATACAATGGCCTCTATAGAAGTGATATTGTGTACTCTCCATGCAAAATATGCTCAAATGTATTACAGTAAAACCCCGCGTAGAACCTAGACTTTTCCAAGTCAGCCTGAACAGGTTCTTATATAAATAGTGCTTTAACTTGAAATCGGCTATCTAGGTTCTATAAGCATCACTCACTTCATCATTACAACACCTTTCTTCTTATTTTATTTACATACACCTACTTGCAGTAAGGTTGTCATACAAATTAGAACATTTGTCACAAAGAAAATAGAACATTTGTGATTTAGTGTTAAAGGAATTAATTAAAAGACAAAAGAGAGAGTTCAGCTTGAGTGATCTTCTTTTGTCTTTTAATCAATTCCTATCGTACTAAATCACAAATGTTCTATTTTCTTTATAACAAAGGTATATTTTTGTATGACAACCTTACTGCAAGTAGGTGTATACAGGTCAATGTTTTTGCACATGGCTCTCTTTTTACCAAAAAAAAAAACAAGTGAAAATTTCAGCCTGACAGGTTCTTAAAATTTAGGTTCTTATACGCGGTGTTTAACTGTATTTGACGTCATGAGTGAAAAAGCAATTATCTAAATAAACTTTGCCAACAGGAAACTTAAACCCTTAAGATCGCTTATCGATAACGACATCAAATTAGATGATAGTTTTCACGACTTATTCACAACTTTACATTCAACTTCTTATCCTTATTAACACATACTAATACTTATGATAATGAAAGTGGTTTATAATTAGATATTATGATGTCTATTTTATATCATGCAAGTCTTGTGTAATGGTTGGTACTGGAACGGGAACAGTGATAATGATGCAAAATGTTGTTCAAGTGCTTTTAAGCACTTTTTTTATTAAAATAAGGAAGGCCCATTTTGAAGAGGGCTTAAAGTGAAGATTACACAGACACTATTTTTGTGACGACATATGGTTTTGTGGCAATATATCTATGTCGCGCTATGCTATAAGCACTATTAACTGATTGGATCAATTATATTGATTAACATAATCCCAATTATCATTATTATTATTATTATTATTATTATTATTATTATTATTATTATTATCATCATGATCACCCTTATCAACATGATAACGATTTTCATCATCAACATTATCATCAGATCATCATCATTCCATAGATATCATTATCATCGTCATCACCACCATTATCATCGTCATCACCACCATTATAATCGTCATCACTATCACAATCATCAACATAATCGAAATCATGATCAATATCATATGTCATTTTCACCATCAGCATTATCATCATCAATCATTATCATCATCATCAAAATATTCACCACCATAAACATATCATAATCGTGATTATCATAGCATATATTATTTAGCAACGAACAAACGAATGAATCGATGCAATTAAAGCGGGACAGAATACATAATAATCGGAACCTAGTCAGCTGAAATAATATTTGTTCATAGAGCTCAATAACACCAAAATCCTCTTTTCTCAATCAAACAAAAAATATTAACACATTAGCTTTTATCAGTTGCTATGTCATTGAATAAAAAAAACCCGCAAAGTTAGAGAGAGTTAACTAACTGTCATAAGGAGAGTTAAAGCTGGTGGAAAGTGCGTGGGAGATTAACAAAACCCGCAGAATATTTTACCGAAAACCAGTGAAAGCGTTTAAGTAAATTAAGATGTTGAACAAGCCGCCTGGCTGTCTAAACACAAGCATCTTGAGAGGAAAGTGGGAAGTGATTTAGAGGGGAGGGGTGGGGAAAAGAGTTGGCCTTTGTTGTAAAGAGAGTGGATAGGGGAATGGGAAAAGTTAAATAATATCTTTGGGGCATCTTGAGGACAAAAGCGGACTGAGGGAGGACGGTTAAGTGGACTTGATTTAGAGGGGTGGGGTGGGGAGGGGAAGCGAGTTCGTATTTGTAGTAAAGAGTGGATAGGGTAATGGGAAAAGATTAATAATATCTTTGGGGCATCTTGAGGACAAAAGCGGACTGAGGGAGGACAGTTAGTGGGACGTGATTTAGAATGGAGGGGAGTTGAGGGGAGGGGAGGGGAGGGAAGTTGGTCTTTGTGGGAAAGGTTAAATGATATCTTTGGGGAGAGGATTAACTTAGTTTATTTATTTTCATCCGTTCAATGAATTCATTCATCTATTTATATATCAATCTATTTATAACAAAATTCAAAGCTGTTGTTTGATAGAAATAAGCTTAAAATAACGATTACGAACAATGAGATAAAAATCTAATTTAATTCAGTTAAGATCTTCCGTTTTCTTCTCTTCTCGATTTATTCATAGCATATTTTTGCTTGTGCGTGTTTGTGTTATATGACCAGCAACTAGCTGTTGCAGTAGTAAATGATGAAACAAATATTTATTGAAAAAACGAGTAATAAACCAACAATTTATATTCATTATACCGACATTCTTTGCAGGCTTCGGAGTGTAGTCTGCGACAACGACTTTTGAAATAGGTATACATCAAAGCTAAAAATAACGATTACGAACAATGAGATAAAAGTCTATAATTAAAATTTTAAACGGTTACCGACAACAACAAAACAACTTTTTCTAGCAAACACGGTCTAACAGCTATAAGTGCTTCATAAATACAAACTACGACGGCTTTTTTTCAAGGTTCTCAAACTCCTTAATGTCTCACCAACAGGATTTTTACCGAGTTCTATGAAGAGGCCCTACTCATTACTCGCACTCACCAGGTTTTAACATTAACAACTGGGCTGTACACGCATGGTATATCTTCAGTAGAGGTAAGTTAACGATTAAATTATTATAAAAAACTTTATTGAAAGCGATAGGTCATTTAAAGATGAAAAGAAAATGATGAGCCTATCTATATTTCATAAAAAGGTTTTCAAAGGCGACAGTTCCCTGCATGATAGCAGAGTCTCTCAGCGAATTCTGACGAAGAAGATGATAAATTAAGGGAATGAGATTTCGTTTGTTAGAAATTTGGGATGGAAATAAAATATGAACATATCTAACGAAGAAGATGAAAAAATTGAGCTAATGAGATTTCAGAAATCAAAGACTGTTCATTAAAGGTGGAAATAAATTATGAGCATATCTACATTTCCGTAAAAAGGTTTTCAAAGGCGACAGGGCATTAAGTTTCCTCGTAGTAGAGTCTCTCGTGACGATTTCTAACGAAGAATTAAGATGAGAAATTGAGCTAATGAAAAATTGTTTGTCAGAAATCAAAGATTGTTAAAGATTCCATTAAAGATGGAAATAAACTATGAGCATATCTATATTTCCGTAAAAAGATTTTCAAAGGCGACAGGACATTAAGATGATGGAGAGAGGGAAGTAAAATGAGCGCACCGTCGGCTCTCTGCAAGATCAGCTTCGGCTGAAGGGACTTCCGCCGTAAAATACTATTCTTTTATGATTATATTATCATACAAATACTGTAAAAGTATCGTGTGTACTTTCTTTTTCAACAACACCCCTAGAAGATACCGAAAGTCCATTAAAAAGGGCGTGGCGCGGTCGATATTTAGCCCCTAAGAGATAAATGATCAAACGAAAGAAGCGCGGAAAGTAAAGAGAGTTTCCTTTATCGAAATCCCCTCACCATTGATTTCTAAGGGCTATTTTAAACAGACCCAACATGTTGGACCAACATCGTTGCGACACGGTTTGTTGAACACGAGAACAAAAGAAATGTTGGATGATGTTTCATCCAGCTTCATCCAACAAGGTCTTTAAACGAGCCCAACATGTTGGACCAACATTGTTGAGACACAGTTTGTTGAATACGAGAACAAAAGAAATGTTGGTCTAACATGTTGGGTCCGTTTAATGTATAACAGTGAACATGGAAAAAGAATCATAAAATCGACGTTCACAATTATAATGCTAGTATCGAGATTTTCGAGCGAATTCATGTGGTATCACGTGACATTTCTTTTAGTCGTATCAGAAATACCGTATGCAATCTTGAAAACAATGCCATTACCATATATGGTATTGTAGGTGAGAAGTAACAAAAGACTTTGATTAGCGCGCGCGATTTTATTTTTAACAGTTTGAGATTGCAGCAGAACAATAGGCATATCTTGGATATATGTTAATAAAATCGACTGTTTCCACCCAAAAACCTCTGAGAATAAAATCTTTTATTCAAAACATTTCCCACGAGTGACATCGATATACAAAGAAGACAAATAATTATATTCCAAAAAGATTTGAATTGGTTGGAAACGTGCATAGCAACGCGTTAGCCGACTTGGAATATTCCATAAAGATTATCAAAGAAATCAAAGAAGTCATTCAAATACACCGAAACAACAAGAGCGTGTTGAAGTAGAACTACCTTTAACACTGTAGATCATTGTATCAATAAACTGTATTATAAAAAAAACAACACTGTGGACCACGTCAACACAACAATGCCAATACATCCGGTATACTTTGCGGTGGACTTTCAAAACGAGCTACTTTCGATGGTATCGATCGAATTATTAAATCACGATTACGATAGCTATCTTGGTTTAAACATTTTAATTTTTTTTTGTGGAATCGTGCCACATGGGAAATGACGGCTTTGATTGTCTGGAAAAACTGGATTTGTTACTCAGGCTACCCCAGTCTAGGTTTACCTTTTCTATCTGTGGTTCTATCGTAGTGTCGAGATAACACATGACGTAATGCCACAGGTAAACCACAACTACTCGGCTATGACGTAGCCTGAGTAAACGCACTAAATGCGTCTAGTTTTGATTGAATTCCAAATAAATAGTGACATGTGATTCTTTGTTTTCAGCAGTTGAAATTCCAATGTTTAATTGTATAATGAGTAACCGAGTAAACATGGAATAAGAATTATGAAATCTATGTTCACGATTAATGTTAGGGTACTTAAGAGCGAGCGTACGTGGTCACGTGACATTTCTTTGAGTGTTTTTACATTAAAATGTATTTTATGGTAGACAATGTTAATTAAACTGACTGTACATAATTATTACCTTTGCATTTTTCATTGTCTTTTGAATATTATAATGAATACTTGACACACGTAATTTATCGTCCATATTTATTGCAACTATTCTTACGCTTTCGCAACATTTCCGTAAAGCAAGTATCTCTGATGTTTAAACAAACTCTAACACGTACCATTTGCTTACGTATTCCTCAGATACTTAAACATTTTAAAACACGTAATTTATCGTCCATATTTATCGCAACTATTCTTACGTTTTCGCAACATTTCCGTAAAGCAAGTATCTTTATGTTTAAACAAACTCGTAACACGTACCATTCGCTTACGTATTCCTCAGATATTTGAATATTAACACGTAATTTATCGTCCATATTTTTTGCAACTATTCTTACGTTTTCGCAACATTTCTGTAAAGCAAGTATCTTTATGTTTAAACAAACTCTAACACGTACCATTCGCTTACGTATTCCTCAGATATTTGAATATTAACACGTAATTTATCGTCCATATTTTTCGCAACTATTCTTACGTTTTCGCAACATTTCCGTAAAGCAAGTATCTCTGATGTTTAAACAAACTCTAACACGTACCATTTGCTTACGTATTCCTCAGATACTTAAACATTTTAAAACACGTAATTTATCGTCCATATTTATCGCAACTATTCTTACGTTTTCGCAACATTTCCGTAAAGCAAGTATCTTTATGTTTAAACAAACTCTAACACGTACCATTCGCTTACGTATTCCTCAGATATTTGAATATTAACACGTAATTTATCGTCCATATTTATCGCAACTATTCTTACGTTTTCGCAACATTTCCGTAAAGCAAGTATCTTTATGTTTAAACAAACTCGTAACACGTACCATTCGCTTACGTATTCCTCAGATATTTGAATATTAACACGTAATTTATCGTCCATATTTTACGCAACTATTCTTATGTTTTCGCAACATTTCCGTAAAGCAAGTATCTTTATGTTTAAAAAAACTCGTAACACGTACCATTCGCTTACGTATTCCTCAGATATTTGAATATTAACACGTAATTTATCGTCCATATTTTTCGCAACTATTGTTACGTTTTCGCAACATTTCCGTAAAGCAAGCATCTTTATGTTGAAACAAACTCGTAACACGTACCATTTGCTTACGTATTCCTCAGATATTTTAAACATCTGCTAAATTCCTAATATATTTGATCAAATGGTTTCATGACACAGTATCTTTTTAAATATAATTGACTTATAATTCCTTTTCGTCTTGGGAAACGTAAACTGTAATTTGTTTCTTCTTGTAATAAACGTTTTAAATGGAATAACCTCTCCCCTTGAACAACCTTTTTGAAACTGGTGTCTACCAATAATTCCTTTTCGTCTTTGGGAAATCTTTAGCCCTAGACAACCCGTTATGAAAATGGTGTATGCCTATAATTCGTTTCTTTTTGTAAAGGCCCGTTTACACTACCATTTTTGTCGCGCGACAAGAGCTGCGATTTCAAAGGCGATTTTATCGCAGCTTTGTCAACGCTACTTTGAACATGCTCGAAATTTAGTGCAATTTGCTGCGACTTTCTTTCTCCTAAATTCGAACGTATTCGAAATTGCGGCGACAAAGCTGCGATAAAATTCATTTTACGCTTAGAATAACCTGTCTCTATAACCTGAACAACCATTTTGAAACTGGCGTCTACCCATAATTCCTTTCCGTCTTTGGAAAAACTTTAGTCTCGGACAACCTGTTTTGAAATAGGAGTATGCCTAAATTTGTTTCTTTTTGTAATAAACGTTTTCAGATAGATGTGTAAATACAATTCAGTTTAGGCTTAGATTAACCTGTCTCCTTGGACAACTGTTGTATGCTCATATACTGAATTCCTTTTATTCTTAGGACATCCTATAGAGGGAGTTCATGGCAGCCATGTTTGTGGGCAAGTTCAAAAGAAAGTTTTTGAATGACAAAAGATTTCAGTTCGCTTGAGAGAAATTAAAAGCTCCATTGTTTTGACCACAAACATGCATGGCTGCCATGAAATCACTATATAGCTTTGGGCTGGAACAATCTGTGTACACCAATTATTCCTTTTCGTCTGGGGACAATCTATCGCCTTTATACACCTATTTCAAAAATCGTTGTCGTAATCGAAGCTACAGTGCACACTATAAAGCCTGCAAAGGATGTCGGTTACATGGACTTAATTTGTGATTTATTGCAGTTTTTTTAAAGAAATATTTGTATTTATATCTACCACTGCAACAACTTGTTATGTTCATATAACACAAACACGTACAACCAAAATATGCTATGAATAAATCGATATAACAAGAGAAGAAATACCGACATCCTTTGCAGGCTTTAGAGTGTGGACTGTAGCTTTGTTTGCGACGACGATTTTTGAAATAGGTGTATGCTTTCATATTATATTGTCCTATACTAACAATTATATGTTGGAAAACGTTCCAGTTGATTATCACTCTAGGGTATGGCGCCGTTTATCTAATGACTTCCTCGCTGTTCATAAGATTGTTTAAATTCTTTTAATCTTCTTCTCCTCCCTGTCATATTAAGGGTTTTAGATAACCAACATTATGAATAACAAGACCCCGACCAGTCATAACATTAAAATGATAATTAGAACAAGAACGCAATAAAAACCTCTCGGTTTGTAAGTAGTTTTTGCAGTGGAAAGACGCTTTGGTCATCGCATGGTACGTTTAAGGCTGGAATCACATCCTCTTGTTCGTATGTAACCCATATGATGATATTTATCTTGAAGCTCCTTTACGAAGGGCAGGAGACAAATAAATGAGCTAGAGCTGGAGGTAGAATGGCTATGAGCCACCTCAAAGCATGGTAAATTTGTGATACACTGAACGAAAGTAAAAGACAAATTAGACTGAAAGAAGAGTAAAGTTACGTTACGAAAATCGACAGCGGGTCTCAGATAAAGAAGAGCTGATGCAAATTATTCTAACGCGGGAATAACACGCAAAACATATGTAAGTAGCCCTTTATTATTAACGTCTGAAACGACTGTAAGTATAGCTAGCTGCATTTTTATTGCATATCTGTACTCGTAAACTAGGAGAAAATAATAATCGACAGCAGAAATCTACAGCCGGCCTTTAATAGGCTAGGAAAGAAATATCAGATATAAATCTCACTACTATTAATTTATCGCTTTTAAAGGCGTTTAAAAACATAACATATTTATTGTACATTTTTATTGATTTGTTGAAATTAAGAAAGGCAGCAACAGAGAAGAAAGGATGACCTATATATAGTATATTTTAAAGATCCGAAACGTTAACAAGTAACATATTTATGGTACATTTTCACTCTTTTCTTTATAGAAATTAAGAAAGACAGAGAGAGAGAAAATAAAGACCTATATATTATAAAAAAGCATGACCTATATTGTATATCTAACGCCCGAAACGTTAGCAAGTAACATATTTATTGTACATTTTTATTGATTTGTTGAAATTAAGAAAGAAAAACAGAGAGAGACAAAAATCATGACCTATATATATAGTATATTTTAACGTCCACAACGTTAGCAAGTAATATATTTATTGTACATTTTTATTGATTTGTTGAAATTAAGAAAGACAAACATAGAGGGACAAAAATCATGACCTATATATATAGTATATTTTAACGTCCACAACGTTAGCAAGTAATATATTTATTGTACATTTTTATTGATTTGTTGAAATTCAGAAAGACAAACATAGAGGGACAAAAATAAAGACCAATATTTAGTGAATAGGTGTACACACTAAGAAGAAGATTAAAACATTCCCCGAGGGTAATAAAGGTAAATTAGAAAATAGCGTTTCAGGATTATTTCATTACGTGATAAAACAAAATAGCTTTTGGAGATATGAACATTTGGTAATGAAAAAAGGTTTGTCATTTTAATGAAAACTGTTCAGTTTTTTTCCTCGGTTTTGATACAAAATAACATTTTATAGTTTGAAATTGCTTTTGTAGATATGAAAATTTTTGGTAATGAAAAAAGGAAAAAAAATGGGGGGAAAAATGAAAACATTTTTAATGAAAACTGTTCAGTTTTTTTCCTCAGTTTGGATACAAAATAACATTTTATACTTTAAAATCGTTGGTGGTTTAAAAAAAACAATTCTTAGGATACAAAGAAATATTTTAGTATTAGCGATTTCGAATAAGGAATAGGGAAACACTTTGGCAAATAACAAATAATAACTTTTTTTTTATTTTATTTAATCAAAAATGCATATCCTTTTCTTTTCATTTCTTTGAGACATTTTTCCAAAAATTTAATTCTATTTTTAAATTTCCTTTCAATTAAATAATTTCTATTTTTGCAAATTGAATGTTTTAATGCAAGAACGCATGTAAAATGTATAAACAATGTGTCACTATGCACGATTTAACGTCTTATCTCTCAATGGTTTCAGTTAAAATCCGATGAATATCGGCGTGAAACAGAATACGTGGCGTGATCAAAGACCAAAAGATAAATGAGCTTTTAAACGAAACCTAACTCGCTATTATACCATTTGGCTGGGGTGTAAAGCACTCACTATATAACGAGTTGTCTAAAGGAAACCTAACCGGCTCTAGCTCTATTATACCATTTGATTGGTGTAAAGCACTCACTATAACGATCGAGTTGTCTACACGAAACCTAACTCGCTATTATACCATTTGGCTGGGGTGTAAAGCACTCACTATATAACGAGTTGTCTAAAGGAAACCTAACTCTCTATTATACCATTTGGTTGGGGTGTAAAGTACTCACTATATATAACGATCGAGTTGTCTACTAAAGGAGAAACCTAACTCGCTATTATACTATTTGGTTGGGGTGTAAAGCACTCACTATAACGAGTTGGTTACTAAAGGAGAAACCTAACTCGCTATTATACTATTTGGTTGGGGTGTAAAACACTCACTATAACGAGTTGTCTACTATAAAGGAGAAACCTAACTCACTACTATACTATTTGGTTGGGGTGTAAAGTATTCACTATAACGAGTTGGCTACTAAAAGAGAAACCGAACGCATCTGAATTCATTAACGCACTATTGTACCATTTGGTTGGGGTGTAAAGCACTCACTATAACGAGTCGGATACTAAAGGAGAAAAAGCAAAAGGTATTTGCATTAACTGAAGCCGTTTGTATGAATTTACTGAGGTGTTATACGACATTGTAAGTAGAATTGTTAGGGTTTCATATCTATATTTATAGTATAAATGTATTTAGTATTCACCTGCATACAAAGTTTTTGGTTCACTAAAGCTATTTTTGGTCGTTATACAACTACAGCAAGTAGAATAAGAAGTGTTCTTTTTGTTATTCAAAGTAAAATTGTATTTTTTGGTTCTCTAGATATTTCTGGGGCGTTATTTACTACCACTACAGCGAGTAAAATACGAAGGATTCTTGTCGTTGAAGTGAGGATGTGAAAGAGAGTGTCGAGTCGAAACGTTTTTGAACATGTTGATAGTATAATATTATTACTATGGTATTCTATTATTTTCTATTGATATATGCATCATCATCACCTTGATCATCATCATCACCATCAAAATCACGTCATGCTATTCGGTTTATCGTCATCTTCATCGTTGCGTCGTAATCATCATCATCATCATCATCACCACCACCGTCATCATTATCATCTCCCCCCCCCCCCCCCCCGCTTCCTCACCATCACCATCGTAACCAACAATATTTTACAATACCCTTTCAACGTAATCATAACATTTTAAATGATTTTCCGTAAACTAATTATTTTAAAAGCTTAATTCAATGCCCTGAGCAAACGTACGTGTTTCAACATCGATTGCCTTAAGTTGTAAAAAAAAACGCTATCTCTATCAGTCCATATCTTTACAAAAACCACTTTGAAAGCATCCCGAGATAATTTGCTTTTCATCGGAATCTTATTCACCCATTATAATGACGTCATACAAATAGCGCATTTTGATTGGATGTTAGCCATGTAAAAGGAATTACCAAAATCAGTGGAGTTAATGACGTCATAAAGTTAGAGCATTTTCATTGGATGATAGACATAATGTGAAAATAGAATTATAAGATAGAGCATTTTGATTGGTCCATTAAGCATTTTACCAATCAACATTTCTAAGTCGTAACTTATATACTGCAAATCTCCAAACAACGAATATGGTGATCTTTTCGAATAACTATCGTTCTGGACTTGGTCGTCTCTCACACATGTATACTTAATCAAAAGATGGCGACCAATTTAAATAACTATTGTTCTAGACTGACTAGCCTCTCATATAGTACATTGAATCAAAATATGGCGACCAATTTGAATAACTATTGTTCTTGACTGACTAGCCTCTCATACATGTACATTGAATCAAAAGATGGTGACCAATTTCAAAAACTATTGTTCTTGACTGACTAGCCTCTCATACATGTACATTGAATCAAAAGTTGGTGAGCAATTTCAAAAACTATTGTTCTAGACTGACTAGCCTCTCATACATGTACATTGAATCAAAAGATGGTGAGGAATTTCAAAAACTATTGTTCTAGACTGACTAGCCTCTCATACATGTACATTGAATCAAAAGATGGCGACCAATTTAAATAACTATTGTTCTAGACTGACTAGCCTCTCATACATGTATATTGAATCAAAAGTTGGTGAGCAATTTCAAAAAAACTATTGTTCTAGACTGACTAGCCTCTCATACATGTACATTGAATCAAAAGTTGGTGAGCAATTTCAAAAAAACTATTGTTCTAGACTGACTACAATAAAAAAAAAGTAAAAACTAGTGAGACACTTTTACAGTTTTCTCTATTTTGACCTTTACCTATACATTTTCGCTATATAACCCTCCCCTCCCCTAGACATTTGCCACTGACTGGATTGCCCTGATGTTTATATCTTTTTTTAAATAAAAAATGTTTTTTCGATAATTTATTATAACAAACAAGTTCTCAGTATAATAAACGAGATTGCAGAATACAAAAGGTTGAAGGATATGCAGAATTGAAAATAGAATACCTAAACTCTATGAAAACCTACCATTTTAACTATCTTAACTAGGCAGTATGTTTTTACAGTTAAGACAAAGTGAAAACAATGATGATGAAAAACTGAATGATCGTTGTTGTTATCGCGATTATTACTTCACTTTTAATAAAGAAAGCATCATCTGTTTTTGCGGTGGACGTGTTCGCTCTCCTTCCCTCAATGTTATCAGTAACTACGTGCCTATTATCACTTAGATATACTTTCTATTGTACACAAAGATTTGGCATAATCATTAAACTAATCATTTGGCCGCAAATATAGGAAAGGAAAGGACAGTTTTTCATGGAAGTCTTAATAAAATTAGTAGTTATTACGTACAGGAGATATGGTTTTAAAAAGGTCATTGTTATTATGTTGGTAGCTTTCCGGCTCTGTTTTATTTACGTCGTATTTACACTGAAGCCTACACGTGTGATAACGTGGTACGTGATATGGGGAGAGTTTTTATATTTTTGTTACGTAAGCATGTTACGGAAGTCTTAACTTTTACGCACGTTTTACGAGTTATGTGCGGTTTTTTTAGGGCCAATGTAATACATTTGTGTGATATTTTAAACTGGATCAGGTACGTGATATTAAAAAACATCGGATGGTAACCAGAGAGCATAATTATGCTCTTTTAATAGTAATCAGAGATGGTTTTCTGGTGCGACAATCACTAAACATAATTATTTATCATCTGTTACATCATCATCATCATTATCACAAGCATCATTAAAATCATCATTTCTATTAAAACTCTTTTCTAAATATACCAAAAATGCTAAAAACTAAAAACAATTTGATCTCTTTATTATCAGTTACATCATCATCTTCATCATCAACAAGCATAATTAAAATCATCATTCACTAGTACTATGCTAAAAATGCGACAATCAATAAAACAATTAATTATCATGGTCGTTGTCATCATCATCATTATCAGAAGCATCACTGATTAAAATCATCATTTCTATTAAAACCTTCTTCTAACTATGCTAAAATTGCGACAATCACTAAAAACAATTTAATCTCTTTACCATTAGTGTCATCATTATCATCATCATCATCATCATCATCATCACAAGCATAATTAAAACCAATTCATTATCATCAGTTACATCATCATCATCATCATCATTACACAAGCATCATTACAATCATCATTTCTAATAAAACCCTTTTCTAACTATGCTAAAAATGCGACAATTAAAAGTGTACTTCATTGAGTGATCTCTCCCACGTAGAGTTCGTGGTTTGTAATCATACCCTTAGCTGGTCGTCTCATGCCAGTCTATAACTAACATACCATGAATTCTAAACACACGAACGCAAACAACGTGACATGTGGCATCTTCGTGTAACAAATACAAGTCGTGATTTATTGGTTTATAACATTGTATACACTGGAGGTGTCAAACGCACTATTATTAACTGAAAAGTACACTATAATATTCTCCACAATTGAGGATTTGTATTGCGTCTTTTGCAGTTTTTTTACTGAAAAAGGTTAGTTGTTCATACCTTTATGTAACAAATACGAGTCGTGATTTATTGGTTTATAACATTGTATACACTGGTGGTGTCAAATGCACTATTATTAACTGAAAAGTATACTTTAGTATTTTCCACACTTGAGGATTTGTCTGGCGTGTTTTTGCCTCTTGTAAAAAGATCAGTTCTCTTCAACATTTCAAATGAGAATTAATAATATAACTTTGTGTAACAAATATGGGTTTTGATTTGTTGGTTTTATAACATTGTATACACTGGTAGTGTCAAACGCACTATTATTTACTGAAAAGTAAATATCGAACCTCGATAAATTGTATCGCGTCTTTATTTTTGCCGTTTATAAAAAGGTCAATTTTAAACATTTTAAATGAGGAGTATATCTATATGTGGCAAATATGTGATTTTTTTAGTCTTATAACATTGTAGCTGTGCTATATGCACTACTGAAAAGTAGACAAGAATAATTTCGACACTTGTAAATGTGGCTCGCGTCTTTCAGTTGTAGCATATTAGGAGGTCAGCTTTTATCTTTTTATGTGATGTATATGTATCTATGTTTCAAATACGTGGTGTTATTTGTTTACATATTAGCATTACAGTACACACTAGTGATTTCAAAATGTACTATCATGCACTTAATACTATCCTCTACCTTTGTCTGTATAGAGAATTTGTCTCGCGTTGTATTAGACTCAAAACGATTTTTTATTTAATATGTTTTCCGAGAGAAATTTCCATGTATACCACATAGATCGCCTTAATTGTTACAACTGTAGTTTGTTGCTTTGAATAATTAAAGCTAGTTATTCTTATGTACAAAGCAAAACTGTCAATTACTAGCTAAAACTGAAAATTTCAACCGAAAATCAAAGGTTGTGTTAATGCAAGTGTATATTGATCATATAAACACAATGAAAACAACAATATTTTAGAATGATCAGATTAACGCCTTACAAAACAAAAGAATTAGAGTATTATAGTATTAAATCACGCTTAGTGCAATTCACAGGTTTATGAACACCTAACTACAATAGCAAAACAAACAAAATAGAGTATAATATAGTACTATCAATGGAAACTAGCGAGAAAACTAGTACAGCTATTTTCATTAACCCGTGAAACACACTTTAGTGTATCACTATTTAATACACCTTAATTCCATTGTGTTCTTTTGTTGTTATTTGACTATTTCACTTTTTCTAATACATTTTGTTTCATGCGGGTCAATGAGAACAGCTCTATAGGTAGTACTAAGGGACTGGTCATTTTATATTTGATGGGGGGTGGGTTAAATCCCAAAAAAGCGTCAAATACGACAAAAAATATCGAGCGAGTTTGTCAGAAAAAACTATCATGCAATATACTTGAGGACGGGGAAATAATATCAAGCAAGCTTAGAGTTGGCCCAACCCCCTACCAATATCAAATGTATTTTGACGAAAACAACTTCAAAACAGGTTAATAGTTCAATAAGTGACGTTCACATTTTTAATCTACCCGGCTTTCCTAGCCTTCATCCGGCACTATTTCAATTATAATACTACTAAATATACTTCAAAATGGAAACGAAAACACGCTATACACAGGTTAATATCCTAGTTAACGTGCCACAATGCTCCTATAAATAAATGACGTTCACATAAGACGATTTCTAATCTACCCGGCTTTGTAAACCTTCATCACTTTTTCAATTATAATACTACTAAACATACTTCAAAATGGAAACGAATACATGCTATACACAGGTTAATATCCTAGTTAAAGTGCCACAATGCTCCTATAAATAAATGACGTTCACATAAGACGATTTCTAATCTACCCGGCTTTCTAAGCCTTCATCCGGCACTATTTCAATTATAATACTACTAAACATACTTTAAAATGGAAACGAAAACACGCTATACACAGGTTAATAGTCCTAGTTAACGAGCCAAAATGCACTCCTCAATAAATGACGTCCACATAGGATTTCTAATCTACCAGGCTTTCAAAACCTTCATCACTATTTCAATTATAATACTACTAATCCCTTTAGGTCGTGACTGTCTGTATAAATGAGCAATTATCGTGACCTGTAAGCACGTTTCTATTTCTAAGCAGCATCTGCTTGAGAGCAGAGGAAACCGCAGACAAGATTTTCAAACAAAATTAATCCGCACAAACTAACAAGCAAACGCCAAAAACAAACAGAGAAAAGCACACATAAAGATAGTATATTTACAGGATACATTGTATCATTCAACCCAATTCAAAACCTCTGGGAATAAAAACGTTTGTTATAAAAAAATTCAATGTGATATCGGAACAAATAAGACAAAGATCTTACTGCCAAAAGATTTGAATTGGGTAGAAACATACATAGCAACGCGTTAGCAAATTTGGTCTATTGCCCTTCGTTAGTATATTAAATTTGCACAAAAATGGGAAGAAATATTAACATTAATTTTTTAAAACATGCCAAAAAAAAAGCGCAAAGCAAGCAAGTAGTAATACCAGGAAAAATAATTGGATTAATTTATATAAGTAAAATGTCTTAGTATCTAAAACCGCAATGTTTATGAATTGAGAGTGCTAGCTCGAAAGAGGTTTCTAATATTATTTTTAGTTAATGTAAAACCGCAGAGTTTTTAGTAAATGAGCACTAAGTTTATCATGAAATACTTCAGTATGAAATGAAAAAAGTGTAAATTACAAAAAATGATTTTTTCTACACTCAAACCTTTTCACATTGAAATAAGAGTTTTCGGAATAAGTAAAGCCGCAAAAACATATTTTTTAATATGAAGTTCATAGGAATAAGAATCAAAGTTTACTGAATTATGATGCAATACACGAGTTCAAAATGGTTGTTTTTCAACACCAAAAAGTTTCCACATTAGAATAGAAGCTTTTGGAGTGTGTAATATTGCAAAACTTATTTTTTTAGTTGAGCGTGTTTTAGTGAAAAACATGTTTACACGAATTAACAAGCGCCAGACGTCAAATACGAAAGCCAAATATTTTGCTAATAGAAAAGGTCGCACCCTATATTGACAGATTGTGTTTGTAGTGGGATGCCTATCCACACATCAACTAACGTCATTTTGTTTGGAACGTTTCAGTGTTTTCTTTTCAACGTGGAATAACACAAGAACAAGAGAGAATGCTGTAGAAGATTGTGAGGACGAAAGAAGAACGAAAGAGGAGCAACATATTGGAGGATAGTGGAAGGGATTGTAAAGACGTAGCAAGCAAGGGGAAAAGAGGAAGGAAAGGTACAAGAACAAGAAGAAAAAGCTTGATAAAAAGAGAGAAACTGCGTGGATGTGAAGCTAAACAAAGGGAAGAAAACAAGGCAAAAAGTTGGATTTAAGAAGAAGAAATTGTGAAGGAACAGGACTAAAGAAAAACGGAGAACGGACAGAAGGTTAACACTTTACAAGTTACGGGAAAAGACTAACGATAAAGGAGGACTGAAAACTACGTAGAGGATACTGACAAAATACACAAAGTTATACTTAGAAAAATAGAAATACACCTGAAATATTTTACACAGAAGAGTAAAAGAGTACGAAGGAGACTGCGAAATCTCAAGGAAGCCGAGGAAAAAAAACAAAATAATATAGAGGACAAATTGAAATAATTCCCAAGGAGTGACTGAATGACAATGAATATTACAAATATTAGCGTGTCTCCACCGGGTGCACCAATTGAACCATCAACAAACAACATCATCGCAGCTATTTTTGTATGTCTTCTAATGATAGCTACGTTGGTGGGAAATGGTCTAGTCTTCTTAAGTTTCTACATGTTCTCCGATCTTAGAACTATCTGCAACTACTTCATCGTGAGCCTCAGCTTATCAGACATCTTAGTCGCTTTGCTCGCGATGCCGTTTTGGCTGCAGCTGCAGTTAACGAACAACCAATGGGTATTATCACCGGGGTTAAAACTCTTCTGGGATTGTATTGACATCTTATGCGGTACGGCGTCAATCATGAATCTCACGGCTGTCAGCTTCGACCGAATGATGGCGATCACGGCGCCGTTCTCCTACCCTAAGACGATTACTTCTAAGAGAGCAATGGCTGTAATCCTATGTGTGTGGATCTATGCCTTGACCGTCGCGTGTACGCGTATCAACATCATGATCTGGCCTGGAAGGAGTTTCCTGATCTTCGTCTCGATAATGTGTTTTCTTCTTCCTCTATCCATCGTTATCGTTATGTATATGATAATATTCTTTGTCGTTCGTACGCAAGTAAAACGAATCGGAAAAAATCACGCGAATGAAATGAAAGCAGCGAAAACTATCGCGGTAGTCATCGGCGGGTTTCTAATATGTTGGCTCCCTTTCTTTACTATAGTAATAGGTCATGCCTATAGCCGAAGCTTCAGGCCTCCGTTCGCTTTATTCAACGTTATTAAATGGCTGGCATATTTTAACTCCTGCTTGAACCCTATTATCTACACCTGCATGAATCGTACGTACAGACGTGCGTTTAAGAGACTTTTAAAACGATGTTGGCTTAGGCTTGACCCTTCCGGAGATCGCAGAGCGAAGCTGAACCATTATTTGAGTCAGGGTCACACCGGCTCTTTGCTAAATACTACAGTCTGTGAACACCATCGAAGTAGAAGTACCAATCTATTGGATGTGTCTGAACAGTTGTAAGACGTCCGGAGATCGCAGAGCAAAGTTGAACCATTATTTGAGTCAGGGTCACACCGGCTCTTTGCTAACTACTACAGTCTGTGAACACCATCGTAGTAGAAGTACCAATCTATTGGATGTGTCAGATCAGTTGTAAACAAGGTATTACAATACGGAGATAATATGTCATGGCTAATGTACTTGAAAATATGAATCTATCAAGAAATACGTAATCAGTTTTTTGCGTAAAAATACTGTGGAAAATATGAATCCTTAAAAATGCGCAAACGTGTCTATGCATACAGAGACTTAGATCAATATACGATCACTGCTAAAGGTTATTTCCTGCGACTGAGCAATGAATACAGAAGGAAATATGGATCCTTTAAAATACACAAACGTGTCTTTGCGTACAGAGACTAAAATCAATATACAATCACATCTAAAAGTATTTCCCTTTACGGAGTAATGAATACAGAATGAAATATGGATCCTTAAAAATGCGCAAACGGATTTTTGCATATAGAGACTAAGATCAATATACGATCACTGCTAAAGGTTATTTCCTGCGACTGAGCAATGAATACAGTTGGAAATATTGATCATTAAAAATGCACAAACGGGTTTTTGCACACGCACAGAAACTATGATCAATATACGACTCACTGCTAAAAGTATTTTCCTGTGACTGAGTAATGAATACAGTAGAAAATATGGATCCTTACAATACGCAAACGTGTCTTTGCGTACCGATAAACTAAGATCAATATCGATCACTGCTAATGGTTATTTCCTGCGACTGAGCAACGAATGCAGTTGGAAATATGGATCCTTAAAAATATGGAAACGTGTTTTTGCGTACAGAGACTAAGATCAATATACAATCACTGCTAAAAGTGTTTATCTACACCTCTTCTTTATATCAATCAATATTCCAAAGATCTGGAGCAATATTATACTTGGGCAATCACAAAAAAAAATAACAGAATTAAAATATGGATCCTAAAAAATACGCTAACAGGTTTTTGCGTACAGAAAATAAGATCAATATACAATCACTGCTAAAAGTGTTAATCTACATCTCTTCCTTATATCAATCAGTATTCCAAAGATCTGGATTAATATTACACTTCAATCACAAAAAAAAAAAAACAGAATTGAAAAATGGATCCTAAAAAATACGCAAACAGGTTTTTGCATACAGAGACTAAGATCAATATACAATCACTACTAAAAGTGTTTATCTACACCTCTTCCTTATATCAATCAGTATTCCAAAGATCTGGATTAATATTACACTTCAATCACACAAAAAAAAAACAGAATTGAAAAATGGATCCTAAAAAATACGAAAACAGGTTTTTGCATACAGAGACTAAGATCAATATACAATCACTGCTAAAAGTGTTTATCTACATCTCTTCCTTATATCAATCAGTATTCCAAAGATCTGGATTAATATTACACTTCAATCACACACAAAAAAAAACAGAATTGAAAAATGGATCCTAAAAAATACGAAAACAGGTTTTTGCACTGCTAAAAGTGTTTATCTACATCTCTTCCTTATATCAATCAGTATTCCAAAGATCTGGATTAATATTACACTTCAATCACACAAAAAAAAACAGAATTGAAAAATGGATCCTAAAAAATACGAAAACAGGTTTTTCCATACAGAGACTAAGATCAATATACAATCACTGCTAAAAGTGTTTATCTACATCTCTTCCTTATATCAATCAGTATTCCAAAGATCTGGATTAAAATTACACTTCAATCACACAAAAAAAACAGAATTGAAAAATGGATCCTAAAAAATACGAAAACAGGTTTTTGCATACAGAGACTAAGATCAATATACAATCACTGCTAAAAGTGTTTATCTACATCTCTTTCTTATATCAATCAATATTCCAAAGATCTGGAGCAATATTATACTTGGGCCATCACAAAAACAGAAAATAATATGGATCTACTGTAAGGCCAACAGGTTTTTTGCGCACATAAACTCTATCAACAGCTGAAAGTGTTTTTTTTTCTACTCCTTTCTCATCAGTATTCGATAGGTCTGGACCATAGAGAATATCAATGTAAGGAACAAAATCAGTCTTACCAAGTAGTCATAGATACTTATTCTCTCTTGCTTTAACATGGAATATAATGAACACAGAGGGAAAATATGGAACTTTAAATATACTAAAACGCGTTTTTTCAGTACAGTAACTTATTACATAAGTCAATCAACAAATCAAAGTGTGTTTTCTAAACTTCTTTCATCAAACAATGGTCCATAGTTACGACGGCAAAGCAATGTCAACTATTTCTGCAAAAACAGACAAAAATAACCTATACATGAAAGACATCTTATATCAGCTTTGTCAACACGCGTATTTTGAGACACAAAATGTACCTAAATGACAACGAAAACAACATGTAAAGTTTACTCGAATTCAAGTGGTTTCCATTTAAGGAAAAAGCAATATTTCGAATTAATGTATGATGAAACATTCAGGGCAAAGTTTATCGTAGTATCCCAGGTATGCGTTCCTAGATGGTTGAACACAATTTGACAAAAGCTAAAGTCGGCTTACAAAATATACAATATTTCAAATTGGAACAGGATGAAAACAATGTCAAAAACACATGATATTAGAAAGTATATTATGGACCAATTTTGACATAATTAAAGTGATTTGTTTTGAAGAAAAACGCTACAATATTTCAAGTTGCTACAGGATAATGTATTTGACACATTGTCAGTATGTGCTGTTTTGTATTTGGTTAGTAAACATTATAATCACCGAAGTACAACAGACGTACAACCATGTACAAATTGAACAAAAACAAGCCGTTTGGCTACGCCCATCGAGTAACGATAACTTTCGTTAAAAAAAATTAAACCTGCATCACTTCAAGCTGTTCAAGCTACAAAACGACTTAACATGTGGTTATCTTAAAAAGAGTGTTAAACTTGCAGTCGGATTCCGTGTTTGTGTTATCATACAATATTTTGTCTCTGACTTTACTCGTTTTTTTTTACGCCAACAAAAAAGAGCAGCTAAGTCAGACACAAAAAATATTATATTATTCAACAAGTGTTGGTTATCTATTTAGCTGAAAAGGTTTCTATTTGCCTATGTACATACATAAATGGATGGAAGTGTGAATATCAATCTTGACCCGGCAAGTCAGTAAAAGAACTCTCAAGCATTACAAGCACTAGAAAACTCTCAAACACACTCTTAAAATACCTTTTAATAATGACCTAGATATGTCTAGAAAATAGTGAAGAATTTCTAAGGAAAACGACTGAAATTTATCCCGAGATTCCACGAAAACATGGAGAGCTGCGTAAGAGCCAAATTACTTTTAAATTGAGCAAAAAAGCAGAAAAAATCCTTGCAACATATTTAATTGACGGATATGTTTCTATAACACGCAACAACGAATTTCAACGAAAAAAATGGATGAAACTGAATCAAATAGCAAAGATAAACTGACAGATACCATTAGCGAAAATAATTTGTTTTTGAAATTTTATTGCCTTCTGACGTTACTGTTGTGTACGTAGTCATGGTGACCAATACCAACATAGCTACATATGTTTTTACAACAAAGAAAATCAAATAAAAACGAATAAAATTTTAAGTAAACTCAACACAAAGTAAATGTACAGACATACAAAACAGAATTCAATGACAGAAGGGCCTCTTACGTCATTGTTGTATGCGTAACCATGGTAACCTATAATGTCATCATGCGTCTAGCACGATTCAGATGGACGATTATCATCATACAGGGGGTGGGGTTGGGGGGTGTATTCCTCCCGAAATCAAATAAATAGACTAATTCCATTCACTTTTTCACTTGTAAATAACGTCAAAAGATGACACCTGTAATAATGTTATGTAAATAATAGTAAATAAATAAATAAATACAATCAAGAACGACTATTGGTTTTGTCTTTACTCCTATTACTAAAAAGGTTGACGGAGTGAACGTCGAACAGCGGTTGCACGACCGAAAGGAACTGTGGGTATTGTGATATTAATTATTTGGGCCTCGTGTGAAAACGCGCATTTTGTGAAAACGTACAATTTGATTATATCTATATGTGAATTTGCGCGTTAAAAATATTATAATATATATACACCTACTTGCAGTAAGGTTGTCATACAAAATAGAACATTTGTCACAATGAAAATCGAACATTAGGATTTAGTACGATAGGAATTAATTAAAAGACAAAAGAAGATCACTCAAGCTGAACTCTCTTTTTTGTCTTTTAATTAATTTCTTTCGCACTAAATCACAAATGTTCTATTTTCTTTGTGACAAATGTTCTTTTTTGTATGACAACCTTAGTACAAGTAGGTGTATACACCTATTTCAATTAACGTTGTCCATCTGGAATGGTTGATCTGAGACCGATAGGAATTGTGGGAGCTCGTTAAACTGCAAATGCACTATTATAATCACACTTGAATATTAATGTTTAATTCTGAAATACTGTTATCTGTAATTCAGCACCATTCAAGCGTGATTAAAACAATGTATTTGAAATTTATTGAGCTCCCACAATTCCTATCGTTCTCAGATCAACCATTCCAGATGGACAACGTTAATTGAAATAGGTGTATATAAATATTATAATAATGAACCTACTGCATAATCCCAGTTACATTTGGTGAAGACCTTTAAATTACTTTTTGAAGCAGGTTTAGCAATCTAGAAATACACTCGTATGTGTTGTATGTTAAACCAAATAAATAACAATGCAAATAAATAATAAATAAATAAACAAAAACAATAAATAAATCATCCATTTAATGAACGAAAAAAAAAACAACTCTATAACTTACAACTTTCTTTAACATTATTTTAACTAACTCAATCCATGCATTCCCTTATTAAAACATTTAACGCTATAACAACGCCCTCGAACACGTGACTCACCGTCTACAGAAATTGTTTCTATACAACAAATTTTTACATAATATTAAAGGCCCAGTATCGACCGGGATGCTTTGCGGCCGTTTGTTTTTGTTTTGAAATAGCGTTAATGTTAAATGGCGCTCTCTAATTGGCCAAAAACCACGTGAGTTCAAAGTCCATGGCCGTACGGAGATACGAAAAATATCACATATCAACAGACATGAAAGTAGCGAACTCTTTCAACGAACCTTTGAGCTTTTGAGTGTTTCTGAATATCCTTAAATGCATCCCTGAGAAGAAAACTATCGTGTAATAGTATGCGGTGAATATAATAAAGGATTGGGCATGGTATGTTATGTGTATTTCTGTTGTATTATCAAAGTAACGATATTGATCAACTCGATTTGTCCGCTTTGTTATTATTAAGCAATCGTTGTAGTAAAAATATGTTTAAGAAAGTTGAGCTCCAAATATAAAGTTAATAAGTATTTTTAATGTCCATAGTATATTATCGTCTCGTCTGAGCAGCTCTATGGCATATTTTAACTGCTAGTCCGTGGATCGGAATGAGATGCCTGCGAAGCGGCCGAGTCGATTGTAATCTACTCAAACATACTCAAACATCAAAGCTTGTTATTTACATCTATTTACGGAAAATATACAAAATATTGCGGCACAGATGTTGTAAAATACATAGAGAACTTAAATACAGTGAAATGTTTTGAGATATTAGCATGATTACTTAGGATTATTTGGATTGAGAAGGCATTGTGAACTTTGATAATTTCGTGATACACGAAATTAGGTCGAGGCACGCAAAGCATCCCGGTCGATACTGGGCCTTTAAATAAGTTCTATAAAATGTCTCTATCGAGATTGTGAGTTAAAAATTGAAAATTTTAAATTTTAAAACTATTATTTTACAATTTGAATTGGAATTATATATAAATTTCTATATAAATTGTATAAAAATTGTTCCACTTAAAACGGTTCTTAATAGAGCAAATGCAGTTAAACCATGAAATAATATCAAGTAAATTATATCAAATACAGGGGCGGATTCAGAAATTTGACAAGGGGGGTGAACTTTGATATCCTTTTGGCGGATAACGGCAGACACAAAAGCGCAAAGATCGTAATGTGCCCGCTTTTCTTTGCTAAAACGGGACTTTACTGCAAAAGAGGGGGGTGAAAAGTCACCCAGTTCACCCCCCCCCCCCCTCCGTCCGCCCCTGAAATAGTCACTATTTAGTGACTAATTGTTGCTACTATTCCCCCAGAATAAATAATAAAACAAAAGGTAATAGGTTTCTAATGTATTAATATTTTGTATCAAGATCAGTGTTCTGATTGAGCGATAGTGACAAAATAGTCACTATTTGTTAGTACTTTCTTAGATTGCATTTCATGGTTTAACTGAATTTGCTCTAAAATTCAAAGCATTTTCGTGCATAAACAATCTATTGATATTTAGAAAATATTTAAAAAAGATTATTCTATTCCCCTTGACTGTTTTGAGTAAAACTCTAACCTGTATTTTACGTATTGATTCAAGACACAACACCCTGCTGGGTTTCCTTTGTCATGCGAAACGGAGAGGAATGGGCCACAAATAACCCTCACCCCTCCACCACCTTTTGTTCCGCCACAGGAAGCCCAGAGTAGTGACAAAGGGAGCCCAGAAACCTAGAAACATTCTGCAAATGTACTGGTCATTCAGATTCTCCAACTTAAACGACGCAAACAATCTCCATTTAGAGGAAAAGTCCGAATGTTAACCAGGCTACAGACACTTTTTCACCAATACCGCATGCGAAGCTAGAAAGTCAAGTCTTTCAAACTAGCAACTGACGTCATTGTAGATCACCCGCAAGACCATATACAAGCCAACACCTGGCCGCATTCCACAAACGCATAAACGGGAGTTGGTAAACGTCGATATATACTTGACCGAACATTTGGATAACGGAGTTTGCAGACCGCATACAAGTGTTGTGACGTTGCCGAGTACTCGAAGTTCGCAGACGCATGTGTTTTACATTTTGACCGCTGACCACTATTATGTGACTCGAAGACGCATGTGTTTTACATTTTGACCGCTGACCACTATTATGTGACTCGAAGACGCATGTGTTTTACATTTTGACCACTGACCACTACTATATGACCTGAAGACGCATGTGTTTTACATTTTGACCGCTGACCACTACTATGTGACTCGAAGACGCATGTGTTTTACATTTTGACCGCTGACTACCACTATGTGACTCGAAGACGCATGTGTTTTACATTTTGACCGCTAACCACTATTATGTGACGCGAAGTTGATGGCTTCTTTGTGTAGCGATGTAACTCGAAGCTCGTAGATGAGAATTTGCAATTGGCCAATTACTGCAGCTTTTCGTAGTTTGTTGACCGCTGACGGCAAGTTAGTAATTCACGGACGCATGTTTTTCAAACTTTAAGTTTTTCGACTGGCACACGTCCTTAACCATATTTTGCAGAAACCAAGATAGTTGACACTACCATGGGTTAGACTCTAGTATATACTTCACATACCTGCATGCACTAACCTTGCTAGTTTTACCTCGCTATATCTATCTTATCTCATCTGCGACTTCGAGCTTGAAGACGTTTCAACTTCGCCAGGTTCTGTTGGAGAACTTTATTTTGTGGGTCTAGAGATAACGCTGTCTCGTAATGATCGCGGGCTTCGGTGTAGTCTTTCTGTCGAGCAAAAAGAAAACAATTGCTTTAAAAGACCAGGTTGCAACGTTCACTTGAAAAAATCCTTTCCTTACCCCAGCAGATGACAATAGTCAAGTCATTTACTAACCTGCATATGTAGTATCACACCAAGGTTCATGTGTGCACTAGAATGTCTTGGTTCCAGCCTCACAGCATTTATGAAGCTCTATACACACAAAAAGATGCACCATGAAACTTGCATATTAAAGTAGTTTTCAGTTTTAGTGTTTGCGGTGTTCAAGTTACACCTATTTCAAAAATCGTTGCCGCAGCCGATGCTATAGTCCACACTCTAAAGCCTGTAAAGGTTGTCGGTAATATGAGCATAATTTGTGATTTATTACACGTTTTTTAAAGAAATATCAGTGTTTCATCATCTACCACTGTAACAGTTTTATGGTCATATAACACAAACACGTCCATCCAAAATATGCTATGAATGAATTGATAACAAAGAAGAAATACCGACATCCTTTGCAGGGTTCAGAGTGTGGACTGTCGCTTTGGCTGCGACAACGATTTTTGAAATAGGTGTATACTCTTGGCTAGATGGAAAGTATACAAACTGCGTTGTTGTTGCGCTAACATGACGTTGCCCGTAGTAAAATAGACCTTTTCGCAGTTTCGTCCAGTGACCATGAATAATAGTTCCAAGTCGAGGTTCGAGTTGCCACACATAGCAAAATTATAATTTATCATGCGCAGCAACTGGAACCTCGACTTGGAACTATCATTCGAGGTCATTAAACGGAGCTGTGGAAAGGACAATTTACTTGCCAAGGAAAGCCTCATATTGTACAGTGTTGAGCAATATGCGTGAGGTCCCTATTCTGAGTTGTCGAGGTACTCACCAATTTGGCTTCATCGTAACGATTGATATCTTTAAGCAGGTTACCGTGATGATAGTGAAGGTCAGCGGTCTGGAATTTGGTCAGCGCATCTGACAATATTTTGAGTGCCTAGCAACAAATAAGAAAATCCATCAATATAATAACATACAATACGTCTAAATTTCATTCAAAATTCGATGTGTTTTCTCAATGCTAAGTAACATTCATTGGTTGACCTCCTTAAACAATGCTTGTAGACAAACATAATTATATTTTATATTTCTATATTTTGTGACAAAGTACTGGTATGGTTAGCAAATGGTCGCAGACAATTTGATGAACAAGATCGCAATCGATCGTACTTTAGAGAGAGTTTAAAAATAACTCTTCAGGCTTATTCGCAGAAGATCGCAATGCATCGCACAACAGAGAGTAATGCTGACTTACGCAATATTCCAGGCGATCGTAGACGATCGCTATCGATCGCTGGGTGACGGTCTCAGTCGATTGCAATAAATCGCACACGATGAAAATGCTAGTTCCAACTGAACAATTCAATAGGATCGCGTTAATCACTATAAATCGCTGACGATCGCAGACAATCGCAATGAATCGCACAACGGGTAAATTTCCCAAACTATTTCATAGGATCGCATCGTTCCCTATCAATCGTTTGCGGTCGCAGATGATGACTATAAATCTCTGACGATCGCAGACAGTCGCAAGGAATCGCACAACGGGTAAATGATAGTTCCCAAACAATTTCATAGAATCACATCGTTCCCTATCAATCGTTTGCGGTCGCAGATGATCACTATCGATCGCAAAAGATCACATGCCGGGTTATAAGTTCCCAAGAACTATGTGTAGTGATCATTGTCTTATACCTCAGTTATCTCTCCTGATTGTTCAAGCGCCAAGGCAAGGTTTTTGTAATGTTCTGGTTTATTTGAGTTGAGATGCAAAACCTTGGTAGCTAGTTGTACAGCGTTACCATGTCGACCACTACGGCTCATTAGTATCCCCTACAAGAAAGTGAATACATTAAAAGAAAGATATACTTATAAGTAATAGCATGCATAGATCCTGTTTTGCTATTCGAAAAGAGCAAGGGATTGTCTCCCGGCACAACAGTCAGGTCTCAGCATACTATACAGGGTCCACAGTCATTGGCATAAGCTATTGTGGTGTCCCTGCCTTCGTGTGAAGGAAAAGCTTATAAAATAAAATAAAATATTAAATTCCATCATTTTACCATGTTCGACAATGATTCTTCGTTCTTAGGGTTCATTTCCAAGACTTGTTCCCATGCTACCTCGGCATCAGACAGTCTGTTTTGATTGTAGTACAACACACCAAGCAACTGGAGAGCTGATTCATCTTTCTTGATAGACAACGCCCTTGACAAAACAATCTGTTAGTACCGTCGCTTGCATCAGCCATTTAGCGGTCGCGACAAAAACGTGTTCTTTCGCGCCGTTAAACCTAAAAGATTGTGGCGCCCAAAACTTGGGGAAAGGGAAAGGCTAGCCATCTATATATATAAAACGTCATTTACATCTAGATTTACGCTGGCGATTGATTTGGATGACACAAATCCTCTGCATGAAAACTGTTTACTTGTCGATATCTCCACGCTCTATACAACGGTTTATTTCTTTGCACAGAACGCGAAGGCACACATTCATTCATGTACTCTCCATATTTCAGCATATTCTAAAGCGCGTGCTAAAAATGTATTGCTTCAGTGATTTTTACCCATACTCCCGCTTGAGCAAGTCACGTAGTCGCGGAGCCGGTCAGCGACAATGTTTTTTCAAATGACTGTATGTTCATGGGACCAAGAGCACCGCACGAACAAGCAAATTAATCAATTAACTAGAAAAAAGGTCAAGAAAGTGATCTTTTAGTTTTTGTCTAAAGTTTTCCTTACTTAAACATTTTAAGCTTTCATCTAGCTATTCCATAATTTACAGACCGAGAACTTGATATTAAATTTTCCGTAGTTGGTCCTATGTGTAGGTAGAGTATAAGTAGATCTTGAAGCCAATCTAGTGCTGTAAGAATGCCTTTCACTGACAGGTTTGAAAATGAGTCAAACGGTTTTAGTAGATATTTTGCAAAATAATCATACATAAAAAGAGCGGTTTGGAAATTCAACAAGATCGTTGATTTTCAATATTTTTAATCTAATAAAAATTGGGTTCGTGTGAGCTTTGAAGTTTGCAAATGTCATGAGACGCACACACTTTTTTTTACAGAATGAAGAGTGGATTGATAGCACTTTTATAAGTGTTTCCCTAGACCACGACAGCATATCTCAAATAGGGGTAAACCATTGAATAATATAAATTCTTTAGGATGTCAGGATTTACATAATGGCGAGCTTTTGATATCATGCCAATACTAATGTATAGTACATGGGGCTTCCAGCTCAGATGATTATCCATCATAATGCCAAGGTATTTAATTTCAGATGCGTGTTTTAATAGTGTTTCTATTATGTTTATTGAATGTTATGAGTGATTGTCATTTGCTGGGGACGAAATAGTACATAACTGGATTTATCTACATTTAAGGACATTCCGTAGTAATAGATTTTGACATAACTTTTTATTGAAACTTTGTACAGTTATACTTTAAGACATGGGCATTTCAAAAATGAAATAAAAAAGGGGGGTCACCGTGTTGGTTTTGGCACTAGATCACGTCAAAGTTACTCATTCTGACGGCGCGCGAGAGTAATATTTCGATGTATAAAATGAAAAGAAAAGGCGATTAATGGCACTCTTTTTTGATATTAGTATTGAAATATTAGGTTTAATTACATCTTAGCATCCCAAGTCTTCATTCACACACAATACTTGGATAGTAAAGTGGACCTGTTAAAAGAAAATAGCGATAATGCAATACACGAGCGTATTGATCGCGAACACCTGGATGACAGAATATTACCACAATTCTGAAATATCTCGAAATCTGGACATAAATTTTTATTCAAACTCGGATATGTGTTTGCAAACCTGGATACCATTAGTTTAACACCATAACAAGGATAGGTCACCGTATTCGTTTTGGCGCTATGGCACTTGAATGTACGAATTGTGATCTTTTAGTAATACCGACATAGCGCGCGCAAGGTGCGCGAGCTGTAGCGCGCGCTCTCGCTGGTCAAAATTGTGCGCAGTAGAGCGTGCGCAATGCAAAACTACGGAATGTCCTTAACGAAAGTTTATTAGAGCACAACCAGTTAAAGAAATGTGATAATTTCTCATTTAAAGTTGACACTAATAATTATAGGTTCTTGTTTGAATGAAACAAATTGGAATCATCAGCAAATAAATTAAAAGTTAAGGTTGAAGATCTATGGAAGTCATTTATGTACAAGAGGAATAGTAATGGACCGAGTACAGAGCCTTGGGGTACTCCGCATGTAATTGGGTAAATGGAAGATTTAATTTTTCCTATCTCGACAAATTGTTTTCTATTGCACAAGTAAGTTTCAAACCATGATCTAGCTATACCCTCGATTCCATAGTATGTTAGTTTTTTGATTAGTTTATCATTATCTACAGTGTCAAAGGCTTTACTTAGATCGAGGAATATTCCACATAAGTAGAGATTATTATCAATACCATTTTGTATTTGATCAGTTATATACACCTAATTGCAATAACATTGTCATATAAAAAAGAAAATTACAAAATAGGAATTAATTAAAAGACAAAAGAAGAAGTTCAGCTTGAGTACTCTGTTTTTGTGTTTTAATTAATTCCTATTTTGTAATTTTCTTTTTTATATGACAATGTTATTGAAACTAGGTGTACATAATAGCATGTAGGGTGGAATGTTTTCCACGGAAACCAAATTGCTGATTGAACAATATGATATTATGCTTATCTAAATAGCCATTTAGTCGTTTACACATTAATTTTTCAAGAAGTTGACTAAAAATTGAGAGTAAAGATATTGGACGATAGTTACTTACTATATGTTTGTTTTATTAGATTCAAAATATTTGTTATAATAATATTTTTGCTTTGTTTAATTACATGGTTTAGTTTATTTCTGTGAATTTAAATTTGATTGTAATAATATGGAGAGTGCTTCTTTATGTATTTTAGAGAAATCCATTGCTTACTAGATTGTATTATCTGTTTAACTTGGCTTGTTTCTTTCTTGAATCGTTCAAATTCAGCATTGATTAATTATAAGTCCATGGATTCTTCAATCATATCAATCTTTGTTATATATGGCTTTTATTTCTCATCAATCATTGCTCATTGTTTTCCAATTAGTGCCTCATCTATCTTTCTTGCTGTATTTTTTTTTCGTAAATATCTTTATTTTTCTACATTCGTCTTTTTTCGTAAATATCTTTATTTTTCTACAACGCTATACAACGCTTAAAATGTATAGCGTTGTAGAAAAATAAAGATATTTACGAAAAAAAGACGAATTTTGCAAAAGAAAATAAGAAGGCGTCCTTCATCATGCATCATGAACACATGATGTCGACTGCATGCTAGCCTGCGTAAACAGACCCTTATTAGCGCTCGAAACGTCTCCCGCCAACAAGGGTGTCTGCGCGCCGAGAGCAGAAATTCCATACTGATGACGTTCTTTGACCCAGATCGGGTCAAAAGCTCTGATTGGACAATTTTGTTAAATTGACACCTCATTTGCTTATCAAGAGTGGTTTCGCTACTTTGACTGAAATCTAAACTCAAACAACACTTCTATAGTTATATTTATTCAAAAATAATGGTTTCATAGCGCATATTAAAGACAAGAATGAGAAATTGAAGCGGATTATCGCAATCTAATGTCGAGATTTGAGAAGGATTCAAACGCCGTGAACTTTTGCCGACTTAATTAGGTATTTGTACTAAAACCTTCAATAAACTCAAACAACAACTCTATAGTTATATTTATTCAAAAATAATGGTTTCATAGAGCACATTAAAGACGAAAATGAGACATTAAAGCGGATTATTGCAATCTAATGTCGAGATTTGAGAAGGACTCATGCATCGTTGTGAATTAGTGAGAATTACCGGCGGTTCGATAAGTCAATGTTGTCATAGTTTTGCTTTTATTCGTCTCCGATTTACGCTCTGAAGCCAATTCACTTGGTCTTTCATGATAGATAGCAGCGAAGAAACAACGATAATAATCGCATCTTCCTTCCACAAATCGCTCGAGACGTTCGAAGCCATCTACATTTCGATGAGAGGAGCAAGCTGAAAAATAATTGACTTGCCTGTGCCAGTTGGCTGGCTAACGAATGCATCTTTTCCATTAGAAATGAATTAATAGAGAATATAGAAGAAACTTTACGAACGGCATCGCCATTCCTAGTTTCTCATTCCTAGTTTCTCATGTTTATCGGCGTTGCTGCTGCTAACTCGTGTATTGCGTGATTGCAAATGAGGTGTCGATTTCAAACGTCATCAGTATGGAATTTCTGCTCTCGGCGCGCAGACCCTTGTTGGCGGGAGACGTTTCGAGCGCTATTAAATAAGGGTCTGTTTTAAGGTGGCTGACTACTATACACAAACAAGACAACTGCGCATGATGTCGCGCACATACGACATCGTGTCACGGTAGAAAAACAGGGAATCCAAACATTCATTTTTGTGCCATATATTTTAAAGCGTTAGACAACTAAACAACCATTTCTATTATCGTGATTTAGATATGTTGTCATTTGAAAGTGATCTGTTTCACCTTTGTATGTGAATTAAAAAAGTAAAAGGTTTCTTTTATAAACTTGGCACTTTCGCAAAAAATTAAGGATCGGACTCAAACCTTTTCCAATCAACAATTGCACAACATTTGTAAAACAAAACAAAAACATAAGCATTATAAAATAAGGTATTTTCGGTCGAAAATACAATTTTTGAGCACGTTTTTTATTGAAAAAATAATGATGTGAAAGTTGGAATATGTCAAAAAGACGGGGATAAAGTTAATTAAAACAGAACAACGAACATATGAAATGATACAAAGCAACATTTATTATAGCTTCTACTTACAGCAAAGTGGGTTGCCATTGAGAAATAATCCATAAACTTGTTTTTATGGGACGTTTTTTGAAAAACAAATACCTCGAGTAGATGAAAAACTTTCCCTCAACATCGCACGAGTGTTGCGTGACAAGATGGCGTAGGTTCAAAAGGAACAGCTCATCGGATCTGCCAAATTTGGTAAGCTTCAGACTTCAGTCTAGCCCACTACGTAGACGTTAGTAAAGCGTGAAGTTGCAAAACAACGCGGTGTGATCTTCAAACGGGCACAGGTCCTACGCTATCGCTAAAAAGCCTGTATATCGCTAAATAAAGTTCAGGTTTAGGGCAAAAACAAGGTAAATCAACGTTCAGTTCAATCGCTCAATCAACATGAAGATCATTTGTGCAGGTTTGTCAAAGACTGGTACCACATCAACGGCAGCTGCTTTGAGGATTCTTGGCTTCACTGTTCATGATTATGATGAACACTATCAGTATCATATGGATGAGTATATACAAGCTTATAAAGGAAAGATGCCTAACTTTGCCGCCATGTACAGGGACATTGATGTGACTACAGACGTTCCTTCTTGTATCTTTTGGGAAGAGATCAAACAAAGCTTCCCTTATGCCAAGGTAATATTGATGGAACGTGATAACGTTGAATCGTGGGTCAAAAGTATGCTTAATGTTAAGGTTGATTGGAGTTCAAAGATTTTGGCTAATTTTTGGTTCCGAGTAGGATTGCTAATGACTCCAAGTGGTAGGAAATGGAAAGAACTGGACGCACACTTTGGTGATTTCTATAAACCTAATGCAGAAGAGAAAGAAGAAGAAAGGCTTTCTCGTGTGTATAACGATCACAACGCGCGGGTCAAAGCTACCATCCCGCGGGACGAGCTTCTTGTCTACAACGTCAAACAAGGATGGAAACCATTGTGTGAGTTTATAGGAGCTGAAGTCCCGGATGTACCATTTCCTCGACTTAACGTTGGCAACCAAGCAATTCCTAATCTGTTCAACCGCTCAGTGGCCGTGAAAAGAATCTTTAATGAATTAGTTTTGATTTTAACGATTATCTTGACAGTCATAGCTATCTTTATTTTCATGATGATAAACTAGACATTTACAAGGGCGTAAATTCAAATGAAATCGATTTTACAGTGCGACTACTGAAACCGGGACCACCAAAGCATAATAATCCAATCACGATCGAGAATATGAGCAATAAAATTTCTAGAAATGTTTGGTTAAAACGCTAATAATTTTCATTATACGAGAACGGAATAGATCAAGATTGAATAAGAAACATCTTATGATGATTGATTGTGAACATGTTACGAGCTTTATGTTTGATCTAAAAAATATATATATTTTGAAATAAAAAAAATAGTGACTATTTGTTAGAATTTACTTGATAGAGTGAAGACACTAAACTTGGCCTCGAAGACTCGGCCTCGTGGGCTATTGACCCGTAGCCCATTCGGGCTTCGGGTCTAATTGTTAATCAGACTAATACACCTTAGCAGTCTCTAATTCCATTGTTTTCTTTTGTGTCTATTTGACTATTACACCTTGAATATTTAATTTTTCACGGGTTTAATGTCTTCACTCTATCATTTCATGGCTGTATTTGCTCTATGTAAATTACGCTTAGAATATATAAGCGAGTGTTAGATGGTTCATAATTCTCATATATACATATATATATGAATTTTTTATATTTAAGCACTATGCCCCGGGGGTACTCCCTTTGTCCAAGTGGTAGGGGTTATCGGCGGAGGTTTTGAAAACGACCCCTAAAAGGTACGCACAGATAAAAATAACTGATAAAGCCTTGTTGATGTCTACAGCAACAAAACAGAGTAAAAATGACGGTACGAAAGGTACGAAATCATTTACGTAACAGATTTTTGAGCCAGAACCCTAAAAGGACCCTAAAATCGATCACCTCTACCACTTGGACAAAGGGAATACCTCCCGGGCACTAAGCACGCTGATTTCTACATACTTTTTCAAAGCTTGCTCAGCTTTATCGAATTCCCCCAGGTTCTTGAGTAGTCGTCCCATGTTGACATAAGCAACAGAATGGTTGTGCTGAAGTTTGATGGCTTTTTTATACATATTCAATGCTTCATTTGCTTTGCCTAGAATAAGACAATAGATCGTTTTCACGTGACGTCATCAAAGCGTGTTTTCGTACAATGCGTCTTTTGTCAAATAGTACAGCGGTTCTAGATAACAAGAAACTGGTCTATTCTACATTTGAATTTACTCTGAATCAAGGCTATCCCTGTACAAATGCGCCTTTTGTCAAATAGTACAGCGGTGCTAGATAACAAGAAACTGGTCTATTCTACATTTGAATTTACACTGAATCAAGGCTATGCCTGTACAAATGCGCCTTTTGTCAAATAGTACAGCGGTGCTAGATAACAAGAAACTGGTCTATTCTACATTTGAATTTACTCTGAATCAAGGCTGTCCCTGTACAAATGCACCTTTTGTCAAATAGTACAGCGGTGCTAGATAACATGAAACTGGTCTATTCTACATTTGAATTTACTCTGAATCAAGGCTATCCCTGTACAAATGCGCCTTTTGTCAAATAGTACAGCGGTGCTAGATAACAAGAAACTGGTCTATTCTACATTTGAATTTACACTGAATCAAGGCTATCCCTGTGCAAATGCGCCTTTTGTCAAATAGTACAGCTGTGCTAGATAACATGAAACTGATATGAAAATGTAATGTAATGTAATGTAATGTAATGTAATGTAATGTAATGTAATGTAATGTAATGTAATGTAATGTAATGTAATGTAATGTAATGTAATGTAATGTAATGTAATGTAATGTAATGTAATGTAATGTAGTATATAGCGCATTTCACATACGTCTCAATGCGCTTTACAAATACAATCATGTGTACGGACCGCTGGCGGCTTACAATCATGCGAAATTAGTAGTTAGTATGTAATAGTAATGGTAGTTTTGATGGTGATGGTGATGGTGATGGTGCTGATAATGATGATGGTGGTGATCATGATTATGATGATGAATATGAAGAAGGCAACGACGACGATGATGATGATGATGATAATGATGATGGTGATGATGATGATGATGATGATGATGATGATGATGATGATGATGATGATGATGATGGTGATGATGATGATGATAATGATGGTGATGATAATATTGATGATGATGATGATGACGACGATGATGATGATAATGATGATGGTGATGATGATGATGATGGTGATGATGATGATGAATATATGACGAAGGCAACGACGACGATGATGATGATGATGACAATCATGATAATAATAATTCTTATCAATAATGTACCTCTTTTGACCAGGAAGACACCATAGTTATTATAACCATCAGCATTACTAGGTGATGCTGTCAGGACATCCCTGTACAGCACCTCTGCTTCGTCCATTTTGTTTTGCTCCGATAGTAGACCAGCAAGGTTCAACATTGCATCAGTGTAGCCTGGTTTAAGTCTAGAGAAGTATTGCACGTTCATCATCATCGTAATTCAGTATCATTTACATGATAATCATTATCATCATCAACACCATGGTTATTACAGTGGAACCCAGCCTTATGGCCCCCGCTAAATACGGCCAACCCGTTATTGCGGCCAGTTTTTTTTAGGTCCCGTCGAAATGCATGACCATACATTTTCTATAAAATTTACCCGCTTAATGCGGCCACCCCGTTAATACGGACACTTTGGGCTGTCCCTTCGGTGGCAGGATTAACGGGGCTCCACTGTACCGTCATTGTTATCTTTTTCATCACCATTATAAATCAGAATTATTGTCATCATCATCATCATCAACTTCATCATTATCACAATTATTATTATCAGTCATCATCATTGTCATCAACATCATTATCACCATTATCATCATCATCGTCATCATTATCACCATTATTATTATCATCATCGTTGTCATCATCACCATTATCATCATCATTATCAGTTATTATTAGCATCATCATCACCATCATCATCATTGTCATCAAGATAAGCAACAGCATCATTATTGTTATCATTAACATCATTAAAATCGCCTCATTATCATCATAATCACCGTTCTTACCTTATTGCTTCCCTTAGCATTTTTTCAGCTTTCGTAAATTTCCTAAGCATTCTGCAAGGCAATTGTTGCATTAAGGTAGTACCGGATACTTGGATTTCTTCAATGAATTTTTTTATAAATCCTGTCATTTATAGATCATTGTTAGGCAAGTCAAAAAACGTGAAAAAAATTGGGGTCACCGTATTGGTTATAGAGTTATAAGATATAGTAAAAGTAGGTTTTTGCAATAATTTGCGGTGATTTGCTCAAAAGTACCTATTCAAAGCAGTCAAAAGAATGCGAACGTATTCTACTAGGAAAAGCATAAGATTATATCAAACGATAGGTCTAAGGGCTATCTAGCATTTGCTGTCATAAAAATTATTGAATCATTTCAAAATATGGGTATAAGTGAGCCATAGAAGCACAATTATACGCCAATTACGCACACTACATGTGTATAGGGTTGTACCATTTGTAAAATTTCAGAAAATCCAATCAATGAATATTTTATTTTTTATTCTAAATCGTAAGAGTAGTAAATGCAGTCTTGAATAAAAAGGGAAAAAATGGGGGTCCCTGTACTAATAGGCGAGTTATAAGCGACCGAATCCATTTTTTTGTTAAAAAAAAAACACGGCAACGGTCCGCGCGGGACTGGGTTCTAGTACTTTAAACATCTGCTTGAAACTTGTCAAATTATCCTTGTCATCTCCAGAAACCCTAAAACCTATTTTGTATTAGTTTTACGACTAAAGACGTCAAAATCATATTTTATCTATTCATTTTTGCAAGTTGTAAATTTGTTGTTTTGAGACAAAACAGCGACCTTGTCAGGTAGTGAAAATCTGAGCATGTTTCGAAATATGTCCCATTTTACCTCCAAAGTTGCATGAAATGACATAATACTTTCTTAAGTTATAGATAAGGATTCAAATTAAAATATTATTTAGATAAATTTTCAAATAAACGCAAATAAATGATGGAAAACGAGATGCGCGAAATGGATGCGCAGTAGCAAGTATTCGGTACTACCTTAACTGAGTATCATGGTGCCATAATAAAGTTCTAAATATAATTGACCATGAATTAATAGGCCGAGGTTAAAAGAAAAAGACAAGCTGACAATTGACTTCCAAACAACATGTATTTGTCCAGCATTTTGAACAATCTCATTTATATACATACATTTTATTGGACTCCCTTTCCATTTTCAAGACAATTTACAAATTATAATTAATTTACAAGTATACATTAAGAAAAAAAATCTAATTTACAATCACTAGACTAGCTACTAACTAAACGCTCTAGGAGCGTGAAGTCGGGCTAGTCATAAAATCAAAACAGGAGGCTAAACAATTCTACGTTGGGCTTCCTGTGTTCGTTCCCAAAGCATCATGGGGCCTATACGCGACATGACAGATAGATAGATAGATAGACAGATAGACAGACAGACAAACAGACAGACAGACAGACAGACAGACAGACAGACAAATAAAATGCGCAGACAAAATCTCTACATGCTCTTTTGTTGATATTTGACAACCATCATGTGCGCATTCGGTAGTGGCTCTAGTGGCCCAGTTCTATGTCAGCTCTGTTCGCGATAGAGTGTGTTTTTCGATAACAACAACAGCACATCTTAGAACGAACATAACTTTTAAACTGTGCGCGAAAATTTCTCGAAATAGCCCCATACACGATAGGGTTACAACACGAGTGAAGATTCAATAACTGATCCGAGAATAAAAAAAAGTAATTTGCCAGGGTTTTGTTGTCAAAAACAACCCAGCTCAGCCATCCGATTTGCAATGGTAGAGTCAGGATAGTAAACAGCGAGACGATTATTGCAGAAATGCGAAGTATCTGATTGTCTTGCTTCCGTTTTCTCGCTAGTTGCAGTTGATTTCCAAGGCCACTCTGAGGGACTCTATGGTGTTTTAGGTACACTACAATTTTAGTGTAACATATAGCAATGATGGTTAATGGTAAAGGATACTGTACAACCATTAAAGCAACCGTGTACACCTTATAAAACACTGGTTTTGACCAGAGTTCGACACAATGGCCAGTTTTCTCGTTATAGTCCAGAACTATGTAATATGGTATGAATACTACATGTGACAGCACCCATATGCCAGCAATAACACAGTAAATTGACTTCTTTCCTGGCTTAGAGCGGAATGGGTTAACAGTAGCGTTGTATCTAAAGACAGCGATTGCTACCACGGAGTACATGCTTGTCACAAGGTACACAGATGGAACAAGATATATTAATTTACAAAAGAGTAAAGACCGTGTTCTGCTATAAATCGCTGACAAGTACCCAACTTCGAATATCAGGTCTGCAGTTGTAAGGTTACCAATGAACCATTCATAGGGTGTACATGGTTTGTTTTTGTTGTGATGAAGAAGAAGAAGAAGAAGGACGATGAGATTCCCTGTAATTCCTAAAACTGCAATGGCGATGTCGATTGATAGCCGTGTCCATTCTTCACTGTTGCTTGTACTAGTCGTGCTGTTTTCTACTGTGAAAGTACTAAGGTTATTCAGTGCGGACATAGTCTTTAAAAAAAAGTTACTTTATGCTCTCTTTTACAACAGACGACCTCTGCTTCAATTGTTCCTCTTTAGAACTGAGAAATGTTATTTGTGACAATCGATAACCATACCCTACGACGGGTGGCATCGCGTTTTGACATATTAAGACATATAAGACATATTGTGTCCAGCTGGAGTATAGAGCACTCAAAGACCACTCACTAAAATGACATTAATAATTAGTAATTTATTCTTTTTTACCAATTTTGTTCGATAATTTCTATTTTATTCACGACCTTCCACTGTAACAGCCAGTAGTAGGGACTGGCCGGTTTGGGGACACTTTTTGGTTTTGTTCAGATTTAATCAAATTCTTGTTAAAAAAAGGGCATTTAGATTTGACAAAAATTATTTATATTATATATAGAGAAATGTTAGAGAAAATTCAAGATAAGATTATTGTTTATGGAAGGTCATAATATTCACCCATGCAGTTTATAATATATATGCAAGTAGTGAAGATGCTTATATTATACATATAATTAATCAAAAGCCTATGAATTGTATTAAGAAAGATAATGGGTATTTATATGCGGTTGGACTTCACCAGTAGAAAGCTGCGTTTTTATTGGCCCCAGTTAGACAGCACCGCTATTGTTTGGTTAGGTTTAGGGCAATTGTTTGGAAAGACTAAACGATGTTTCGAGTTGGTGAAGACTCGCCGTTTATATGTAAGTGTAAGAAAACACAAAGAAAATAAACAGAATAGATATAGTTCACATCGTTTTATTTGGGAATGTTATAACTGAATTATTTCAGACGATAAAGTGATAGATCATATTAATAATAATAAAGAGGATAATCGTTTGTGTAATTGACAACTTTTAACAGAACAGCAAAATTGTAAGAATTCTGCTAAAGATAGAGATTATTCTTTGTAGCTAAAAATCATCAGAATAAAAAATATGTGAAAGCTACTAACTGTGATACAAATGAGGAAACATTTTTTAATAGTATGTATGCTGTTCAACAACATCTATGCATTAATGCAGGAATAGTAAAAATGGCTTGCGAGGGTTTGAATAATGTTAAAGGAGGTAAATCAAAGAAGGATAATTGTAAATATAAATTCAAATATATTTCACAAGAAGAATTACCCGAAAATTATATGATCATACCATATTAGGTATATTAACACCATATATGGTAATTAATTAATTAATTATTTTTCATATATTATATTACCCCTAATATATAGAAATGTCTTCGGAAAAAAACTATATAAAGATAATACATCTTATATGATTAACAAGATGGAAAATAATATTATGGATCAAAAAGTACCTGAAATTAAGGTACCAATCCTAAATCGATCCGTCATTTTCATCGAAGCAATCATTATTATCACCGTCTCATTGTCGTATTTCACCATCATTATCATCATCACCGTGACATGCACTTTTAACCATCATCATCCAACATCTCAATCGGCTGTCATTATCATCATCATCATCATCATCGTGACATGCAGTTTAACCGTCATCATCATCATCATCATCATCATCATCATCAACATATCAATCTGTCATTATCATCATCATCATCTTGACATGCAGGTATCACCATCATCATCATCATATCAAAGAAATCATTATCATCGTCGTATCATCGAACTTTTCATGTAATACTATATATCTTACGTTTCCAGAACCAAGACGAAAACGAAGAAATAGAAGAAGAAACAGAACAATCGTTAGACGAACCAACAGAAAGAGAACAGACGCAGAAAAAAGAAAAACCCACACAGAAAGACAACCAGGCCAAAGCTAAAAACAACCAAACCAAGGCTAAGACAAATGGAGCTGCTTCTAAGAAAGAAAACAAGAAGAGGACAGAATCACCACAGAAAAAAAAAAGTCAAAGAAGACTGAACAACCACAGAAAAAAGACCAGTCAAAGACGACTGAACAACCACAGAAAAAAGACCAGCTAGTCGAAGAAAATAGAACAACCACAGAAAAAGGCCAACCACAGCAGATAGAGCAACCACAAAAAGAAGATCAACCTCAAGCGAAGAAACAGAAGCAACAACAAGGAAACAATTCATCTCCAAGTCCCAAAAAAGAAAAAAGAAAAAAGAAAAAAGAAACAAAACGAAAAAGTTCAAAACCCAGACAAAATAATTTAAAATTTGTAGCTGTATTTTAAATGGGGTGAGTTTTTTTTTCGTTTTTATTTTGTATCAACAAAAAGTCCTAATAAAATTAAAATGTCAGTTTTATCTGGCTGAATTTTGCTTTCAGATGTATCAATAAAAACCAAAAGTAAACAACAATGACTGATTTTAACAGCGATAAGACATATTGTGTCCAGCTGGATTTATTAGTAGACTAGACGCTCTATGAGCGTGAAGTCGGGCTAGTCATAAAATCAACACAGGAGGCTAAACAATTCTAATTTTATGATAGAATGAATATTCCATGGTAGTTTGATTTAACACGTGACTTTGGGCTTCCTGTGTTCGTTCCCAAAGCATCATGGGGGCCTATACGCGACATGACAGATAGATTGGCTAAAAGGTAAAACTAGAGTCGGGCCCTCTAGCCCGGCTAATTACATCTCTATAGCCTGTAAACAGTATTTATGTAGATAGGTACCGAATTGTCTATAATTATAATTGTGTTTTAGGGTTGACACTGATTTGAAACTAAAGTTTTTTAGACGTTTCGACAGACTACTGCAATTAATATAAGCCCAAACTAGAGCTACACATGCTTTAAAAACTAGAAAGTATTTTTCAAAGCCAGGGGCCGGTTGTATGAAGGGCGAACAGCGCTATCCACCGGATAAATCCTTATCCAGCGGATAAAATATATAAAAAAACCTATGCGGTGGATAGCTTTTATCCGCGGATAACTTTATCCACCCTTCGTACAACTGGCCCCAGAACCATAAAATGGGAGAACAAAGTTAAAGGGAGACTGTTAACATGATATAAAATATATATAAAACCTATGCAGTGGATAGCTTTTATCCGCGGATAACTTTATCCACCCTTCGTACAACTGGCCCCAGAACCATAAAATGGGAGAACAAAGTTTAAAGGGAGACTATTAACATGATATAAAATATATATAAAACCTATGCGGTGGATAGCTTTTATCCGCGGATAACTTTATCCACCCTTCATACAACAAGCCCAAAAACCATAAAATGGGAGAACAAAGTTAAAGAGAGACTATTAACATGATATAAAATATATATAAAACCTATGCAGTGGATAGCTTTTATCCGCGGATAACTTTATCCACCCTTCATACCATAAACCATAAAATGGGAGAACAAAGTTAAAGGGAGACTGTTAACATAATATGACGACATCTTTGAAGGAAAATGGTTGTTATACTCACCCAAGTCGTACACCCAGGTTAAAGTAAGAATTGGCATGCATTGGATCATACTTAATGGCGATCTCAAAGTGCTTGATGGCCTCCTGTAAATGATAATTATTGTGGGAAAGTAAATATATGATAAAGGAATGAAATTTTTGAAAGTATTAGAGGAAACGAAGGAAAGACAATAATTAATAACAATTTGAATACTCATAAGGTGCAAATTCACTTGTGGATATGATCAAATACGCATAGACAGCAAATATTTATAATCAGCACTCAATGCAAATAGGAATACCATATAATTTTACTAGAAGAGGGTCGTACAGGGGTATTCTCGTGATGCGTGATAAGCTATTTTTTATTTTCCGAGAAACGTGAATTTAATAAATTCTTCTCCGTGATCCGGCCCGTGACCCAAATGTTTTGCGTGATCCGTGAAGAACTTGAATCAATCATTGATATTTATGATTTCGCCACTTATTTGATGTGATTTTGAGTTGCAAGACCTCCTTTGATGTATGTTATACTTATGCGGCGCTTATTTGGGGGTGGTGCGTATTTGGAGGTGGTGCTTGTTTGAGGGTGGTGCTTATTTGAGGGCAGCGCTTATTTGAGGACGGCGCTTATTTTGGGGTGATGCTTATTTGGGGGTGATGCTTATTTGGGGGGTGGTGCTTATTTGAGGGCGGCGCTTATTTGGGGGCGGCGCTTATTTGGGGGCGGCGCTTATTTGGGGGTGGTGCTTATTTGGGGGTGGAGCTTGTTTGGGGATGGAGCTTATTTGGGCTAGGGTGGTGCTTATTTGGGGGTGGTGCTTACCTGGATATCATTGTCCAGCAATGTTCCCAGGTTATTGTGAGAACTGACATGATCAGGTTCCAAACTAGAATAGAAATAGAAATAGATATATCAATTGATATGTCAATGATGCAGATGAGTGGATAAATGAATAATAGATTGATGGATTAATGAATAGATGGATTAATAAATGAACGAATGAACAAATGAATATTAGATGGATGGATTAGTGAATAAATGGATTAATGAATGAATGAATGAACAAATGAATGGATAAATGAGTAATAGATGGATGGATTAGTGAATAAATGGATTAATGATTGAATGAATGAATGAACAAATGAATGGATAAATGAATAATAGATGGATGTATTAGTGAATAAATGGATTAATGATTGAATGAATGAACAAATGAATGGATAAATGAATAATAGATGGATATATTAGTGAATAAATGGATTAATGATTGAATGAATGAATGAACAAATGAATGGATAAATGAATAATAGATGGATGTATTAGTGAATAAATGGATTAATGAATGAATGAATGAACAAATGAATGGATAAATGAATAATAGATTGATGGATTAATGAATAGATGGATTAATGAATGAATGGATGAACAAATGAATGGATAAATGAATAATAGATGGATGTATTGGTGAATAAATGGATTAATGAATTAATGAATGAACAAATGAATGAATAAATGAATAATAGATGGATGTATTAGTGAATAAATGGATTAATGAATTAATGAATGAACAAATGAATGAATAAATGAATAATAGATGGATGTATTAATGAATAGATGGATTAATGAATGAATGAATGAACAAATGAATGGATAAATGAATAATAGATGAATGTATTAATGAATAGATGGATTAATGAATGAATGAATTAACAAATGAATGGATAAATGAATAATAGATGGATGGATTAGTGAATAAATAGATTAATGAATGAATAAATGAACAAATGAATGGATAAATGAATAATAGATGGATGGATTAGTGAATAAATGGATTAATGAATGAATGAATGAATTGATAAATGAATAATACATGGATATATTTATGAATAGATGGATTAATGAATGAACGAATGAATAAATGAATGATTGAATCAACAAATTGATGAACAAAATGGATGAATGAACAAATGAATACATGCATGAATAAATGAATGGGTAAATGAATGAACGAACAAATGATTTGTTTGTGTATATTAATGACTTACTGTATTGAAGTCCTGTAGTGCTTGATAGCCTCTTCATGTTTTCCAATATCTTTCAAATAGTTGCCATAGTTATAATGCATCTTAGCATTATGGGGAAGTGTAGCCACACCAGACCTAAAAGACATTAGGTCATTAAGGCCATTAACATTCAACCAATCAATGAGTCAGTTCATTAACAAATCCCTGCAACCAACCATCAATATTATTATCCCATCTGTATGTCTTGCTGTGAGCTATCCATCCATGCACCCGTGCATCCATCCATTCATTCATTCAAATAACCACTGATTGAATCAATCAACAAATCAACCAACCAATCAATCATTCAGTCAACCAGCCAACCTACTAAACAGCTATCCAACCAATTAACTATCCAACCTACCAACCAATCAACCAATCAAACAACTATCCAACCAATTAACTATCCAACCTACCAATCAATCAACCAATCAAACAACTATCAAACCAATTAACTATCCAACCTACCAACCAATCAAACAACTATCAAACCAATTAACTATCCAACCTACCAACCAACCAACCAAACAACTATCCAACCTTCCAACCAATTAACTATCCAACCAAACAACCAACCATCCAATCAACAAAACCAATCAATCAACAAACCGATCAGCCAATCAGTCAGTCAGTCATTAAGTCAATCATTCAGTTACACTTTTAACACCAAGAGAACACAAGCCATAAGCTATTACTTAATGCACAATTACTCACTTGAATAGAGTTTCTCTATTTCTCCAGATCTCATTTCTCTTGAAAGTTTTAACACAGAATCCAATGGTCAACACAAACATGCCAACAGTGACAAGACAAGCTCTCAGTGAGCTACTACTACCCTGTGTTGGTTTATTAACTGCTTGTGTTCCCTTACTTGTTGGTGAGCCTACAGTTGCTTGACTTGCTAGTTTGTTTGCTCCGTGTGTTACCAGTAGACAGAAACCCATGCTAGTGTAACAAAAGTGAAATGAAATTATTGAAATTATAAAACAAAGGTTTTATTTGTTAAAAACGATATGTAATATAATGAAATTTGTAACACTGTAAAAAATGTTGACTTAACTTTACAGTGTTACAAATTTCATTATTAATATTACATATGGTTTATATCAAACACAGATGCAGACTTTACTCGCTAGTTGCCATTTTTAATTGTTAAAGCAGGCTGTTTTTCAGCTATAGCTGGTGGGGACCTGCTGTCTCTCATATACACTCCACACTACATTCTGTATTTACAAGCACACTACATTCAAACTAAGATGTTGATTTTTAATAGGATAACCCAGAGAAAAGCCCTTGTGGTATGAGAGAGAACAACACATCAAGCAAACTTGTCGTAAAAGGCCAGCTCTCTCAATGCTAGGCCACCCATGCCATCCCACCCATAAATAACTCATTCATTTATCCAAACATTTGTCCATCCAGTATCATCACTCATCCATTATAATAACTAGATGCCATCTGGGCGATCACTCGGGCTTCAAATGAGACATGATGTCATTGTTGCAAGGACCAATTTGAGGACCAAGACAATGATGACGACAACGGAAAAAAGAACCGTTTGCATTTTCAGACTTGGGCTTTTCCGTACACGGAAGCCGAGTAATAACTGTCCTTTCACTAATCAATTAAACTACCATAATTATAATGTTTTAATACCTTGGAATATAGAGAATTCTTTCAGCAACAACAAACCCAACCCTAAGGAAGATATTACTAGCTGGTAGGAATGGTATAACCAGCAATATCAGACCAACCAATACAATATTCTGATCTTTTTCCTGGTAAAAACAATAATGATGATAACATAATCAAGGATGGTAAGGGGTTTTTGCATGAAATTTGAAAGTGTTTTTTTTTTTAGTTTTTGTGATTTGTGATAAGCATGTTCTCAATGCCTCTAAACAATCTGAATCATGAATTCTTGATTTTGAATGTTTCTTCCTTTAGTTGAGCTTTGATCATCCTTTTTTAATTTTCGTGAAATGTGCCAGGTGATTATCAAATACATGTGCCATGATTATCAAAAAGGCCACAGACTCCAGGCAGGCCAGAGACCAAGCACAAGTTTCAGAGAAGAAGTATTATTTTATTTGAGAATTCAAATTTTGTGTTGCATAATTTCTTTATCCCTAAAGAGCATCACTCCAATTGTTAAATTATTATTTGGTATGAATATATAAACATGGAACACTACATACCTCAATACAAAAGAGACAATAATAAACAAGTGAGCCAATCACAATAAAGAATCCAATGGTTGCTAAGTTACGAGGGTCCCAAACCGTCTCCACCAATAGGATGCTTCCTCCTTGCCAATCGTAACAAAGTCTGCTAGGGGACAAGAGAAGCCATGAGTTGTATGCATATAAGAAGCAATACGTCATGACACGGGTTGATAACGACTCGGCAACTGAAGCAGGGTTGTCTTGCTTTATAAACTGTGGTAGACTGCCATCAAGCATCCAAATACGAAATAATAGTAGAAAAAATGCCTGAAAGAAAATGATTGTGACAATGAATATGGTGACAAAGTCACATTTGTTACATGGATGTCATCCCTTGTCTAGTAATGCTCACTCATGTAAAGGAGATAATTTAACAGATCAGGGCAGAGTATCGATCCTAAACAATCCTGAAAAAACTCTGCCAGCAGGGAAAATGCACAAATGAATGAATGAATGAAAGGATGAATAAATGAACAAATGAATGAATGAAAGGATGAATAAATTAATTAATAAAAAATGAATGAATGAAAGAAAGAACCAATGGATGGATGATTTAATAAATTATTGAATCAATGAATGAATGAATAGATGAATGAATGGATGGATGAATCAATCAATCAATCAATCAATCAATCAAAGAGGAATGGATGAATGAATGAATGAATGACAAACAGAATGCATGATAAAAATCTACATACCGTAATTGATAAAATAACTAATCTATTTAAAACTGGAAATGAATGGGACCAGCCATCCTTCCATAACCTAGTAAAAAAGAATAGAAAATCATTAATAAATATAATAATAAAATATAGATAATAAAATATAATAATTTAAAACAGAGTAATAAAAATAATATTGATTAATATTGATAATAGATAATAGTATCATTAACATGATCATCATCAACTGGCATTATGTGTGTACAATGTATATGGCAAATGATAAATGTATGTTGTACATGTATGCACAATATCAGTACAATTAGTCAGCATGTGCAGTCTTTTGTAAATCATTGACCTGCATGCATGAGGACAATTTGTTAAGGCCCCTTTACACTAGCAATTTTGTTGTGCAACAAGAACTGCGATTTCAATGGCGATTGTAGCGCAGCTTTCTTGACGCAATTTCAAATACGTTCAAATTTAGTAGACAGAAAGTTGCAGCAAATTGCACTAAATTGCATGTTCAAAGTAGCGTTGACAAAGCTGTGATAAAATCGCCATTGAAATTGCAGCTCTTGTCATGCTGCAAAATTGCTAGTGTAAACGGGCCTTTATAGAAAGCTTTTTTTTAAATGTAGTTAATGCATTAACATAATTTTATGATAAACACATACTTGTTTTATTAATTTTCTAAATCAAAATATGTATGGAAAATATATAAAGGAATCATACAAATACAAAATTCATGAGCACTATACCTATTCCATGTTTTATTTATGACCATAACATCATATACAATACAGACACCAAATACAGTAATGCCTTGCTCCTTGACAAGCATGGCCATACCACCAAGAACAAGACAGAATACCAAACTGAACCACTTGCTACTGCCACTGTTACTTGTGGATCTACCAGAAATATCAATTGGTTAAAAATCATTTCCACTTCCTAATTGTGTAGTTAATGTTAAACATTTTAAGGTGAGGTTAAAATAGCAGGAGTTGCTCTTTAAGCCTGGCTCACACAAGCGACATAAGCATTTATAAGCAACATATGCAGACTCAGTTGGGCTTTGCTCATTAGCCGCACTTGTCTTTTCTCACACCTATTTGAGAAATGCTTCACTGAGTCTGCACATGTATATTGCATATGCTAATGTCGCTAGTGTGAACCAGGCTTTAGCACTGAATTTTTTTTAAGCCAAAATGCCAGGTAATGTACCTTGAAAATAAGAATGCACAATAATAGATTAAATACCTGAGATATGACAGAAATGACAATAGGAATAGTAGACATGCAAGGACATCAGCACGACCCACCACACCAGTGACCTATGTAGACAAAATATATAAAGAATGGAATGCAGAAATAAAGAAAAAATGTCAACATGAAAAAGAGATAATAAAGGTCAAGGGAAATATGAAAACATGAGCAATTTTATTGAATTAAGTACAACGAATTTAAAACAAAAAAATATGAATTTTTTAGAAGTAAAAACAGATCCCAATTGCGTGACTATTGTCCCAAGGAAAAATGGCGTGACCTAAGAAAACAATACTTGAATCCTACTTGAAACTTCTCTCAAGCGTAAAATACAAAACAATACACTTGATCGTCTCGTCGTATAATTATTTTAAACTATATATAGTTTTAAATATGTACATTTGTAAACTACTCTAAAGCGGGAAATATATATAAATATGAAGGCTATTCAAAGGTAACCATGGAACCAAATAAATTATTAACAAGTTGACACCTAGCTCTATTACAATATCGAGATAAAGAAAAAAAAAATTGAGTAAAACTATTTTGAAAAATAGAGAGAACTTACTGCTTCTGTATGAACTGGATGAGTAGCAAACAATACCCCAGCCATGGCTGCTAGTTGAGTTGATCTGAACACGACGAAGTCAGCAAAATGAACGAAAACACAACACACCAAAACATGTAGAACCACGTTTACGAAGTGGAACCCGAACGGCTCTAAACCACTAATTAAAAAGTTTATACGAAATGTAAGCACACACAGCGGCCTGTAAGACTTGTGGCTTGTATTACTAGCCATTGGTTTGCCCCAGAAATCATTCTTGAAGAGCTCAAGCAATGAAGACCTTGAATGAACGTCTTTGTTCTCTGTGATAGCGAAAACATCGTCATGCACCAGGTCACACTTTAAGCTATTTGAGTAGCTTATCGCAGCTAAGGCAGCCACAATACCGTACCAGAATATCTTTTGTAATGCAGGAATTATTAGATAACAGTTTTTGCTCACGCTAGAATGCAGTTGCTGTTGTTCAGGGATTATATGACGGGTTGTTTTGGATAAGCGACACTTCAAATCCACCGCCATGTTGGCAAAATGGATTAGTTCCCAAAATACAATGCGCGGAAAGGTTTTGTCACGCAATCCGAGATGATAAAAAAAAGCTTGCCAGTAGGGGGAGTTTTTTTTTATTTGAGTTGGTTATCTAATGAATAATGAACAATAATAATGAACAGTGGGTTCTCTGTTTTCAGTGCAATTACTAGCTATTTGAATTATGGCATCATATATACTGCCAGTACGAGAATGCTTTGTTTGTACAACAGAGTACCAACAGACCAATGGATATGTGGTACTTGCCATAGGTACGACTATACGCCCACAACTACGAATGTTACTACGATTATGACTACGACTACGACAATGATTATGACTATGATAACGACTACATACGACTATGTCAAATTTAAAAAAACTTTAACTATACTGACTATGACTTATGACAATAACGACTGCGATTACGTACGACTAGGATGAAGGAGATATATAGGACTACTCCCCCCTTCTTCGTTATAATTTTAAAACTTTCTCCGTTTCACGACTTTCACAACAAGCCATCCTCCCCTCCCTCCCCACCCCTACGCATGGTAATAAACACTCTGCTTTGCGTGTCATGTCATGACGTCAGTAACCTTTATCAATGTTATTGTATTGAAATTGTCTGGGTCTCACGAAAAAAGCAAAAGACATCAGAAGTCAGATCAAGAAACTCAAGGTAAATGTATAATATCGTATCAGGAGCCCTGGTAATATGTTTCGCCAAATGACTTTAAAGAAAGCTCAAGACGCTAAAATAATTGATCTCGAAAATCCATCGCCTTGGAACATTCCATAAATCAATTCTCGCATAACTAAATACACATATATGCCTAAAAATTGCATAACAACATCTTAAATTTATGATATCAATTCATCATAGCAATAGCTTAGTTTTTCTGATTCTTTTAATCAAATAATTCAATTAGAATTGCGACGATTTAATGAATTAAAATCCTTCAGGCCTCGTCTACACGAATCCGATCCGGCTGAAACCGCATAGAAATATTTGCGTCCACACGAATCCTGTTGATCGTTTCCTATTCAAAAGTATGCGGTTTCGGTGACCGGATTCACTGGATTCGTGTGGACGATAGGCCTATTCGCATCAAAAAGTATGCGGTTTCAAAAGTATCCCCCGTGTAGACGGGGTCTCAGTTGTCATCAGTAGAAAGGAATCAACCAACCTTTTCAAGTCAATAAATCTCAGAAAGTAGTTATATATAGCTAATTCAAATAGAAACTAGCGAGTAAACTAGTATAGGCTGCGTCGGTGTTTGATATAAATGATAGGTAATAGAATGAAATTTGTAACACCGTAAAAAATGTTGACTTAACTTTACTGACGTTTCGAGCTTTAGCCCTTCGTCGGAGTAAAAAAAAAGGGAATTCAATTAGCTTATTCAATTAACGTTGTCGATGGAAAAGCCTAATTATAAAGCATGTATAATCTGGAGACCAAAAGATTCTTTCGAGGCATCATGGCAAGTGAGGCACGAGGATAAGGCATCATGGCGAGTGAGGCACGGGATCGAAGCATCATGGAGAGGCATACATTTATTAATCTTCCTATAAAAGGCAAGGGGATGATGGGGACGAGGAATTTGATCAACATGCGTTTGCGAGGGTTGTTCTAACAAAATACTGTTTAGGCATTAACCCTCATAAAAGACCCAAACAAATTATAGCGTTATATATATATATATATATGAATATATATCAAGCGGGAGTATGGGTAAAAATCACTGAAGCAAAGAACTTTTAGCACGCGCTATAGAATGTATGCTGAAATATGGAGAGTACACGAATGAATGTGTGCCTTCGCGTTCTGTGTAAAGAAATAAATCGCTGTATAGAGCGTGGAGATATCGACAAGTAAATAGCTACTTCTTCAGTTTTCATGCAGAGGATTTGTGTCATCCAAATCAATCGCCAGCGCCGATAGTTTAAAAAAAAGGCACTGAGAACTCAAGATGTTGATAATATATGCAGCCAACTGCTTCAGTGATTTCTACCCATACTCCACGTTTTTTCAAATGACTGTATATTACAACAAAGCTCAATGCAAATCGCTTACAAAACAAAATAATAAAAAATATGCATATATATAATTAAGAATCACCATCTCCAAGTAGAGTACAAACACTAAAAGTGTGCAACATAAATACCACTAATTACTGCTAAATTATGCAAATTATTTTGTTCTCTATTGTTTAATCAACACTATTTAGTGGTAAATAGTACAAAGTATTGCACACTTTTAGTGTTTGTACTCTATACACTTAAACCTCGCTAGCTTAATTGTCTCTCCCGAATCGAAGCCATCTAGATGGTGTAACCCCCAGGGAGGTGGGCTCAAACACGGTGAGTCCTTTAATTTAAAAATGCGCGACACGAAAACAGAACGCAAAAAAATAATTCTAAATTTCAATCCCCGATATAAAAGATGCCAAACCGCTTATTTTTATCTCAAAGGATAAATGGAAACTAGCGAGTAAGTTAGTATAAACTAGTACTAATTTCATTTTATTGCCTAGCCTTTCAGAGATACGACGAGCATGCCAAACACATTTACCCTTGAGACCCCCCGGGACTTTAAAACACGCGGGGTGGACGTCTATTTTTGCAGGAGTTTATTTTCAATTCAAGTTTTAAGGTTACAAATATTGGTCCATGAATAAGATGTTGTGCATAGCGAATTAAATTAATGGTCGGAGAACATTTATTACTATAATTCGAATAGGGAGTTCTAAATTATGTAATAGGATCAAAATTCAATTGGTGGTACTAATCCCAGAAATGACTCCAGTTATTAAATAATTAACAGTTAATCCATGGTGCATATTAAAGCACTAATTAGAGAGCAAAATCATAAGACCTTTTACAATAAATTAAAATATCCGGGTTATTGACATGCTATGGGCCAGTATTAGGGTTTAGCTGATATGTATATCTTCTGTAATGGGAGATTAGAGCCTCTCACTCTTGCAACTGTGGTCAGAGTTTAAGCTCCGGCTCGGGCATCGTTATAATACTAGGTGTAGCAATTTGAGAGTAAAATATTAATTTATTCGTTTAACTACATGATTATTTGAATGCTGGATCTTTCGTCCCCTGGATGATTAATTCGCTTCGTCCCCTTTTCCCATTCATGTAAGGGAATCCGGTATCCGTGATAAGATTGACTCTGGAACCTAGAATCCAGCCCTCGGAATCCAGAATGCAGCCCTTGGAATCCAGAATCCAGCCCTTGCAACCAGGAATCAAGCCCCTGGAATCCATGCAGAATCTAGCCCTTGGAATCCATAATCCCGCGCAGTCATTCCGGATTCCCTTACATTATTTTCAAATTAATTCCAAATACATTTCAAATTAAGTTAATCCCAACCAGTCTAATTTAACCACCTGCTCGTTTACATGCCAACTAAATTTCATCGTTTCTTTTCACAGCCAGCCAAAAAAGCAAACAATATGGTGACTGAAATACTTCTAATGATATTGACGTTACTTATCATGATGTACATATTCAACTGGATGTGGTCATCACGTGGTCTCCCACCAGGTCCACCTTGTTTTCCACTGGTAGGGAGCCTCCTCAGCTTCATGGGTTCATCCACACCAATGCAAATGACACTAAAAAAGTTGGCCAAAACATATGGAGATGTTTTTACTGTTTTCTTCCCCACTGGACTAAAGGGCAGCAAACCAACCATCATCATCAATTCGTTTGTGGCAGCCAGAGATGCTTTGGTTACTCAAAAAGATGCATTTTCCGGGAGGCCTTACTTGTTTACTTTTGAAATAGCAACACAAGGCGGAGAGGGCCTGGGATTTTCTGACTTCACCAGCAGAACGAAGTTAATGAGAAAGGTGGTCCATAGTGCAATACGACTCTATCACCCTCATTTGGAAGAAAAAATACTAGAAGAAGCAAATGATATTGTTGAACGTTTCAGTTCCAATGATAACTGCCCATTTAACCCCAGAAAAGATCTCAGCTTAGCCATCTATAATGTTATCTTTGCCATCATATATGGAAAGCGCTTTGATCCGACTGATGAAGAATTTCTGAAACATGAAGGGATGTCCGAAGAAGTGAACAAGCTACTTAGTCCAACACACATCTTGAACTTCTTTCCATGGCTCTTCAAGCTTAATATTCCATCATTCAAAAGAATTGTCAACGCTTTCCAAGATCGTAGCTCTGTACGAGAACGTCGCTATTTCGAGGCAAAGGAAACTTTCCAGGAAAACCAGATACGTCATCTCGTCGATGCCCTTCTCCAAGCCAAATTTGAAGAAGAAAGAGATTCCTCTTGTTTGGACAAGTTACGTGACAAAGATCTCACCGCAACAATAAATACCCTCTTCGGAGCAGGGGGCGACACAACAGCAACAACCTTGGGGTGGTTGATTGCATATCTGATGAATTTTCCTCACATCCAAGAAAAACTGTACGCTGAGATAATGGAAGTGTTTGGAAAAGAAGGAAGAATTGAGCTAAAGAAAAAGAGAGAATGTCACTACTTGGAAGCCACCTTGACGGAGGTTCTTCGACAGGCAAGCGTCTTACCCGTGTTCCCACACAAAACCACGTGTGACACCACCCTCTCAGGTTTCAAAATTCCTAAAGAAACCTCAATTCTTCTCAATTACTGGGCCATCAACAACGATGAACGGCAATGGGAAAACCCTAACCAATTCAACCCAGACAGATTCATAGATTCAGAAGGCAAGTTCACCGGCACAACGAAGATGAGCTACATGCCTTTTGGAGCAGGCAGACGTACCTGCTCAGGCGAATCTTTGTCAAAAACGGAACTTTTCCTCTTCTCAGCCACTCTACTTAAAAATTTCAAATTTGAGACACCACGAGGACTTCCTCCTCCGGATCTTACTAATGGAAGACTTGGCCTCACTTACGCACCAAAACCTTACAAAGTTGTTGCCAGGAAGCGCTAGACCATTGACGACTGGAAAAGTATCAGTCAAAATTCCAGATAAATTTTTACTGTTTTACTATGACAATATAGCTATTTTTGATCAACATTAATAAGTAGAAAGAGTGAGTTAGACATAAAAGTAATGATACCAAAGGTTTACAAAGTTGTTACCAGGAAGTGTTCAACCATAGGATAAGACGTAACCAGGAAAAACCGATACGGTTCCATTGTGCCAATGTACAAGCTTTTTCCTTGGGCATGATTTACGAGTGGAACAAAAGGGACGACAAGTAATTATAATCAGATAGGAATCGGAACACTGACCCAGTAGAAAAATCATAATCTTTTTTACCGAATTGAACAAGAAAGTTTCAAATAAGTGTGAAATGAGCTGCATGGTAAATGTGTACATAATTTACATCAAAGTTAAACAAACATCAATGGAGCATGAACTTGTTTATAGTTCATAATCTCATTGATATATACGTTTACTTGAATTGTTGGAGTTTAAGGTAGTATCGGATACTTGGATTTCTTCAATGTATTTTTTATAAATCCTGTCATTTATAATAATAATGTTAATAATATGGTTTATTTATATAGCGCTCATATCCAAATTGTCCAAGGTGCTTTACAACTATACTAATCTATTTACAATATCTACAATCGATATATATATTTACAACGTTAATTAAGTAATGATAATAAATAAATGATAAATAAATAATACGTCTAGATATAATTACTATTATTTAGAAACAGAGTAAATAAATGTGTTTTCAGCTTACTTTTAAAAGAAGGAACAGTGGTAGAAGAGCGGATCACAAAAGGGAGATCATTGTTAGGCAAGTCAAAAAACGTGAAAAAATATTGGGGTCACCGTATTGGTTATAGAGTTATAAGATATAGTAAAAGTAGGTGTTTGCAATAATTTGCGGTGATTTGCTCAAAAGTACCTATTCAAAGCAGTCAATAGAATGCGAACGTATTCTGCTAGGAAAAGCATAAGATTATATCAAACGATAGATCTAAGGGTTATATAACATTTCCTGTCATAAAAATCATTGAATCATTTCCATATATGGGTATAAGTGAACCATAGAGGCAAAATTCTACGCCAATTACAAATCCTACATTTGTAAAATTTCAGAAAATCAAATCAATGAATATTTTATTTTTTATTCTAAATCGTAAGAATAGTAAACGAGTTATAACAGAAGAAGCGACAGAATCCATTTTTTTGTCAAAAAACACGGTAACGGTCCGCGCAGGACTGGGTTCTAGTACTTTAAACATCTGCTTGAAACTTTAAAAAGTATCCTTGTCATCTCCAGAAACCCTAAAACCTATTTTGTATTAGTTTTACGACTAAAGACGTCAAAATTATATTTTATCTGTTCATTTTTACAAAGTTGTAAATTTGTTGTTTTGAGACAAAACAGCGACCATGTCAGGTAGTGAAAATCTGAGCATGTTTCGAAAAATGTTCCATTTTACCTCCAAAGTTGCATGAAATGACATAATACTTTCTGAAGTTATAGATAAGGATTCAAATTAAGATATTATTTAGATAAATTTTCAAAAAAACGCAAATAAATGATGAAAAAATAGATGCGCGAAATAGATGCGCAGTCCTTAAATTAAAGTTTAGTTAATGTGCACTCATCTATTTGCTTACTCTCGTATTCCATTTAATAAGATATTAAATCAATAGGCTATTTGAACTTTAGCATATATACTACGAGTACGTACGAGAATGCTTTTCCAACATTTTTTTTGTACAACTAACTATTACTATGATTATGACTATGGCTACGACAATGGTTATCAATATGACTACGGAAATGACTACGATTACGATTATCATCTTTATGACTATTGCGACTGACTACGACTATGATTACGACAATGACTTTCACTAAAATTATACGACAACAACCAGGACTACGACTATATACGACTAGAGTACGATTACATACGACCATAGCCTGGCGGTTGGGGACTCCCTTCATAAATGTATAGGGGTGCTCGACGGACGGTTTTGAAAATGACCCTAAACGGTACGCATAAATTTACTCAGATACTGATTTCAGACCCTAGAAGGAACGACCACATTTAAAATTTGTTTTTTTTAATATGTATAATCTTAAGTTCGAAAACTGACCCTAAAAGGTACGGTGCCAGTTCGAGACCCTAAAAGATACGCGAGGGTCTTATCTATGCCTATAGATATATTTAACAGTTATATATGGAGGCAGTAGCTTCAAAAATGCATTCATGTCGTACCGTGTGTATACTACGAATGGACACGCCGAGTTTTCTCGCATCACAGCAGTATTTCTCGAGCTTTTAACTAAAATATCAGTCCTCTGTATAGACATTTGTTGTCAACATACTATGAGCATAGATCGAGATCAATAAAAAGTATAAAAACTAGACAGTTTTGTACAAACACTATAGCTGCAATGCATTGTGCTGATTAATTACTAAAGCCTGGTTTCACTAGCGACGCAATGCAAGCGCAAACACAAGAGTTAATTTAATAGTGAAAACGAGACGTGCATAAGCGCAAGCGCAAAAACTATTTACTAGTGCCACGCGCGTGGTACAAGCGCAAACGCAAGAAAAATTAGGAACTTTGTTAATATCTTGTTGATATCTTGCGCTTGCGCTTGCGTTATCACTGCGTCAGATGGTTTTCACGACGAAATAAGGAAACTCTCGCATCACTTGAGATCAATGATCAGTGTGCCAAGCAGCGAGAAATATGTATTTTTGTCGTCAAATATTATATTTTGAGACTGTGAGCGGAAGTTGTTGTTCTGTGAGTTGCGTTGCGTTGCGTTGTGTTATGTGTACGTGACTCTATCATGTTACTTATCTGATAATCTTATTTATCTGATGTGTCAGTCCATGTTCTACAAATCGTTGTAAAACACGGACTCAGTCCAGTCCCTGTTTTCTGGGTCCAGTCCAGTCCGTGGTTTACAGGATGCCATGTGGTACTTGCCATAGGTACGACTATACGCCCACAACTACGAATGTTACTACGATTATGACTACGACTACGACAATGATTATGACTATGATAACGACTGCATACGACTATGACTTTGACCATATTTTAAAGTTTTTAAAAAACTTTAACTATACTGACTATGACTTATGACAATAACGACTGCGATTACGTACGACTAGGATGAAGGAGATATATAGGACTATTCCCCCCTTCTTCGTTATAATTTTAAAACTTTCTCCGTTTCCAGACTTTCACAACGAGCCTTCTTCCCCTCCCTCCCCACCCCTATGCATGGTAATAAACACTCTGCTTTGCGTGACATGTCATGACGTCAGTAACCTTTATCAATGTTATTGTTATTGCCAAAGTCCACGGGCAAGGATTATTAAATTCTCTGGGTCTCACGAAAAAAGCAAAAGACATCAGAAGTCAGATCAAGAAACTCAAGGTAAATGTATAATATCATATCAGGAGCCCTGATAATATGTGTAGCCAAATGACTTTAAAGAAAGCTCAAGGCGCTAAAATAATTGATCTCGAAAATCCATCGCCTTGGAACATTCCATAAATCAATTCTCGCATAACTAAATACACATATATATGCCTAAAAATTGCATAACAACATCTTAAATTTATGATATCAATTCATCATAGCAATAGCTTAGTTTTTCTGATTCTTTTAATCAAATAATTCAATTAGAATTGCGACGATTTAATGAATTAAAATCCTTCAGTTGTCATCAGTAGAAAGGAATCAACCAACCTTTTCAAGTCAATAAATCTTAAAGTAGTTATATATAGCTAATTCAAATGGAAACTAGCGAGTAAACTAGTATAGGCTGCGTCGGTGTTTGATATAAATGATAGGTAATAGAATGAAATTTGTAACACCGTAAAAAATGTTGACTTAACTTTACTGACGTTTCGAGCTTTAGCCCTTCGTCGGAGTAAAAAAAAAAAGGGAATTCAATTAGCTAATTCAATTAACGTTGTCGATGGAAAAGCCTAATTATAAAGCATGTATAATCTGGAGACCAAAAGTTCTTTCGAGGCATCATGGCAAGTGAGGCACGAGGATAAGGCATCATGGCGAGTGAGGCACGGGATTGAGGCATCATGGAGAGGCATACATTTATTAATCTTCCTATAAAAGGCAAGGGGATGATGGGGACGAGGAACTTAATCAACATGCGTTTGCGAGGGTTGTTCTAACAAAATACTGTTTAGGCATTAACCCTCATAAAAGACCCAAACAAATTATAGCGTTATATATATATATATGAATATATACCAAGCGGGAGTATGGGTAAAAATCAATGAAGCAAAAAACATTTAGCACGCGCTATGGAATGTATGCTGAAATATAACGAGTACACGAATGAATGTGTGCCTTCGCGTTCTGTGTAAAGAAATAAATCGCTGTATAGAGCGTGGAGATATCGACAAGTAAATAGCTACTTCTTCAGTTTTCATGCAGAGGATTTGTGTCATCCAAATCAATCGCCAGCCTTTAGTTTAAAAAAAAGGCACTGAGAACTCAAGATGTTGATAATATATGCAGCTAACTGCTTCAGTGATTTCTACCCATACTCCACGTTTTTTTCAAATGACTGTATATATACAACAAAGCTCAATGCAAATCGCTTACAAAAAAAAATATAGAGTGCTTACACTATGTCCATGAAATAGAATCTAAATAGTTCCTACATATTAGTATTTATTTAGTCACTATCACTCAACTGGAACAGCTTTAGTAACAATAGACCACAAGACACAAGGGAAATCAAATACTCAAAACCATAGAAAGTTAATACTTTATTCATTGTGTATTGTTACTAAAGCTGTTCCAGTTGAGTGATAGTGACTAATAGTCACTAAATAAAAACTATTAGTTAGTAACTATTTAGATTTTATTTCATGGACATAGTGTAAGCACTCTATGCATATATATAATTAGGAATCACCATCTCCAAGTATACACTTTAACCTCGCTAGCTTAATTGTCTCTCCCGAATCGAAGCCATCTAGATGGTGTAACCCCCTAGGAAGTGGGCTCAAACACGGTGAGTCCTTTAATTTAAAAATGCGCGACACGAAAACAGAACGCAAAAAAAATTTCTAAATTTCAATCCCCGATATAAAAGATACCAAACCGCTTATTTTTATCTCAAAGATAAATGGAAACTAGCAAGTAAGTTAGTATAGACTAGTACTAATTTCATTTTATTGCCTAGCCTTTCAGAGATACGACGAGCCAGTACCAAACACATTTACCCCTGAGGCCCCCCGGGACTTTAAAACACGCGGAGTGGACGTCTATTTTTGCAGGAGTTTATTTTCACTTCAAGTTTTGAGGTTACAAATATTGGTCCATGAATAAGATGTTGTGCATAGCGAATTAAATTAATGGTCGGAGAACATTTATTACTATAATTCGAATAGGGAGTTCTAAATTATGTAATAGGATCAAAATTCAATTGAGTGGTACTAATCCCAGAAATGACTCCAGTTATTAAATAATTAACAGTTAATCCATGGTGCATATTAAAGCACTAATTAGAGAGCAAAATCATAAGACCTTTTATAATAAATTAAAATATCCGGGTTGTTGACATGCTATAGGCCAGTATTAGGGTTTAGCTGATATGTACGTATATCTTCTGTAATGGGAGATTAGAGCCTCTCACTCTTGCAACTTTGGTCAGAGTTTAAGCTCCGGCTCGGGCATGGTTATATTACTAGGTGTAGCAATTTGAGAGTAAAATATTAATTTATTCGTTTAACTACATGATAATTTGAATGCTGGATCTTTCGTCCCCTTTTCCCATTCATGTAAGGGAATCCGGTATCCGTGATAAGATTGACTCTGCAACCTAGAATCCAGTCCTCGGAATCCAGAATGCAGCCCTTGGAATCCAGAATCCAGCCCTTGCAATCAGGAATCAAGCCCCTGGAATTCATGTAGAATCTAGCCCTTGGAATCCATCATCCCACGCAGTCATTCCGGATTCCCTTACATTATTTCCAGAATTCATTCTAAATACATTTCAAATTAAGTTAATCCCAACCAGTCTAATTTAACCACCTGCTCCATGCCAACTAAATTTCATCGTTTCTTTTCACAGCCAGCCAAAAAAGCCAACAATATGGTGACTGAAATACTTCTAATGATATTGACGTTACTTATCATGATGTACATATTCAACTGGGTGTGGTCATCACGTGGTCTCCCACCAGGTCCACCTTGTTTTCCACTGGTAGGGAGCCTCCTCAGCTTCATGGGTTCATCCACACCAATGCAAATGACACTAAAAAAGTTGGCCAAAACATATGGAGATGTTTTTACTGTTTTCTTCCCCACTGGTCTAAAGGGCAGCAAACCAACCATCATCATCAATTCGTTTGAGGCAGCCAGAGATGCTTTGGTTACTCAAAAAGATGCGTTTTCCGGGAGGCCTTACCTGTTTACTTTTAACATGGCATTACAAGGCGGAGAGGGCCTGGGATTTTCTGACTTCACCAGCAGAACGAAGTTAATGAGAAAGGTGGTCCATAGTGCAATACGACTCTATCACCCTCATTTGGAAGAAAAGGTACTAGAAGAAGCAAATGATATTGTTGAACGTTTCAGTTCCAAAGATAACTGCCCATTTAACCCCAGAAAAGATCTCAGCTTAGCCATCTATAATGTTATCTTTGCCATCATATATGGAAAGCGCTTTGATCCGACTGATGAAGAATTTCTGAAGGAAGAAGGGATGTCCGAAGAAGTGAACAAGCTACTTAGTCCAACACACATCTTGAACTTCTTTCCATGGCTCTTCAAGCTTCATATTCCATCATTCAAAAGAATTGTCAACGCTTTCCAAGATCGTAGCTCTGTACGAGAACGTCGCTATTTCGAGGCAAAGGAAACTTTCCAGGAAAACAAGATACGTCATCTCGTCGATGCCCTTCTCCAAGCCAAATTTGAAGAAGAAAGAGATTCCTCTTGTTTGGACAAGTTACGTGACAAAGATCTCACCGCAACAATAAATACCCTCTTCGGAGCAGGAAGCGAGACATCAGCAACAACCTTGGGGTGGTTGATTGCATATCTGATGAATTTTCCTCACATCCAAGAAAAACTGTACGCTGAGATAATGGAAGTGTTTGGAAAAGAAGGACGAATTGAGCTAAAGAAAAAGAAAGAATGTCACTACTTGGAAGCCACCTTGACGGAGGTTCTTCGACAGGCAAGCGTCACACCCGTGTTCCCACACAAAACCACGTGTGACACCACCCTCTCAGGTTTCAAAATTCCTAAAGAAACCTCAATTCTTCTCAATTACTGGGCCATCAACAACGATGAACGGCAATGGGAAAACCCTAACCAATTCAACCCAGACAGATTCATAGATTCAGAAGGCAAGTTCACCGGCACAACGAAGATGAGCTACATGCCTTTTGGAGCAGGAAGACGTACCTGCTCAGGCGAATCTTTGTCAAAGACGGAACTTTTCCTCTTCTCAGCCACCCTACTTAAAAATTTCAAATTTGAGACACCACGAGGACTTCCTCCTCCGGATCTTACTAATGGAAAGCTTGGCATCACTTACGCACCAAAACCTTACAAAGTTGTTGCCAGGAGGCGCTAGACCATTGACGACTGGAAAGGTATCAGTTAAAATTCCAGAGAAAGTTGTACTGTTTTACTATGACAATATACCCATTTTTTGGTCAACATTAATCAGTAAAAAGAGTGAACTGCACATAATGAAGCAATAGCAAAGGTTTACAAAGTTGTTACCAGGAAGTGCTAAATCATAGGATAAGATGATGTTCCTTGGGCATGATTTACGAGTGGAACAAAAAGTAATTATAATCAGAAAGGAATCGGAACACTAACCAAGTAGAAAAATCATAATCTATTTTACAAATTGAACAAGAAAGTTTTAAATAAGTGTGAAATGAGCTGCATAGTAAATGTGTAGATAATTGATACCTAGTTGCAAGAACGTTGTCCTGACTTTTATAATTTAGTGGGAAAGGAATAAATTAAAAGACAAGCGAAGATCACTTAAGCTGAACTCTTTCTTTAATTTGTTATTTCTTTCTTACTAAATTATTATAGTTATTTTTTCATGAGACAACATTCTTGCAATTGGGTGATATCAAAGTTGAATTTTAATAGTATATTATATACAAATACAGTTACAGTAGGTCATTATTCAGTTTCGTTAAGATGTCAATAACAATTGGCTTAAACTATGACTCAAAATCATGGCTCCAACAGCTCAGAAAAGACAAATTCATTTAAATTAATAATTTAATTATTGCTGTATTCAATGCATGATGTTTCCTTCAAAATGCTTGGTAAAGCGACAGTCCACATGTAACTTGCCTTTCACCACTTGTATTTGTCAGTTAAATTTTGAAGAAATTCATCCTCAGTCTGAGTGTTCTTGCGTCCAAGGACCTTGTTTCTTTGTGGATATCTGCCGAATTTATCAATGACTTCCTAAATAGAGAATGGAAAATGATTATGTTGATGATGATGACAATGGTGGTATGATTGATGATGATGACTGTGATGATAATAATAACTGATGATGATGGTGATGGTGATCTCAACGATACAAGTCATACAATAATGATAATGGTGATAATGACAGGGCTCGAAATAGCTGCAGGTGCCAATGGCCAAATTAAATGACAGGCGAAATTTAAGGTTTGGCAGGCAAAAATTAATTATATGAACTGTCAAATGGATAAGATTTTTGCAATAAAAATTTACAGGAAATCATATTTCAAGGTTTCTGCATATCCAAATGGCAGACCAAATTTTTTTCTTAGTTCAAGCCCTGAGTGATGGTGTCAAATGGTGGTGAAAATGGATATGATGATGGTGAAACTGATGATGATGGTAGATATCTGCCAAATTTATCAATGACTTCCTAAATAGATAATGGAAAATGATGATGCATGATGATGACAATGGTGAAATGAATGATGATGATGATACAATAATGATAATGATGTCCAATGATAATAATGCTGATTGTAAATGATGGTGAAACTGATGATGATGGTGATTATGCTGTTCATGATGATAAGAATTACAGTGATTATGGAAATGATGATAAATAGATGATGCCGAGGGCAAGACAGTGTTGCTGCATGATATTCATTTTGATGAGGGTGAAATATTATCAGAATAAAGATTGTGACAATGATATGGTCATGATGACTATGGTGATCATGTACTAAAACGACTGTACCTTATGTAGTTTAGCATACTCTAAGAAATACTTAGTTTGCCCAGCAAATTCACTTCCCTCTGCATCCTTGGCTAATTGCCCTGCCAGAGCAACCGATAGTTCCTGAAATATACAATGAAACAATGGTTTGGGTAGTTCATTTTTAATCATTACTTTGGCAATCCTTCGCAAGATTTTCAGAAAGCTACATGTATTTGCTATACAGGTATATGCCGATAGGGTATGGTATTTCGGCTTTTAGGTCTGAGGTAGGGTATCATTATTTACAATTTGTCTGGGGTAGGGTAAGGTTTTTGTCTGGGATAGGGTATTTTTTAGACATTTTGTCTGGGATAGGGTTATGTTTTAGTTGTTTTAGCCTGCTAGGCTACGTTTTCTGCCGGCACAAAAAAAAACGATTTAAGTCTGGGATAGGATCAGTGTGAAATCAAAATTCTAGGTCTGGGATATAGGGTCAGGGTTTTGAGGAACCGTATACGTATACCGTATACGTACCCCTGCCACCCAAGTTGGGGTGGTAGTACCCCCTCCCCCAATTAATATAATAGGGCACTTGTGTTTGGCGATAAGATTGAGTGTATTATTTTCAATAATTAAAAGAACTCAAGATAGCAAACTATATAGCCCTCCCATTCAGAGGTAATCTTAGGTTGTCTTACAATATAGTTTGATTTACTTCTAAAATATTTGATATAAATTGTGCGCTCGGTGATTGCCTGAGAAGCGTTTTCTATAACTCAACAGAGCACAGAACATTGATTCGTTTGATTTCAACTACTAAATTTCTATTTCTTTTATAAAAATAAAAGAAATAGAAACATGGCAGTAGTGCTTTATTGAGTTATAGTACTTAGGAATTTCAAGAAGCTAGACTAAAGAAGCAATGATGAGGCTACGCGTCATGCTTCTCGGAGGCTAACACTTAATTCTCACATCTTCTTAAAATTCCTGTGTGCTCTATTTAAGCAATAGAAGCAAGTTCCTATGACTCTACCGGTGAAATAGAGCACGCGGGATGTTGGGAGAAACATGAGAAAAGTTATAAAATCACGAGCTGAAAGCGAGTGATTTTATAACTTTTTCGAGTGTTTCTAACAACATCCCAAGTGCTCTATTTCACTGGTAGAGTCATAGGAACTGGCTTCTATTGCTTTTATAATATAGCAATGCAGGTTTTCTCGTAAAAACGTAGTTTTATTTGCTGATTAAAATTGTAATTCTCAAAACTAACACCAGTGCCGAATGAACCAATCACAATCAGTGTACTATTGAGCAATCTTGACCAAAAGGGACCAAGGTGCTGTTCACTTTCTTCCCGGGTTGTTTTTGCTAGCTAAAAAGAAGGAATTTTACTCAAAAAACAGTTGAAATATAGCTTTGGCTGACTTCTGTGCCTAAAAACAAAAACCTTTAGCTGAACTCTTGCATGAGACTGACATATCTACAGCAATTCAAGCGAATTTGAACTTTATTTGAGTGGTGAAAGCCGAGCCGACTGACAGTAATTTATTCACTGAGAGTACTGAGAAAAAAAACAGTTTGAACAAGACAAGCTTGTTGTGTACAACGTTTTCAAGTTAAAAAGGAACAAAGACCACATCTACAAGATTGCTTAGGCTGCTGAAAGTATGTATTTATTTACTTTTAATCAAACGTTTGCAGGTTTAAAGTTGATCAGTTTCTGTTTTCATTTTGACGAGACAATTGAAAGATAATTGTAAATCTGCCTTTTTGTCTTTGTTCACATTGCATGTTTTCAAACGTGGTTTATTTATAAGAATAAAAAAACAAGAAAACACATTTATAATTCTGTACTTGATTGTGTGTTTGTTTGTTTTTATAAAACAAAATATAATATTTTGCCGTCGATAAATTCAACATGTATTTGTTCAAGATTTATCAAGTTCAATTGCAAAAATATCTCACTTCTTCACTATGAAATTATCTTAAAAATTATCTTCATATTTCAAGGATAAACTGAAGTAAAAATTATTGCCACTTTGAAACGCTGTTTTCCTTTTTTTTTTGCTTTGATCAAATTCAACGTTTGACTTCCAACTTTACAGTTTGTCTAAAGGCGGCGTATTTTCAAAACTATGTCTATGATTTTTGTCGCGTTTGCATGTCATTGCTCCGTAGGCTTTAGGGTTTTATGGGTTAACAGAAAGGTCATAAGATGGAAAGTCTTTTTACATTTTAAAAACCAATTTTAGTAAATGTAGTAGCTTACAGAAATAGTCTTATTAAAATTGTGAGCTGTCAATCAAAAACCATGTCTCTACCGGTGAAATAGAGCATAGCTTTTTTGAGTGAATCAACCAATCAGAGCTTACGTACTATCTAAGCTATATTATAAAACTCGATAGAGCACACTGCCTTGTTTTCTATTTCTTCAAGTGTTGCATATATATCAGGGTTCGTACAGAATCCTCAGAGAAAATTTCCAAAACTTTTCCAAAACTTTTTCAAAGCCTATATTACTCAAAATTCCAAAACCACACAAGCCAAAAGTGCCAACGGGCATTGATTGCGGCAGGCAAAAAAATCATCAGCCGTTTTTTAATTACAACAAAAACAGTTCTTTGCAAGGTAGGAGCTGGGCAACCGACAAAAAATTCATAACTTTTCCATAACCCAGCAGGTTAAAAAGGAATTTTCCAAAACTTTCCAGGTCCTGGAAAAATGCATTACCAATTTCCAAAACTTTCCAAGACTTTCCAAAACCCGTACGAACCCTGATATATAGTGACCATCAAAATGTCTGCTTAGGACTGCATGGGTATAATAGCAAACCTGGTCTGCAGCAGATTCACTGTGTTCCATGGGGATGTAGATAAAACTTCTTTCCACAAAGGACTGTTTTAGATGATCATGTGTCTTTCTTTCTAAAAACTAATCAATGTAAATACCAATATAAATCGTCTACATCATATATACATCAAGCTAATTTATGATAATAAATAGTTGTGCATATGCATGTAATCTGGAGTGAATATAGTATTAAGAAAAATCGTTCAAGTCAATCACAATTCACTTAATCAATTCGTTAAAAGGATCCTCCACTAAAAATGAACTTGAACTTATATGATGATAAAAATTATGCTGATTTCAAATATTTATCAAAAATTTTCATCTATATTTGAAATCAGCATAATTTTTATCACGGCCATATCAGTTCAAGTTCATTTTTAGTGGAGGATCCCTTTAATATACACCTGAGTTGAAACAAATCAAACGACAGTCATTAACACCATCAACAGCTGATAGAGATGCATGCAGAGACCTTTAATTGTTTTGAAAATCCGAGACCAAGACTTAAGGTTTTTAGAATTTTCTGTAATGTCAACATTGGATATATATCTAAGGTATATACTGGAATGGGTGAAATGACAGACAGGGCTTATTCAAAATAGAAAAATGCAATGTCCACTTTACTTTTCTTGAAATTTTTCTTGCTCTGACATCCCCATCATATGATCTTGGACTACCCTGCGAAATAATAGTTTTATTAGAATGCATGAGCTAGATGTTAAAATATTTAGTATTATGGAGTACTTAATGTACTAGGAAAAAGTGTCTAATTGTGTCAACAACACTTAATATCTTTCAAAGAACTATTTTTTGCTGCTTTGCTAGTGAATCAAAAAAAATATAGACTGAGGAATATCAAGTGGAGTGAGCACTGTCAATGTATGTAATGTGTTGAAAAAAATTAAAAAGGGAAGGGATGACAAGAGGGATTGGGATTGGAAAGGAAAAGGAAAAATAAATTCATTATGTTCTCATCCATTTTCCCTCTTTGTCCACTCTTCCCTCAAGCTACCATGTATGTATATGTATGTCCTAGCTCCTAGCTCTTTGTAGACCATATAACATATAAGGTCAAGCTCCGGCCTTAATTGCTGCAATAATAAAACTATATGTAATTAGTGAGGACCTCAACTGTGAGCACTTTTTTTTTTTTTTGATACTTTTTTTTACCCACATCCCATGAGTGAACAGATTAAAAATATGATTTATTATGAACACTAATTAGTGTATTTGAACTCACTGCTTCATTTTTAGAAGTTTTGAAGCATTGATATATAGTAGGCTCAGAAAATAATAACAAGAAAAAGTCAAGTGTTCATGCACTGTTCGAGTATCCTCACTGTAAGTTTAATAGTATATCCATAAGTAGTATATTAACAGTCTCTTACTCTGAAGATACTTCTAGTGAACTGATCTGTCAGGATTATCAATGCAAGAGAGGGTTTGGGTTCCAGTTCCCAGTCCTCTAAACCACCTTGGAGGGCAGCATCAACCTACAATAGTTATTGGATTTGCAAACAAAAATTAAATACTGCATGCTGTAGAGAAAGATATGTAATTAATTATAATGGTTTAAAGTGGTTAGTCAATCACATTATGGGGTCAATTAACGGACCAGGTCTGGGGTCAATATTTGGACAGTGTGATTTAATACATTGTGAACTAGGCCAGGGCCGTAGCACGAAGAGGCCCATGCCCCCCCCCTCCCCCCCCCCCCCCCCCCCACACACAAACCCAATCATTTTGCGGGTGCTATTGCCCTGTAGTGCTATTGCCCTGCAGGCAAGACACTTTATTCACTCACGCCAGTGACTCGTCGTCTTAAATATATATAAGATCTTGTTGTATGTGTTAGATGTTTGCAAAAGAGTAGGGGCTGGATTGTCTCATTACACAACAAGAAAATATATGGCTCTGCATGCTAGAAGGGAAAACACTTATACTAATTAACTTGGAGATATAAATTCTTACCATTGTACCAAATTTACTTCTTATTTCATTATCAACTGTCTCTCCTCCTCCAAACCATCTCTTTTCTGCTCCAGGAGAGAACCAGTATTCAAGAACATCTTTCCATCCATCACCATTACTGCCATTGGACATACACTTTGCTTGTAAAACCCTGCAAAAAGCAATCAATTAAGATCTAAACTATGTGCTAGAGAACAACATATTTATTGTTAAATTCTTGCAAAAAATACATATTGTTCTAAAATATCATTCTATCACTACTCCATGGGAAGAAAGAGGGTTTTCTTTGTCGTTTGAATTTATATGTTGGGTAATTGCTTACAAACCGTATTTACAAACGCCAAACAATGAGATAGAGCTGAAAACTTCTGCATGCATGGTTTACCATTCCGGCAAGGGGAAATCATCGGTGACCCTCCGTCATTGCCATCAAAATATCACCATTATTGGGGACATTGAATAATGCAAATAAAGAAAAAAGAAACGTGACTTAATTATATTTTCAAGTCTATCCAATAAGCATGCTTATAATACTTTTTCTAAAAAAAAGGGATGCAGTTTTTGGCGCTCTGATGATCAAAGAAATCAAAGAGCAAAGATTCATGAAGAAAAGTACACCAAATTCACTCAAATATTCATTAAATACAAACCTATATACTTATACTAACCTTATCTGCTGAATTTGTCGACTGACAGCAAAATTTGCACGTGCTAATCGAAACATTCTAGAAAGTTACTTCAAAATGTCCGCTTTGTTGATGTCCACGAGACCTGCAAGTCAAACAGCGTGACAGAATAATAGACTATGGGAGGGGTGGGACAAATCGAAATTTAACCCCATTCACAAAAATATTATTGCAAAATATGTATATGTGAGATTTTAAAATCTGCTTGTTTTCTTTGTAGGAAATAAATGGTCGATTTTTATGCAACCAGTTATAAAAATGAATGTAAATGTTGAAATATCTGTAACCGAATACAACTTTTGTTTTTACCCTCTCCTCCCATATCAAATCTTTCGTCCCCAGAGTTCGAAACACTGAAGGAGTGAGGTGCAGCTTATAGTGTTTTAGTCTTATCGTGTTATTCATCCTTATTTGATCAGGTAAGCTTACGAGTCATTTTAGAAACACTAAATCTAAGATAAAATCGATATTTTAACACACAAGGAAAAGGATGTGAATTTTGTAAATGATTTGTTCGAGAGTACGAAATCTCGATCCGCGAAGCCTTCAATAGCCGGCTTGTAGCTTATGCGGCCAAACGTCCGACTAAAAGCATGAAAATTACCATTTAAACACATAAAATAACTAATAGAGATCCTAGAATTTACGACTATACATTATATTTTGTTTTTAATATCTGTTCGAGCAGGAAAATTGTCTAAACGGCTTTGCAATGCCCCTTGTTCAGTAGATATATTTGGTTCATGCTTGGCTGCAGATAGTACCGGACAACCTAAAGCGTTTTTTCTTACATAATTGATGGGGTTAAAACCTTTTAAGAGCACCAAATACTAGAGCAAGCAATAAACATTGTATGTATTTTTGTTTAAAGTAGATGTTTACAGTTTTATTGGTACCAGAAGACCTTAAAAATTTTGAACAAAGAAATTGAAAAACTCCCAACTTTTAATTTATACCATCCGTCCAGGCTGTCCGGCAATTACCACAATGACAATGCAGAATTGACGAAGCAGAATTTGAATATTTCATTAAATGAAAGTTGATTAGAGTCGGTTGTTTATTGAAGAATAGAGTACATAAGATAGTAGCATGGCAATGACAGTTGACAGTTGAAATGTTTTGTTGACATGGATTTTGAAGTGAATTCAAGTAGCTTTATATAATTATAATGTTGCAAATAACCTTGATTTGACCTCACTCTATATTATAAACAACATTTGATTCACTTTGACGTTGATGCAGCCATGCTTGAAAGTGTGTTGAAGGTTATATATAACGATCCCAATTATCTGCTTACAATTACGTACGATTGATTATGATACGATCATGATTGTGACATGCATTACAACTACGTTGGCGATAATTGTTACATTTGTGACTGTAAGCATCTACGATCAGCACTCCCATTGAGCAGAGTACTATTATAATTGATGGCCAAGAAGCAAGGGGCGGGGGGGGGGGGGGTGTCATTCCAAAAAAGGTAAATTAAATCTGTACCCCCTCTAAAATCGTTTAATAGAAAACGTACCCCCCTCTTTCAAAGCTACAAAAGTGTTTTGAAACCAAACCCAACGAATTCTGACCATTTACCCCCCCCCCCCCCCCCCTCTGCGAAGTAATAAACTATCGGCCCCTTACAACGTCAAATACAGAAGAAAAAAAAAAGAAAAGATTGTATCAAATAAATATTGTGCATGCACTTGAGGGGCGAGTTGGTCTGTCACTTGCTGAGTCTTTTTCTCTTTTAATTTAGTGATCTTACAATGTCTTCTGATGACTGGAATGCGATTCTTCACTACTGGTTTGGAGGAGGGGATCCAACCAAGAGAGCCAAGTGGTTTGGTGGTGGTGAAGTTGCTGCACAAGAAATCAGGGAAAAGTTTGGTCATCTGGTGAGTACCTATAGACTGGAAAACAGTCATTTAATACTTTTACACGAAAACTACAGCAAAACAAGTTAAAGATTGATTGAGTGAAGTGTTAACAGAGAAACTAAATATTTTAATGATGAATTTTCTTGTTTCAGGTGGAGAAGGCAAGAAATGATGAACTGAAGCACTGGGAAGAAGACCCTAAAGCTACACTGGCGTTGATCTTGCTACAGGACCAATTCTGTCGCAGTCTTTACACAGTATGTAAATTGTTAAACCTTTAAGCCTGTGAAGAGTGGACATTGTTCTAAAAGAAATGATATTTAATGTAAACCACATTTGGATATATTTTACATGGTCATGCCATCATCATTATGATAAATCATCAGCAATACCCTGGTTATCAGATGCTTGACTAACTCTCTCCCTGCCACATATTTTGAGCCCTGAAGTGGCGAGCAAGTTCCGGAACAGCGAGACGTCATCTAAAAAAATAGTGTTAATAGTCAAGCCTCTGGTACCCAGGGTACAGCAGCAACAGCAGTATCAACAAATATTATATCATTAATTATTATCATCATCAAAAGCACTCTGTTGGTTCAAAATGCCATATAACAGGTTTCCATTTAAATCTGTACTTTCCCATTTAAATCTGTACTTATGCAAATTTTGTTGATGTGTGCTAAACACACAGATCAACCAATCAGAGAAGTTCACTTCAGAAATAATATACTCTGATTGGTTGATCTGTGTGTTTAGCACACATCAACACAATTTGCATAAGTACAGTTTTAAATGGGAAAGTACAGATTTAAATGGAAACCTGTTATATATATTTTATCGTCAATCATTATAATCATCAGCAGATAACATTCTGTTATCACATTCTCTAGTTGGTTGTGGGTCTAGCTAATTTCAGCGAGCACAACCATACTAGTCAATCTATCTTCATTAAGGTTACCGTCCACGTTCGCGGGGTGCTCTCAGTTAAAAATTGTTTAGCGCGTCACTTAACAATAAAGATAGACAAAGTATATATCATTTTAAAGCTTATATAACAGAGAATAAGACTATGTAAGTTTTTTTAAGAAAAAGAATATCTTTAACCAATGCTTCACATAAAACCTCAAAATCGAGCGCTTTCATTAAAAAAAGTATAAGTCCAAAAGTTCCTACTACTTCGCCGTCATTTCTGCATTATGTCAATCAGCACATACATGTGTTCAAAACCGTGTCCAGTTTTTTCGATAAAATGCTTCGTTCTTGAATAAATGTGTTTCAAAGTCGACCCATTGTTAAAACTTCAAGTTAAATAACAAAACGGGCCATAACTCTAAAACTAAGCATTTTATCAAAAAAACTGGACACGGTTTGGAAGACCAATATGTGTTGATTGACATAACGAAGAAATGACGGCAAAGCAGTATGAACTTTTTGACTTATACTTTTTTAAACAACTCGCATTGAAGGCTGTTAATTTTGAGGTTTTTCGAAGAGCATATCTTACAGAAAATTGTTGTATATAACAAAACATACACAGTCTTATTCTCTGTTATATAAGCTTTAAAATGATATATATAATATGTCTATTATTATTGTAAAATGACGCGGTAAACAAACTTTTAACTGAGAGCATGTGAAAGCACACCGCGAACGTGGACCGTAACCTTAATTATTGATTTTGTTCTCTATCAGGGAACTCCTAAAGCTTTTGACAGAGACCCTTACTGTAATCAACTATCAAAAAAGGTAAAATATCTAGCTTCAGTCAAACTGTAAAACAATGCCCAACGATGGATCACAAATTGAAAATCATAACATTTCTTTGTTTCAGTTTTTGGAGCAAAAGACTCATGACCACATGACATTTAGTGCATCAGGCAGAATGTTCATCTATTTGCCACTGGAACATGCAGAAAACAGGGAGGACCAGGTAATTAAGATACAGGGGAGGATGCAGGGGGGATGCACACACCCCTTGGCTCAGACAATCATAAAGCTCGAAAATATTTTTTCTTTAGTTATTTATATATTATGTCATTTCTAATGGTGCCCCCCCCCCCCCCCTTGAAAAAATTATTGGGTGTATTCATTGATTTCCCCATTTCAATCACATATCCTGGGTATTACTATCTATAGTTTATCATCATCATCATGATAAACATATGGTCATCATCATCATTATTGTCATCAACATCATTACTTTTGTCATCAATAATTATTTTAATCATCATCTTCATTGATAACACCACCAATCATTATGATCAACATCATCACTACTGTCATCATCATCATTTCTCAAGTCAATCTTACAATATTTGAGGGCAAAATGTACTTTTCAAGAACATTACCAGCATTATAATAATCATTCAGTATCATCATCATCATCATCTTAAAAGACCCAGATGAGTAAATATATATATAAATCCTTATCCAGCAGATAAAATATATAAAAAACCTATGCAGTGCATAACTTTTATCCGCGGATAACTTTATCCACCCTTCGTACAACCAGCTCCTGGTATCTTACTTTACCTGTTTTTTCTAGAAACTTGCAGTTGAGTTGTTCACAAAGATGAGAGATCAGTCTGTAGGAACTCCAGATGAGGATAGCAGTAAATTCTGGGTTTCCTATGCTGAAAAACACAAGGTGAGTTTGAACAGAAATGTTATTGCATGTGCAACGTGACAGTTGAGTGAAAACTCCTGTTTAGGGGTGTTTTTGAAAATTTCTGACCAGCATACCCAATACTTTTACCCCGGATGGTTTAAACATTACATTTCTATGTGTAAGTAACATAATGTATTATGTGTTTATTCTTCAGGTTATCATTGATCAGTTTGGACGTTTTCCTGCACGTAATAAATCTATTGGAAGAGAAGATACCCCTGAAGAGGCAGCATGGCTTGCCAACCCTCCACCTGGTTATACCTTTTAGATCTGACACATCGCATGACACGTGACATACCATAATATTATGCACGAGTGCATCATTCACATGGGCAGGCACCGCAATACATGAGTGCATGTCAAGTGCATGTGAAATAACGTGACAAGCCATGTTTATATAATCTTACTTACCCTAGGCGACACACTGTCATTATCGCCATCATCATTCATCCTGTAAAAAATGCTGTCATTTTTGACAGGAAAAAAATTAAATTTTGTACCCTTTATTATGTCGTTGTCCACTTTATCTATACCTTTCCCAAAGTCACTCCGCTGACCTCACAGGAATCCGCAACTCATTATCTGACAACATTAATTAATAAAATTAAAAAAATAATTTATGTGCCATAAAATTATATAAGAAATTCCATGACATTTCATCATGGGCAGCAGAGTATCGTTTGCGTTTGTATTCGCTTGTAATCTCCGTGTATTCCCTTGACCATGTTGACCTTCGTCTTTATTTGTCTAGCTCCTATTTCAATCTCGTGATATTGGTCTATCTAGTATTAAAAGCGATCGTATGTCACTCGGTTTCTAATCGGTAACTTCTTTAACTGCCCCCGAAGGTATACTTATATACAAATTGATCTTATAAAATTCGTGAATAATTAATGAGCAATTGACAAAAGAATTCACGTCCGTGACAGAGGTTGTATATCCGATACAGATTTGTCCTGATTTGCATAAGTTTTAACTTGAATTTTTTCGGCCAGATTTACTTTTATCTTGACAATTTTAGTAAAATATTAAAGAACTCATGTTGGAGTTTCATATTAAGTACTATCTAATATCCGTGTCCGATCTGTATCTTGGCTTCGACTCACCACTGCATATTTTATACAGATGTCCACGAGACCTGCAGGTCAAACAGCGTGACAGAATAATAGACTATGGGAGGGGTGGGACAAATCGAAATTTAACCCCATTCACAAAAATATTATTGCAAAATCACAAGGAATATGTATATGTGAGATTTTAAAATCTGCTTATTTTCTTTGTAGGAAATAAATAGTCGATTCTTAAGCAACCAGTTATAAAAATGAATGTAAATGTTAAAATATCTGTAACCGAATACAACTTTTGTTTTTACCCTCTCCTCCCATATCATATCTTTAATCCTCGGTGTTCTGATCTAACTGGAAGCAATGAAGGAGTGAGGTGCAGCTTATAGTGTTTTAGTCTTATCGTGTTATTCATCCTTATTTGATCAGGTAAGCTTACGAGTCATTTTAGAAACAATAAATCTAAGATAAAATCGATATTTTAACACACAAGGAAAAGGATGTGAATTTTGTAAATGATTTGTTCGAGAGTACGAAATCTCGATCCGCGAAGCCTTCAATAGCCGTAATTGTAGCTTTAATGTGGCCAAACGTCCGACAAAAAGCATGAAAATTACCATTTAAACACATAAAATAACTAATAGAGATCCTAGAATTTACGACTATACTATGGGGTGCCATTATATTACCGCCATTATTTCAGCTACTGTTTTGATTCACTGGCGATATTATATGGAGCTTGCAATTTAATAACGCAGTGTCTATGATGTACGGCAGCCCGTCGCGGTCTTAAAAAAACTAAATGACAGGCAGCCCAAAATTTTGTACAAAATTCGAGAGAATGGCTGAAGTTTATCAAATCAAACTAGTTTTATTTCATATAGAAATATCAAGCGCTTATTTCGAGCTAAGCGGAATTGGATAAGGACGTAGTGCCTTCCCTCTACATACTATATAGCCGGCTTGACACTTAGAAATTTTCGCCTTGACCTCAATGTACTCAACGACGTGACTGAGTGTTGGGCGGTCGTAAGTTTTCTCAAAATCGAAAGGAAACTCTTTCAAACGGTAAATTGAACTAGTCTTAGTTCAAATAGAAAAGAAAGAGCTAAAAGAACTCTATTTATTGATCATGTACAATTCAACTATCAACGATGTGTTACGACTGCAGTGAAGTAAGCGATCACATTCAAACGACATTCAGAAGGGGGCGTGATGAAATCCACTAAATCCGTACACATCACTTATATACCCATAATCTTGCTAAAAATTGTATTAACCTCAAAATAACTATTCCGATATCTTTCCTATCTATTCACGGACATTTGTGTGTATTTTCAAGTGTTGTCATCAAAAGGCCGCTTTTTTAGAAGCACTTTTGTAAACACCTTTGATTCGCCCGCTGAAATCGACAATACGGACGCTTACGGCTAAATCAGACAACTTTCATCCTTAATAACTTCGCAATAAAAAGCTCAAATCTTCTACATTTTTTCACAGAAGTAGATAAACTTACCCTAATGCCATCGCAGATACTTTCGGCACAAGAAAATAAAATACGGCTTTCCAATCAAGGGAGAAAGAAAGCAAAAAAAGGATAAATCTTGTACTTTAAACTTTAATAACTTTTACAGTTTTTGGTTTTACGTTTTGAAACTTACACAACCACTTCCAGATGCCTTCTAGATTCCATCGCAAAGGGTTTGAAAACGCCAATAAATATTTCAGGCGAATCTATTTTACGGCAAAAAACGATCTATCAGTATGAAACTCCTTTCAAAAACTCCTTTCAAAATCAACTTATTTCTCTTATCCTGCAAAATATAACTACCAATGATTGAAGTTTTTCTGAAAAAAAATTAAAACATACTCAAATTTTGTATAATTTGTAGCTGCAAAGTGAGTCGTTGTGATGACCGTCACGCAACACTTGAATGTCACGATAACAAAAAACACTCATTTACATGTTGAAAGATATCATGCTCTCAATGCTTGCGATGGCTTTTTCAGTGTATGACGAGTAACCTTGAGCAAAATCGTGAACATATCTCATATTTACAAAAAGTTATTAAGAATTTTCTATTCTTATAGAAATCGTCAAATTTCTGTTATGCAAAAAACACTCATTTGCATGTTGAAAGATATCATGCTCTCAATGCTTGCGATGGCTTTCTCAGTGTATGACGAGTAACCTTGAGCAAAATCATGAACATATCTCATATTTACAAAAAGTTATTAAGAATTTTCTATTCTTATAGAAATCGTCAAATTTCTGAGATGTAAAAAACACTCATTTGCATGTTGAAAGATATCATGCTCTCAATGCTTGCGATGGCTTTCTCAGTGTATGACGAGTAACCTTGAGCAAAATCATGAACATATCTCATATTTACAAAAAGTTATTAAGAATTTTCTATTCTTATAGAAATCGTCAAATTTCTGTTATGCAAAAAACACTCATTTGCATGTTGAAAGATATCATGCTTTCAATGCTTGCGATGGCTTTCTCAGTGTATGACGAGTAACCTTGAGCAAAATCATGAACATATCTCATATTTACAAAAAGTTATTAAGAATTTTCTATTTTTTTAGAAATCGTCAAATTTCTGTTATGTAAAAAACACTCATTTGCATGTTGAAAGATATCATGCTCTCAATGCTTGCGATGGCTTTCTCAGTGTATGACGAGTAACCTTGAGCAAAATCATGAACATATCTCATATTTACAAAAAGTTATTAAGAATTTTCTATTTTTTTAGAAATCGTCAAATTTCTGTTATGTAAAAAACACTCATTTGCATGTTGAAAGATATCATGCTTTCAATGCTTGCGATGGCTTTCTCAGTGTATGACGAGTAACCTTGAGCAAAATCATGAACATATCTCATATTTACAAAAAGTTATTAAGAATTTTCTATTCTTATAGAAATCGTCAAATTTCTGTTATGCAAAAAACACTCATTTGCATGTTGAAAGATATCATGCTTTCAATGCTTGCGATGGCTTTCTCAGTGTATGACGAGTAACCTTGAGCAAAATCATGAACATATCTCATATTTACAAAAAGTTATTAAGAATTTTCTATTCTTATAGAAATCGTCAAATTTCTGTTATGCAAAAAACACTCATTTGCATGTTGAAAGATATCATGCTTTCAATGCTTGCGATGGCTTTCTCAGTGTATGACGAGTAACCTTGAGCAAAATCGTGAACATATTTCATATTTACAAAAAGTTATTAAGAATTTTCTATTCTTATAGAAATCGTCAAATTTCTGTTATGCAAAAAACACTCATTTGCATGTTGAAAGATATCATGCTTTCAATGCTTGCGATGGCTTTCTCAGTGTATGACGAGTAACCTTGAGCAAAATCGTGAACATATTTCATATTTACAAAAAGTTATTAAGAATTTTCTATTCTTATAGAAATCGTCAAATTTCTGTTATGCAAAAAACACTCATTTGCATGTTGAAAGATATCATGCTTTCAATGCTTGCGATGGCTTTCTCAGTGTATGACGAGTAACCTTGAGCAAAATCGTGAACATATCTCATATTTACAAAAAGTTATTAAGAATTTTCTATTCTTATAGAAATCGTCAAATTTCTGTTATGCAAAAAACACTCATTTGCATGTTGAAAGATATCATGCTCTCAATGCTTGCGATGGCTTTTTCAGTGTATGACGAGTAACCTTGAGCAAAATCGTGAACATATCTCATATTTACAAAAAGTTATTAAGAATTTTCTATTCTTATAGAAATCGTCAAATTTCTGTTATGCAAAAAACACTCATTTGCATGTTGAAAGATATCATGCTCTCAATGCTTGCGATGGCTTTCTCAGTGTATGACGAGTAACCTTGAGCAAAATCATGAACATATCTCATATTTACAAAAAGTTATTAAGAATTTTCTATTCTTATAGAAATCGTCAAATTTCTGAGATGTAAAAAACACTCATTTGCATGTTGAAAGATATCATGCTCTCAATGCTTGCGATGGCTTTCTCAGTGTATGACGAGTAACCTTGAGCAAAATCATGAACATATCTCATATTTACAAAAAGTTATTAAGAATTTTCTATTCTTATAGAAATCGTCAAATTTCTGTTATGCAAAAAACACTCATTTGCATGTTGAAAGATATCATGCTTTCAATGCTTGCGATGGCTTTCTCAGTGTATGACGAGTAACCTTGAGCAAAATCATGAACATATCTCATATTTACAAAAAGTTATTAAGAATTTTCTATTCTTATAGAAATCGTCAAATTTCTGTTATGCAAAAAACACTCATTTGCATGTTGAAAGATATCATGCTTTCAATGCTTGCGATGGCTTTCTCAGTGTATGACGAGTAACCTTGAGCAAAATCGTGAACATATTTCATATTTACAAAAAGTTATTAAGAATTTTCTATTCTGATAGAAATCGTCAAATTTCTGATATGTAAAAAACACTCATTTGCATGTTGAAAGATATCATGCTCTCAATGCTTGCGATGGCTTTCTCAGTGTTTGACGAGTAACCTTGAGCAAAATCATGAACATATCTCATATTTACAAAAAGTTATTAAGAATTTTCTATTCTTATAGATAGAGGTAAATATTCACCGATAATCACTTTGCCTGAGGTGAATAATCGTTTTAGTATAAATACAAAGGTGATTATTTCAAAAAAGAAAGAATGAAACAGCATTGAAAGTGAAAATATTTTATTTTTTAAAAGTGCGACCGTTACGCGTAAAAATTGTAAACTTTGTCTCGCATATAATGATAAAAAAAAAACGTGAAAATTTACTATGATACCTTTAAATAGCTTGACACCAAACTTAGTAGCTTCTTTTGTCGATTTTGGGACAGCATTTTCTTTTAAGTTTTCAATTTCATCTTCGCTAACAGTGACAAAACAACTACTGGCAGCCATTTTATCCGAAAAGGTGATTATCGGCTGATAATCCGAGATAGCAAACCAATCAGAGCGCGCGATTTTGTATAATCACCTTTGTATTTATACTAATGAATGATATTGTGTTCTCAATGGGATTGCTAAGACAAGTGGTATCATGTGATAGATATGGATGAGACAAATTAAAAAATTTGACTGACATGATCACTGACCACGACCTTGCAAAGTAATGACGTCATCAATGCTCTGCCTTGTTTAAGAAAAGTCGTATAACTTCTGAACTATTTAGAATATTTAAACGATACGTTCATGGGAATTAAATAGCGCGGTAAAAGGTCAAAATACTGATCTAGAATTGGCAAAATGAATTCTCATTTTTCTTATATAATAAAGATTTACATTAAATTGCTGATGTTAGTGATTATTCAGTAATGTCAGTGAAAATTAAGTTCGCAAAAATAAGTAACAAAAAGGTAGTAGTATGTTTATTGTTCGTTTTTCCCCCTTATGTGACAATTGTTACTTTTTATCAGTAAACCAATTTTTATATACTTTATCTTTGAATGATTAAAAGGGATCACTCGAGCTGAACTGTGGTTATTCCTTTTTCACTAAATTGCATTCATTTTTTATGTGACATTATTGCAAATAGGTGAATGAGCCTAACCTTTAATACCAACGATTTTATTTCCTTGGACCGGTTTCGCCTCACGGCTTTATGAGTGAAGGGAAAACTTGAGTTATACGTGCTTCAAATTAAACGACTTGAGTTACACGCTCTTCGACTAATCGAGACGTGCAAGGACACGCCCACGAGACCGCGCGCACCTCGAAACAATGTTGCTACTACCGTAACTCGGCTTAAAAGGTTAACAAACACTTTTTTGAGTTACGCGCTTTTTTGAAAAAAAACCCCCTTATTTTAGACATTCATTTTTTTCATTATTAACCTTTTAAGTATGCATTGTAACTATATATTATAAGCTAAACACAATTATGAGATGGCACATTTGAGTACGCGCTCTGATTGGCTTATTCTAACAAGTCCGCTGATTGGCTATTAATATTATTGTTTGCCAATCACCAATAAGACCTAAAACCTTATGAGGGGGACCCAGAACATGAAATCTTTCTCTGATGCACAGACGGACTTTACGGAGAAAAAATCCGGATGCAACGCAGGCTACACCTTTAATGAATAGTTAGGACGCATGCGCATATTTGCAATTCTCTTCCCTTGTCCTCCAGGGCACCATGAATTGTGAAAAATCATTGCAAGTTGCCGAGATCGCTTTGCGGTGTATCACTTCACCTCGGCAACTTGCAACGCAACATTTTCAAGCATTGCGAGACAAGTTGCTGAGAAAAGTGCTCAGTGTAACAGCGCCTTTTAAAAGTTTGCATGATTTTCATATCAGTGGGTTGACACGGTGTGACGGTGTGACGGTGTGACGGTGTGCATTAATGACAGGTCGATAACAGGTCGATGTCAGATCGATAACAGGTCGATGTCAGGTCGGTGTGAATTTTGAGTAAGATATTGATATTTATGATAGGGAATTCATAGGATTTTTTCTCAAGAATGTTGTGATCATGATATAATCTCTAGAGTAGATTGATGAAGGTGTTGGTGGTGTTTCTCAATGGTGATGGGATAGAGTGGTCTTGCGGTCAGGGGGTGGTGGGTTCGTTTACATTTTGTGATGACCAGGTGTCACAACTGATGGGGTGGGGTGGTCTTGCATAGTGAGGTTTGATTTAAGGTTGGGGGTGGGGTGGTTTTTAATTAGGACCTCACGTCATGACGTCACGCTCCGCATCAATCGGTCCGCACATCCGCACATCGACCGCACGTGCTAGCCACCACCGCCTACTCCGCAGCTCCGCAGCTCCGCACGGGGTCTAATTCCATGCAAGCTATACTACTAACATTTGAAATCTGTAAGTGAGCATGCGCAGGAAATAGGGGTTAGGGTTAGCAAGAAATCAGAAAATCACTGCGCACGCGCATTAAAATAATTTTAATTTATTGTTAGCGTATGGTAATTTACTGGACTAGGCAAACAATATTAGTTTATTTTTTTTGATCATCTACGCATGCGCATAATTTTTTTTTGTCAAACTAGAGTTAGAATTTAAAGACTGTTTAAAGGCTCCACCAATTAGGAGATACATTATCCTAACAAGCATAACAATACGCTTGAATTTGAAACAAAAATTAACTCCGTGGATGTGTATGGGCAGAAGGTATGAATTTTTTAATTTGAGAAAGTAAAAAATCACTGCGCATGGGCAATACATTATTTTTGAATGTTTAACCATTGGTTGTAATTTCCTAGTCAAAGGCTTTCCAATAATGTATGCGTGTTAACGTTTAATTAAATATAAGCGAAGTTATAAGGGTTTCAATTTACTCGTTCCCAGTCTTTTTGTCCGAAAAAATTCAATTGCTTATAATGCCACTCCTATTTACTCTAATGAACATCTTTTGGCATGGCAAGATGGAAATTGACAATCTTTTTCCAAACATGGGTCAATTATTGAAATTTATTTTGAGTAGTGATTATGTTAAACACACCAAGAATCACCAGAATGTTCGGTGGGAAAGAAATCGAGCACTTATGTTGTTGTTTTTTTTTATAAAATCGCGAAATTCAAACGTGCATATATCCCATAATATTTACTTGTTCCTAGCTAAAATGTTCAACAACAATGCTTTCCAAGGAGCATAAAACGTATAGGTAGTTTGGTGATGTTTGAAGCTATATATGAGGAGCTAATGTTTTTTAAAAAAAACTTGATCAAAAACAATTTGCATGATTAGTTGGTCGTGTCAGTGACTTTTCGTTATACACTTAACTCTAAATTTAGTATCACATTGAAGAAGAGAGATTGTTCTATCGAACCATGTACATTAGTACTCTATACTAGTCATTCTTACTGAACTAGAGTATTGTAAAGGAGGCTCAGAAATTTTCACGTGAAAATTCAATAATCACAAAATCAAAACCAAGAAATCAAGGTTAGAAAAACCAAAAGCATTGCTATAAAATCAGCCGAAATTTCTCACGTACGAACCTCCCAGGACTTTTTTTTCTAACTTCTGCGCATGCGCACTAAGACTCAACTGACAGCTTGTATCTTCAGTGCTTGAGGTAAAATAACAACATAGAAAGTATGAAGGTATGACATAGATTGGATCAATACGTTAGAAGTCATCGCATTTTGAAACGCTCAAAAAATTAACCCTGAGAGATGAAAATGTATGTAATGTTTAAAACATGAGCGGCCTCGTTAATGTATCCGCATATACAAGGCGCTTGATTGTATATAGCCAATACTACACGGACGCGAATGTTGTATATCAATTACTTGTGAAATCCACAAATCCTTTGTTATGCCAGTGAGGTTAATACAATGTGAATACAATGATCTAATCTGTTATCGCGGTAACAAAGAAAATGTATATGCATTGAAATGTATATGTGGATGATTCAATTACTCATTGAATAGAGTATAGTAAACACCCGCAAGTAAGAACCTGAAAATTAAGAACCTGTTAGCCTCAAATTTGTCATTTATACCCACTATAATCAAGAACCTATTTAGGGACTGCGTAATAATTATCAGGAGAGGGGTGGGTTGAGAATCCAGAGGGGGCGGCATAATCTAAACTTATGTCTTGAAAGAGGGGGGTAACACCTAACTTTAATTTGAAACTGATTCTGACGTTGAACCTGGGTATGCTGAAGAGAACTTTGGAGTCTTATTTGTTGCTGACGAAGAGGTCCTCGTCAATGTTGGTTAGATTCTCTGGCGATCGATATCTTGATAAAACCCTTTTCTCGTAAGTATTCAGCAGTCTTCTCAATTTGAACGAAGTGTGTGTGTGGGGGGGGGGGGGGAGGGGAGTGCAGTCTATTTTTTTCTGTTATGGTACGGGGGCAAGGAGTAATGTTTTTCATTTGTGAGGGCGGGAGTAATTAACTTTTTCGATTTTTCGGGGGGGGGGGGGGAAGGGTTGAGTTTGATTGAAAAATAGGCTGATTACCATTTTATCTTGCAGCTGGATTTTAGTTGTTTTTACACAAAAATAAGAACCTATTTTTTTTTTTCTTAAAAGAACCTAAATAGCCTAAAATTGTTAACTACAATTTAAACAAGAATAATCTGTTTAGGCTAACTCCAAAAAATGTAGGTTCTTACTTGCGGGTGTTTACTGTAGAACAATGCTATCTAATTTCTGCACGCTTTGTTCTGTTTTCACTGTAAGCTTATGAAAATTTTGAGCTTCGAATGCTTGGAGTGTTCAATTCGCTTTTGACTTTTGTGCAAGATGGCTGAATGTAATGGAGCAGATTCCGGTAGCCGATGGGTGAGGAACAAGAGTGCTTGCAGTTTAGTGAAAAGTACTGTATCTAAAAACCCCTAAAACAAACCTAAGGGCTGTTAAGATTTTTGAGGACTGGCAAAGGAGCAGAACAGATACATTTTCGAACTCTTTCCATGCAAAGTAAAGAACAGGTACAATTTGTATGAAATGTTTTAGCAGCACCCTTGATATGATTCTTTGGTAGAAAACACAGAAAAATCGTCCGAGGAAATTTGTGATCCTATATTTGATGAAATATCAGATGAACTGCTAGCCACTATAGATTTTCCTGAACTAAGTGCGCCTTACGTTTCAAATTTGGAATGAGTAATTAATGTTATCGGTAGCGTGAACCATAATTGTGAATTAAATTTGAGTTAACTTGATATATTTTACACTTTTAATGTTGGCTTAATTTACATTTCAGATACAATTAAGTCACTAGTGGTTGTATCTAATTTACATGTTCATTGTTTTAATAATATCAAAGTACCATAGAGCACAATATGTTTGCCCAAAATCATGGTTAAATCAAGGGTACAAAGTTAACATGTTATGTTCCATATACACCTATTTAAAAAATCGTTTTTCTCAAACAAAGCCACAGTCCACACTCTAAAGTCTGCAAAGGATGTCGGATTTCTTCTCTTTCTTTCGATTTATTCATAGCATATTTTGATTGTACGTGTTCGTGTTATATGACCATAACAAGTTGTTGTGGTAGATATGAATATAAATATTTCTTTTAAAAAAATGCAATGAATCACAAATTAAGTCCATATAGCCGACATCCTTTGCAGGCTTTAGAGTGTGGTCTGTAGCTCCGGATGCGACAACGATTTTTGAAATAGATGTATATTAAAGCCCTGCGTCTTTAGTTTCCAACACGCTATTAATTAGGTTCATATCACGAAAGTCCAGGGGTGTTCATATGTTTTTTTCTTTTTTTTGTACCCAAAACTAAGCCTATTCGACCTCAAATGATGTATATTACATTTTTTTATGTTAACTCTTATTTATAGTTTTTTTCCTCACGTATGTACTAGGACTCGATCTGATTAGAGTGGTGGTCATCGAATATCATAGTATGTTAACATAAAGCTCATTTCTAATTGCAAACTTGCTGAAGATTGTACTATTTAAATATTAATTTATTGGTATCATTTAACAATGCTTATAAATTGGGTAAAATTGTAACAACGTATTTAATTTATCTTTTCACTGTTTTAACGAAATATTGATTTATAGTGCTTCGACCTAGAAAAAAATGTTTTTATGTTTCGGGGAATATTTTAGAAAATCTCATTTTTAAGCAGCAGATCTTTTTTCAAACTGTATAAATTCTCAATACTCAATAATGTGCAGCTCAAGTCTTTTTCTCATATAATTGGCTTAAAAAGAGTCCTCAAACATGTTCTTATTTCAAATCTACTGGAAACTTGGCATAATCTTTCAAACTCCGTCCACATTGAAAATATCAATTCAAAGTATTAAATGGTGAAATTGTTAACGAGTATAATAAGTATAACGAAAAAACGTTTGATGTTTTTTTATAGATTGACATCACTTGTCACTGACGTTGCTCTCACGTCACCATTTTGAACACATGCGAGGGCGTATTCGATTACTGAAACAATTATTTATTGTTGCAGCTCTCGAGTTTTGGAGACTTTTCTTGTTATGATCGTTTATGTGCGGGAAACTTACAAAAACTTGATTTCCATTTACTTTGTATGTCATCGGTCGGCGCATAATAATGTGTTATAATCTCTGATAATCCGATTGTGTCAATAACGCTATTTTTGTCTAAACTTTCTCAGAAGTGAATTTACGCTCAATTAACCGTACGCTTTGACAAGACAACTTAAAGTACTTAAAGTATGTGTACCAACCATTTCAAATAGTTAAGTATACGTTTAATGAATTACTGTTATCATTCAATTAGTCCGTCTCAATCATTCTGTTATCACGGCTTCAAATTATCAGCGTCTCAAGGGTTTCGTTAAAAGCATTTTAGGGTCTTTGAAATTCGTTGTACGTACGCGTATGTCGACCTAATCCGATGTTGTTTTTTTTCGGCCCTCAGGCCGAAACGGTACTAAAATCAGTTTGCGGACCCATAATTTTCCGCCTCTTCTGTCAATCATCTTATAGTTCAGCGAATCAGATTCCTCGTGAGCAGCATTAGCCAATTACACAACGAGTATGAGCCTTCGGTTTCGTAATAAATCTTCGCACGAGGCTTGCCTCGTTGCACTTCTGGGGCATCATGCTATAAAGGGTATGTTTTGTCAGTTTGAAGTACTTTCTTTTGTATGCAAATCTTTTGTATGCAAACAGATTAATCACTAGCTTAAACAACATTTATCTATTCATTTCAGACCTACTCATTTGGAAATCCTTTTGGTTGTGTATTTGGCGATATAGACGTATTTATAAACTTTTACCATCCTTTCATAGCGATAGCATGTGATCTTGATATTCATTTAAACTATCAAAATAGCTTCATTAACATAGAGGCAGCACTGTACGGCAGCTGTAGAGGGCCGAAACATCATTGCTTTTAAAGCAATATAGCCTTGTTTGTAAATGGTATGTTTATACAACAATATTTGACATAACTATCGAAAACAATTATGGGCCTTTACGGATATTGTACTTTTAGGTAATGCAGACTGAATTAGAACGAAATACGATTTGTGGCGTCAAAAACAAAAGAATATTAACGTAAATGGGCATGCGCGTAGGCACTGATGCGTTAATAAGATCATTTCCCACACGGCTGTTAGCTTCCCAATTTCGGGGTATAAATTTTGTTTGGTTACTATGTTGTTAGCCGAACTTGGCCAAAGATAGGGGCTATCAATACGTGGCGACGTCATATATAGGCTTTGGATCCTGGTAGCTTCCTCCCATGCAACCAAGTTAAGGCACCGTAAGTTCCTTGGAACAACAAAGACCGTTAAGGCGCCCCGACATCTAAGGAAGGTTGATTTATTACAGTGGCCGCTTTGCAGAGTGCTTCGCAACCAAACCTGTAGGCAATACTGTGAAAAATTCGACTGTGGTCTAGGGGAATTCTATTTTTCAGCAGCAGCAACATCTGTGTGTTGTTAAGAAAACGTTTGCGCATACGAAATATTTGTCCTTGTTGGGCAGCAAACGTAATATTAACTGAAATAATACCATGATCACCTCGAATTCTTTTGGCTTCCGAGGGGTTTACAAACCCGAATTTTCCTCATGCATACAACATGAGGGAAATTTAGAAGACAAAGAAATCCTTTGTCTTTTACTAAATTTCCCTCTATATTTAATATATGCAAGGGAAATTTAGTAAAAGACAAAGGATTTCTTTGTCTCCTAAATTTCCCTCATGCATACAACATGAGGGAAATTTAGGAGACTATCCCTCAATGGTCCCTCATCATAACAATCATCGAGACCATTCCTGGATCGCTTCGACCCAGTTGAAAATGTTTAACATAAAGGACCCTGTACTACACACAAGTCCATACTCTAACACTTGTGGGACTCATTAAGTAGCTATGCGCATGCGTTGACTACATTGAAGTATAGTATGTCATGCGTGTTTAAGCAAAATAAACTATAATGAATGCAGGGTGGTATAATTCGGTATTGTCTCATTTACCAAAAGCAACTATTTCTAAAAGTATGCCGAAAATCAACAGCTTTGTAAAAGTTTATAATTTATGCTTCTATGAAAACTAATGTGTATTTCCTTATTTCCTCGGTGATCATGGTATTACAAAGTAATACCATGGCACTCGGGAAATTAGTGATTAAATTTCCCCGAATACCTCGGGAAAATTTGTGAAACTTCCACAAATTTTCCCTCGGTATTCGGGGAAATTTAATCACTAATTTCCCTCGAGCCATGGTATTACTTATAAGTAACTGAGTAAAACTTCACATTTGGATTCTAATTCTTATATCTTATATTTGTTTACGCCTTTGTAATCTTTTGATACAACTACAATCTCTCCCTTTTTTACATATCAGAAATTTGACGATTTCTATAAGAATAGAAAATTCTTAATAACTTTTTGTAAATATGAGATATGTTCAAGGTTACTCGTCATACACTGAGAAAGCCATCGCAAGCATTGAGAGCATGATATCTTTCAACATGCAAATGAGCGTTTTTTGCATAACAGAAATTTGACGATTTCTATAAGAATAGAAAATTCTTAATAACTTTTTGTAAATATGAGATATGTTCACGATTTTGCTCAAGGTTACTCGTCATACACTGAAAAAGCCATCGCAAGCATTGAGAGCATGATATCTTTCAACATGCAAATGAATGTTTTTTGCATAACAGAAATTTGACGATTTCTATAAGAATAGAAAATTCTTAATAACTTTTTGTAAATATGAAATATGTTCACGATTTTGCTCAAGGTTACTCGTCATACACTGAGAAAGCCATCGCAAGCATTGAAAGCATGATATCTTTCAACATGCAAATGAGTGTTTTTTGCATAACAGAAATTTGACGATTTCTATAAGAATAGAAAATTCTTAATAACTTTTTGTAAATATGAAATATGTTCACGATTTTGCTCAAGGTTACTCGTCATACACTGAGAAAGCCATCGCAAGCATTGAAAGCATGATATCTTTCAACATGCAAATGAGTGTTTTTTGCATAACAGAAATTTGACGATTTCTATAAGAATAGAAAATTCTTAATAACTTTTTGTAAATATGAGATATGTTCATGATTTTGCTCAAGGTTACTCGTCATACACTGAGAAAGCCATCGCAAGCATTGAAAGCATGATATCTTTCAACATGCAAATGAGTGTTTTTTGCATAACAGAAATTTGACGATTTCTATAAGAATAGAAAATTCTTAATAACTTTTTGTAAATATGAGATATGTTCATGATTTTGCTCAAGGTTACTCGTCATACACTGAGAAAGCCATCGCAAGCATTGAAAGCATGATATCTTTCAACATGTAAATGAGTGTTTTTTACATAACAGAAATTTGACGATTTCTAAAAAAATAGAAAATTCTTAATAACTTTTTGTAAATATGAGATATGTTCATGATTTTGCTCAAGGTTACTCGTCATACACTGAGAAAGCCATCGCAAGCATTGAGAGCATGATATCTTTCAACATGCAAATGAGTGTTTTTTACATAACAGAAATTTGACGATTTCTAAAAAAATAGAAAATTCTTAATAACTTTTTGTAAATATGAGATATGTTCATGATTTTGCTCAAGGTTACTCGTCATACACTGAGAAAGCCATCGCAAGCATTGAAAGCATGATATCTTTCAACATGCAAATGAGTGTTTTTTGCATAACAGAAATTTGACGATTTCTATAAGAATAGAAAATTCTTAATAACTTTTTGTAAATATGAGATATGTTCATGATTTTGCTCAAGGTTACTCGTCATACACTGAGAAAGCCATCGCAAGCATTGAGAGCATGATATCTTTCAACATGCAAATGAGTGTTTTTTACATCTCAGAAATTTGACGATTTCTATAAGAATAGAAAATTCTTAATAACTTTTTGTAAATATGAGATATGTTCATGATTTTGCTCAAGGTTACTCGTCATACACTGAGAAAGCCATCGCAAGCATTGAGAGCATGATATCTTTCAACATGCAAATGAGTGTTTTTTGCATAACAGAAATTTGACGATTTCTATAAGAATAGAAAATTCTTAATAACTTTTTGTAAATATGAGATATGTTCACGATTTTGCTCAAGGTTACTCGTCATACACTGAAAAAGCCATCGCAAGCATTGAGCATGATATCTTTCAACATGTAAATGAGTGTTTTTTGTTATCGTGACATTCAAGTGTTGCGTGACGGTCATCACAACGACTCACTTTGCAGCTACAAATTATACAAAATTTGAGTATGTTTTAATTTTTTTTCAGAAAAACTTCAATCATTGGTAGTTATATTTTGCAGGATAAGAGAAATAAGTTGATTTTGAAAGGAGTTTTTGAAAGGAGTTTCATACTGATAGATCGTTTTTTGCCGTAAAATAGATTCGCCTGAAATATTTATTGGCGTTTTCAAACCCTTTGCGATGGAATCTAGAAGGCATCTGGAAGTGGTTGTGTAAGTTTCAAAACGTGAAACCAAAAACTGTAAAAGTTATTAAAGTTTAAAGTACAAGATTTATCCTTTTTTTGCTTTCTTTCTCCCTTGATTGGAAAGCCGTATTTTATTTTCTTGTGCCGAAAGTATCTGCGATGGCATTAGGGTAAGTTTATCTACTTCTGTGAAAAAATGTAGAAGATTTGAGCTTTTTATTGCGAAGTTATTAAGGATGAAAGTTGTCTGATTTAGCCGTAAGCGTCCGTATTGTCGATTTCAGCGGGCGAATCAAAGGTGTTTACAAAAGTGCTTCTAAAAAAGCGGCCTTTTGATGACAACACTTGAAAATACACACAAATGTCCGTGAATAGATAGGAAAGATATCGGAATAGTTATTTTGAGGTTAATACAATTTTTAGCAAGATTATGGGTATATAAGTGATGTGTACGGATTTAGTGGATTTCATCACGCCCCCTTCTGAATGTCGTTTGAATGTGATCGCTTACTTCACTGCAGTTGTGTTACGTTACTGCCCGTCACGGTCTGGCATTGACTAAATGACAGGCAGTCCAAACTTTTCAGTCATAAAAGCTAAAAAAATGCTTTCAAATGTCTTCAAATCAAAGTAGTTTTATTTCACAATATCAAGTCCTTATTGAGAGCTAAAAGAACTCTATTTATTGGTCATGTACAATTCAACTAACAACGATGTGTTGTCGTTGAGTACATTGAGGTCAAGGCGAAAATTTCTAAGTGTCAAGCCGGCTATATAGTATGTAGAGGGAAGGCACTACGTCCTTATCCAATTCCGCTTAGCTCGAAATAAGCGCTTGATATTTCTATATGAAATAAAACTAGTTTGATTTGATAAACTTCAGCCATTCTCTCGAATTTTGTACAAAATTTTGGACTGCCTGTCATTTAGTTTTTTTAAGACCGCGACGGGCTGCCGTACATTTAGACACTGCGATTTAATAAATGGTGCTGTACATTATTAAAATGGTGCTTTAAATATGGAGTCGAGTTGTTTTTATGCAGCCCTTTTTATGCAGCAATTAATTTATGGAGCCCTTTTTATGCAGCAATTGATTTATGCAGCCCTTTTTAACTCGTGGATCGAAGATCCTCGAGTTATTATTCAGCAATTAATTTATGGAGCTGTTTTTATGGAGCTGTTTTTATTCAGCAGTCTGGTGACGACTTGCTCCTGCTGTATAATCAAAGGCCACCTATGGCCAACTCGTGGATCATAATTAGAACATTTTGAAAGCGCTTACAGTTTAGACCGCTCCATTACGATTATGTAATTATTTTCTCGGATTAGCTTGAGATGATTTGAAGCGAAAAATAAGTATTCAATGTTGTTGTTTTATTTGTATTTTTTTGGTTGTCGTCCGTTTCCCTTACGGTCCGTCGTTCCCTCAGTCCGTGATCCGCTGACAAGTCTGATATTTACCTGGTTCGATCTTCGGTTCGTGCAGAGATACATGCGAGTTCAAAGAGTGTCTAAGAAACAGTGTTATTAAGTTGTTCTTGCAAAATAAACGCCAGAAAAAGCAAAATAGATAGTCATTGAAGCAATTGGTGTTATATTTGAGGCGATTTGGGCTGTTGGGGTAGTTTTTAGAGAGGCCGTTTTAGCTGTTTATTTGTTGTTGTCGAGGTCAACCTGGAGGTTTAAAACCGATCACGTTATCTCACATATTGTAAAGAAAGAAATATTACTTTCATCTACATATACATAGATCGTTAAGTTGAACTACTAGATAATAGGGTGAAGCGATTTAAGTTTTGCGAATAAGTTTGTTGTTCTGTGCAAGAAGCTAAGAGCTCGAGAATCGCCTGTTTCAATCGCCGTTCGAATTTGTACGAATTAATAGTAGTCAATAAAATTAAACTATTGACAGATAAACTGGTTACTTTAATCAAAAATATAAAAGAAATAATTACAATAAGCAATATATTTACCCTACAACATCACTAAAACAACTATACTGTTGTTGTCTTCACTTCTAGTGTGTATCGTACTCTCTAAGAATGCTTACCGGAAATACTGTTAAATATCCAGTAATAACAGCTTCGTCCTTTGTAACTGGTTGTGAATCCATTCCATAGCATTATGAAAGGATGGATAAAAAGTAGCTTCTGTTTATAGCAGTGAAGATATCTCGATAAATTTGATCATAATAAGTTGGCTCGCTTAGTTCGCTCGTAAATTGCATGATCTTTAGTAAAATTCACAGTGACCATTTCCGAAAACATTCGACATAAACTTATGTGTAATTCTACTGCGAATCGTGTGGCGTGAGCACATAAAATATGAGAGTATTCGCGATTACTTCGACCGAAAAATCATTCCTTCAAATATCCATGTGCTCGAAGTACGCTGACCGAGATCTTGGGGCTCAAAAGTTTACACTGACGGTCTAGTGAGTGAGCGAGTGAGCGAGTGAGTGAGTGAGTGAGTGACACTTCCGGTTCAAAAGCCCCATCCCAATAACTCGAGGATCTTCGATCCACGAGTTAAAAAAAGGGCTGCATAAAAACAACCAATTAAATTGCAAGCTCCATATAATGTCAAAACAGTATAGCTAAATAATGGCGGTAATGGCACCCCATACTATACATTGTATTTTGTTTTTAATATCTGTTCGAGCTGGAAAATTGTGCTTTGCAATGTCCCTTGTTCAGTAGATTTATTTGGTTCATGCTTGGCTGACGATGTCCGGAAAACCCGGACAACCTAAAGCGTTTTTTCTTACATAATTGATCGGGTTAAAACCTTTTAAGAGCACCAAATACTAGAGCAAGCAATAAACATTGTATGTACATGTATTTTTGTTTACAGTAGATGTTTACAGTTTTATTGGTACCAGACGACCTCAAAAATTTTGAACAAAGAAATTGAAAAACTCCCAACTTTAATTTATACTATCCGGCCAGGCTGTCCGGCAATTAACACAATGACAATGCAGAATTGACGAAGCAGAATTTGAATATTTCATTAAAGCCTGGTTCACACTATCGACATAAGCATAAGCAACATACGCAAACTCAGTGAAGCATTCTTTGACTAAGTGTGAGAAAAGACAAGTGCAGTTAATGAGAAAAGCCCAACCGAGTCTGCGTACGATCTTGTTTTTCAGAATATTTGCTGTCCTTGAATTTTTTTTTTCTCTTTAAGGCTGTGCTCGAATTTTTGGTATTTGCCCAACCCCCCCCCCCCCCCCCCCCCTCCCCCCATTAAAATCTAATGGTACGTCCCTTATACCGGTAGTCGGTTGTTCATTGAAGAATAGAGTGCATAAGATAGTAGCATGGCAATGACAATTGAAATGTTTTGTTGACATGGATTTTGAAGTGAATTCAAGTACCTTTATATGTAACTTGCAAATGACCTTGATTTGACCTCACTATAAGCAATATTTATATATCTATATTTATAAACAACTTTTGATTCACTTTGACATCGATGCTGCATGCTTGAAAGTGTATTTGAAGGTTATATATAACATCGATCCCAATTATACGATATTATACGATCATGATTGTGACATGCATAATTTACAACTACGTTGGCGATAATTGTTACATTTGTGACTGTAAACATCTACGATCAGCACTCCAATTGCGCAGAGTACTATTACGGCAATAATGATGGCCAAGAAGCTCTTTACAACCTATATAGGTTTTTAATTATTTGATTGGGATGGGTAGCTGCATTGTTTAAATCCCCCCCCCCCCCCCCCCCCCAAAACTATCGAGAAGGTCTTGACCCTAAGACAACGTCAAATACAGAAATAAAATACAGAAAAGATTTTATCAACAAAATGTTGTGCATGATTGGTCCGTCACTAGCTGAGTCTTTTTCTCTTTTAATTTAGTGATCTTAAAATGTCTTCTGATGACTGGAATGCCATTCTTCACTACTGGTTTGGAGGAGGGGATCCAACCAAGAGAGCCAAGTGGTTTGGTGGTGGTGAAGTTGCTGCACAAGAAATCAGGGAAAAGTTTGGTCATCTGGTGAGTACCTAGACTGGAAAACAGTCCTTTAATACTTTTACACGGAAACTACAGCAAAACAAGATTGAGTGAAGTGTTAACAGAGAAACTAAATATTTTAATGATGAATTTTCTTGATTTGTGTTTTGTTTTCAGGTGGAGAAGGCAAGAAATGATGAACTGAAGCACTGGGAAGAAGACCCTAAAGCTACCCTAGCATTGATCTTACTGCAGGACCAATTCTGTCGCAGTCTTTACAGAGTATGTAAAATTTTAAACCTTTAAGCCTGTGAAGAGTGACATTGTTCTAAAAGAAATGATATTCAATGTAAACCTCATTTGGATATATTTTACATGGTCATGCCATCATCATTAAATATTATGATAAATCAGCAGCAACAGAAGTATCAACAACATTATCATCATTATTATCATCATCAAAAGCACTCTGTTGGTTCAAAATGCCATATATTTTATCATCGATCATTATCATCAGCAGATAACGATCTGTTATCACATTCTAGTTGGTTGTGGGTCTATCTAATTTCAGTGAGCACAACCATACTAGTCAATCTATCTTCATTATTGATTTTGTTCTCTATCAGGGAACTCCTAAAGCTTTTGACAGAGACCCTTACTGTAATCAACTATCAAAAAAGGTAAAATATCTAGCTTCAGTCAAACTGTAAAACAATGCCCAACGATGGATCACAAATTGAAAATCAAAACATTTCTTTGTTTCAGTTTTTGGAGCAAAAGACTCATGACCACATGACATTCAGTGCATCATGCAGATTCTTCATCTATTTGCCACTGGAACATGCTGAAAACAAGGAGGACCAGGTAAGATATATACAGGGGAGGAAGCAGGGGTTGTGCACCCCCCTTGCCTCAGACAATCATAAAGCTTGGAAATATTTTTTTATGTATTATGTCATTTCCTAATGGTGCACCCCCCCCCCCTCCCCCCTCCCCCTAGAAAAAATTCTTGGATCTGCCCCTATAAGAGATATTTTAAAAATTGAGTGTATTCATTGATTTCCCCATTTCAATCACATATCCTGGGTATTACTATCTATAGTCAATCATCATCATCATGATAAACATATGGTCATCATCATCACTATTGTCATCGACATCATTACTTTTGTCATCAATAATTATTTTAATCATCATCTTCATTGATAACACCACCAATCATTATGATCAACATCATCACTACTGTCATCATCATCATTTCTCAAGTCAATCTCACAATATTTGAGGGCAAAATGTACTTTTCAAGAACATTGCCAGCATTATAATAATCATTCAGTATCATCATCATCTTAAAAGACCCAGATGAGTTAATATATCTGGTATCTTATTTTACCTGTTTTACTAGAAACTTGCAGTTGAGTTGTTCACAAAAATGAGAGATCAGTCTGTAGGAACTCCAGATGAGAATGGCAGTAAATTATGGGCTTCCTGTGCTCAAAAACACAAGGTGAGTTTGAACAGACATTTTCAGAGTTTTTTTTACCTTGGCAGCTACAGAGCTACAGTTGTGTTTATCCAAGTATAGTACGAGATGAGCCTTGTTATTGCATGTGCAATGTGACAGTTGAGTGATGCTTGAAACTCCTGTTTAGGGGTGTTTTTGAAAATTTCTGACCAGCATACCCAATACTTTTACCCCAGATGGTTTAAACATTACATTTCTATGTGTAAGTAACATAATGTATTATGTGTTTATTCTTCAGGATATCGTTGATCAGTTTGGACGTTTTCCTGCACGTAATAAATCTATTGGAAGAGAAGATACCCCTGAAGAGGCCGCCTGGCTTGCCAACCCTCCACCTGGTTATACCTTTTAGATGTGACACATCGCACGACACATGACATACCATAATATCATGCACGAATGCATCATTCACATGGCCAGGCACCAATACATGGGTGGTACCAATACATGGGTGGTACTGTAGGGATAGACTAATCACATTCTTAGTTTCTACCTCACAAAACAAACACACTAAGTATATAAAATTCCTTGGTTTTAATATGTGCTTCTATAGCCAAGCTTATTTACAAAGTTACCAAGAACAGTTACAAATGAAAAGTCTGGTTTGACAAATGTTACATTTGGAGTATGAAGACTGTTGTCTTTTGAGTTTGTTTGAATAGAGACAAAGCAATATACCTTAGTAGAGTAAAGGCACTAATCCTGTGAAAACTATATTAGACTAATTTTACATCTTAGTAGGGTGAAGTCAATAGTGTGGTTTTCATTAACCTGTGAAATACTCTTTAGTGTATCACTCTTTAATACACTCTAATTCCATTGTGTTAGTTTCTTCTTATTTGACTATTACACTTAAACTAATACACGTTGTTTCACACGTTAATGAAAACCACTCTAAACAAACTAGTAAAATACACTTTACATAGAATGAAGGTACTAAACCAGTTATATATAATTATATATAACTAATATCCCATTGTTTTTAATTTATATCTATTTGATTCGAGTGAAGGCACTAAACTAGTGAAAATGAGTTTCAACTTCTACACATTCAAATTAGCTGTTGGTGTACCCTAACCCTAATATCAGGTTAACATGCTACATCATAACAATGATAACACAAGAATTTGAACAGGATGGTGAAGAGTTATTTTCACTAGCACCATCAGCTGCAATCAACATATGCAGACTCAGTTTTCACAATTATGTGATTAGTGCAGTGTTGAGTGTGTATGTTGCATGTGCTTCTATCATTAATTTAAGCCTGGTTCAAACTAAGTGTAAGCAACATATGCAGACCAGTAAAGCATTTCTAGACTAGGTCTGAGTAAAGACAAGCGCAGCTAATGAGCAAAGCCCAACTGAGTCTGCGTATGTTGCTTGTGCTTAATGTCGCTAGCGAAACCCTGCTAGTTAAGTAGAAAGTACACCACTAAAGTAAATCCTGTTTGAGTCTTTTTTTAGCCTGAGAAAACAGATTGCGTAAGGAAGAGGAGCAAAAGAATGTCTGATTTCTCGTGCTAATTCTTTCTTTGGATACTGCTGGGATATAGTGTTTGATAAGTTAGAAAGAGGGTCCTTTGTACATCAGACTATCCAGATAAATCACCAGCTAGGAACTTTCCCTCTTCATATTCTTCAGCTTTTATAGTACGACCACCAAACCATCGGTTGTGCAGAGCTCCACAAGCCTTTTCGGTTTCTGAAATGAAAAAATAAAAATTTCAAAATTTTTTTCTTTTGTTGTTATTGTACTATCATGCTTCAACTACTGTAATACAATTTGTTTCACAGTATAACGTGAACAATTCTAAAAGCGTGCAACATAAGTAAGCACTAAATAGTGATATTTTCTGCTAATTCTATTGTTTTCGATTAGTTAATTAGCACTGTTTAGTACTAATTAGTGCTACTTGTTTCACAGGTATAGAGTGGTTTTCATTAACCCGTGAAACAATGTGTATTAGTTAAAGTGTAATAGTCAAATAACTACAAAAGAACACAAAGGAAATAAGGTGTATTAAAGAGTAGTACACTAAAGTGTGTTTCACAGGTTAATGAAAACCACTTTAATATTTGCACTCTAAAAATAATAATATTAGTGTAATAACAAATTGATCTTATAAACTATATTGAACAATGTCTATATATAATTATACCTGATGTTTGTGTGAATTCTACAAAGATCTTGACAATAACTTCGGCGTCATCTTCTTCTCCTTGTTTCTCTTTGTAAATGACAACTCTGTTAACATTGCCAAATTTACTGCATTCATCTGTAACTTCATGCTCTAGATCCTCGTCCAAGTCTTCTACACCAACCATATTTCTAAGAACCATCACTTTGGACTATATAGAAAAATAGAAATCATCTTGTTAAAGACTAGAAATATAAGAGAGAATATAACTTTACTACAATCATTTTATAGTGAATAGAACTGAAGTAAAATGGAATGGAAAAAAACTGGAATATACCCTGGTAATACAATGTAACCGTATGGAATAGAAGAAAAGAATACAACAGAATAGGACAGAACAATAAAATGAAAAATGGCAGAAATAGACTAGAAATGGAATAAAAGAACAAAAAATGGACAAGCACTCCTATTTGCAAGCCAAACAACAAAAAATGGTCTTCCGATGACCAGTAATCTCATTCCAGTCTACCCATGCCTGATGAAGACCAGCAGTAGCAGTCTAAACATCTTGGTCTAAACCTTGTACAAAAGGAGCAAGGATGGCACAGTTGGTTAGTGCACGGCATTCTGTGTGCGAGGCCCCGAGTTTGATTCCCAGTGACCTCGCATCCTTGTTTCGACTTCTCTCCTTTCCGTGTAGCTTTAAGTAGCTTTTTAAAAATACCCGTAAAATGGAGCACTGATGGAGAGAGGGGAGTAAAATGAGCAACGTCGGTTTATCAGTATATGACTGTCACGATATATCGACATTAAATAAGGTTACTTTTCTTTACATTACATCCACAAACAACCTACTTAAAGCTCTCTTACCTCGCTCTTACGAGACAGCTTTTGCATGACCATGTATCTTGCATTACTTCCTGATATAGACATGTTCTCTTCATGACTGATACTTCCTTCCATCATTTTACGCTGTGCTTCTTCTTCTATTTTTGCCCTAACTTCAGCCTGCTGCTGAGCTATTGCAGAAGACTGTTGTTGCTGTTGCTGCTGCTGTTGTTGCTGCTGTTGTTGTTGTAGTTGGACAACGGCTGCTGTAGATGTGGTTAATGCATCTGCTGTCGTCATCACTGGAGTTGCTATGACAGGGTTGACTGCTATAACTGGTGTTGTAGTGACTGTCAAAGTTTAGAGAATATTTGATTATTATTAATACAGTACAACAAATCAGAATTTGGCTAATTTGAATAACAGTTGTTTTCAACTAATTATAGTAACATCAAAAATTCTAAGACACATTGCATTTAAAAATTTCAATAACACATGTCAACAGCCATCATCTCAAAACGAGCTCCAGACACCGTAATTTTCTTTGCATATTTGAAATCAGCATTAACTTTCAGTTCAAAAGAGTTACAATTGTAACATTTCTGTATATTATTACCAAAAGTAGTCAGTCACCTTTCAGTAATAAAATCAAAGCAACTTATAATAACATATAGGTAATGTAATGAAATTTGTAACACAGTAAAAAATATTGACTTAAATTTACTCACGATTCAAGTTTTAACACTTCATAGCCCTTCGTACTCCGACAAAGGCTAAAGCTCAAAACTTCAGTAAAGTTAAGTCAACATTTTTTTATGGTGTTCATTGTATTACCTATCGTTTATATCAAACACCAATGCAGCTTATACTAGTTTATTTAATAGTTTCCATTTATAAGAACATATTTTAACACAAGTACCTGATATCATTGCAGCAGCAGTAGTAGCAAGAAGAGGCTGTGGTGCCAATGCTGTGGTTATTAGACCTGCAGCTGACGGGAAGGTAACCAGGCCTGGCGTGGAGATGATTGTCGGCAATACATTTGTGACAGCAGGGATTGTTATAGTTGGGACTGTAAAATCACAAAAACTAATTCAAACTTGATCAAACAAATAATTGACCTCTGTTTGTTTGAGACCATGTGATGTAAATCAAAACATAATTGATGTTCACAATTGGTTTAAAAAACAGTAGAGGGTCATTCGACTGTAAAAGGACATTACATCCAGAGACCTTTTTAAACCTTTTTATGTTTAGTCTTCAAAATGTTATAGTCAGATTTGCATGATTTCTTGTCTCAATGTACTTTTTTCATAGTTTTGCTTAGTAAATATCACATAGAATACATGTAGATAATATTACAGTAAAATCACATTGAGAACCTTAGTCAGTTAACCCTCCATTTAACATCTCCATTGTGACACTCTTTAAGTGTAAATTTTGTGTGTATCGTTAATTATTAAAAAATTTAAAAAAATAAAAAATAAATAAAAAAAACTCTCCATTTAGAGCATGCTAAATAATATTGCTTTAAAATTTTCATTATTTCAATGTCTCATGTGGAATGACCCTACAGTCTTTCCAAACAATTGCCCTAAACCTAACAAAACAATAGTGGTACTGTATTAGGGGGCAACCAAAACGCAGCTTTCGACTGGTGCTGGATTACTGTCAACATTGGGAGATGACAAACAAGGAAACTAATTTGTTAATGTGTAAACAATGGTTTACCACTTTCCAGAAAAGAGTAGAGTTTATATTTTGTACAAACTTAGTGTTTGAATGAAAGTAAATACTAAAAGAGAATAAAATATTTTAAATATTTATTAGTGACTTTTGAGTTTCAGTTCATTGAAAATGAAAAGCCGTAGTCTTGGTGTTTTCACCCAATTGCAAGAATGTTGTTACATGAAAATAGAAATACAATTTAATAAGAAAGGATTTACAAAAGAAAGAGTTCAGTTTGAGTGATCTTCTTTTGTCTTTTGATTGCTTCCTTTCCTTCTAAATTACAAAAGCCAGGACAACGTTCTTGAGATGTATACAGAATCAAAACTATTGAAAATAGGCAAACTATAATCTCTTCACATAAATACTCACATGCAATTTCTCCTGGAATTCCTTGTTCTTGTGCCTGTATCTTTGCCGACACAGCTGCAGCAGCAAGGGCAGCAGCAGCAGGCAAAGTTCCTGGGGGTGGAGCAAAGCTAGGGGTAGACAGCCCCCCTGACGTGGGTGGGGTTATCGCCCTTCCTACTCTCAAGTACTGTCCACCAAGGTCAAAGAGGTTCATCGATGCTATAGCATCATTAGCTGACTGTTGGTTTTCATACTCTACAAAGCCATATCCTTTGTGTTTGTTGGGCATGGTATCCTGGGTTAAACTACAGGTGACTACTTTACCAAATGCTTCAAACACACTAGAATGGAACAAGAAAGAGATATAATTTAAAGACTTTAAAGGTTTTTTTTGTTTACTGTAACTGTTCTATTTTATTTATTTATTTATTTACTTATTTATTTATGAACCTATGTTTGTTGACATCACATGGCTTAATAACAAAATCACAGACAGTAAATAACATTAATGTTTCATACCTTTTGATATCCTCCTCATGAAGATCAGCATGTACTGACGCTATAAAGATTCTTGCATATTTTTTTGCTTCTTGTTCAAACTGTTCAATAAGTGGGGCAGCTTGGGGGACATTACTTGGACGACCGACCTGTAATTGCAAGACACAATTCATGTGAAAACTACTAGTATTTATGTGTGGCCAGGTGGTTTAAAATAAGAATAATGTAAGGTTTCAAACTAAACACCAAAAATGTTACTAGAATATTCACAATGTCTTAATGAACATAGATGATAGGAACTGTCAGACAGAACAAAAACAGTAAAATGGATAAAAAAGCACTAACATCTAGAGTTGGTAGTTCCTTCAGCTTGAAGTACATGTAAGCTGGTCTAGCAGGAAGTCAAAACACACTCTTTCCCCCCTCTCTTTATCAATGGTCTGTTTAAAGGGCGGTCACTTATCAGAATGCTTTGCATTGTTTATTTTTGATTTCAGTGTTAAACAAATAAAAATAAAATGCTAAATGATTTACATGTAGTAAGAGAGTAAATAACCAATCAACATCATAAAATAATATCAAAATGTCTGATTTAATGGTCCAAGAAATTCAGTCTTTTGTGCAGTGAATGCTGGGAAGTGACCATGGGTATTTAAAGAAGGGTTCATACTTTTTAAAGTTTCTAAATTCCATGACCAATAATTATCAAAAAGTTTCATATTTATTTAAGAAATAGAAGTTATATTTTTAGTATTAGGATAGTTTTCAATAACTTTCCATGACCCTCAACAAAATTCAAAGACTTTCCCGTCTGGAAAAAGAAAAAAATACGAAATTCCATGACTTTCCAGGATTTCCATGACCTGTACAAACACTGTAAAGCTACTCAAAGCTTTACAGAATTGTGGATTGTTCATACCTTGATGTTTCGTCCTCCCAGTAGTACACCATTCATCTGTTCTAACGCTAACTGTGCAGCTTCTGGCAGGTCATACTCCACAAAAGCAAATCCCTGTCAACAATAGTATGATGTTAGTTGTATTTTGAATGTGTTACCAATGTAACAACTATCTTAATATTAAACTTCTATTTGACGCCATTTATGGTCTTGGGTGAGATTCAGGATTGCTAGGGTAAGACCCCATTGTGGATATCCTGTGTTCAGGTTTGCATTTTTGACTGTTGTATATTGTCTATCTGTCTACCTGTCTGTCTGTCTGCCTTCTAATGTGAACAAATCTATCATCAACTATGTTCAATAAACCTCTTTACCTTCCTTGTTTGTTGTCCCATTTCAGATCATGTGATGCTACCCTTGGGAATTGTTTCTTTCACATGGAAATGATATAACACGTTCATCATAAAAGAACAATTATCAAGGGAATTACACATGGTCTGAAATGGGCAATTTGCATACGGAGGTAAAGAGGTCTATTGTTACAAATGTTATCACTCACCTTGTGTTTCATCGTCAAAGGATCCCATGACAAGTCAATCTTCTTGATGGGACCAAAAGGCATGAAAGCCTGTCGGATGTGATCTTCACGCAGTTCAAAGTTTATACTTCCCACATATACCCTAGATGTCAATGTTGGTAAAAATGTCAATTGGTTGTATGTGATAATGAACTATTACATTTGACAAAAGTAGTGTGGGATGATGCTAGTAATTTATCTTATAAAATTCATGAATAATTCATGAGAATTTTACAAAAGAGATCATGCCTTGACGAAGGTTGTATTTTAGATACAAAATCATCCTGATTTGCATCTTTGTCTAGTTTCTTACCTGCACATGAGAGCTAAGGCTCTCTGTTTTTGAGCAGCTGTTTGGAGAGCTGACATCTGTTGTTGTTGAATAGCTTGTTGTTTGGCAAGGACCTGTAAGACACAATAATCGTTTTACTAGGACAGAAATGTCCACATGTGGATGAAAAAGCCACAACTAGAGACATAAATTTGAAGTACCTAAAGGAGCTTTGCATAATGATGTTGATGATGATAATGATGTTGTTGATGATAATGATGATGATGATGACAATTGCATTAATGATGATTATGATGATTATGGTGATGATGATAATAATGATGGTGATGATGATAATAATGATGGTGATGATAATAGCCTCAATGATAAATATAATATATTCACTGATGATGGCAGTTAACACCGAAACATGTTTGGAATAAAAACACTTGTATTATCTCTACGAAGGATATCTATTATGATGATGGGGATAATGGTGGTGATATGATGATATTAATAATTATTAGTGGTGATGATGATTTTTTTGATACTGATACTGATGATGATAGTGATAAAAATGATATCATAACATGAGAAATATTATCACTATTTATACATAATCTGCTTAACTACTGTATTACAAGACTCTAAGCTTCTATACTTTAGTAGGTAGAAAATATTTGTTTGTCTTGCAATTGTTAAAATTCCACGGCCCAAAACTTGGACATTCCCGAGACAAACAATATCCTCTACTAGTCCATATATGTGAAGAATAACCTTTATGATTATATTTATATACCTGTTGCACAGACTGTTCCATGGCATATCTCTTTGCCTTTTTCAAGAGTTCTTCTTGTGTGTAATGTAGGGTTGGAAGGGCTCGCTTAACTTCAGACTGTCTGGGATTCATTCCACCTGCGCCAGGCCCAAGACATAGCTCTCCTTTCGTACCATCGTCAACAGGCTGCTCATCCTTGACAACCATACCATTGCCTATAACACGAGATGAATATTAGTATACCAGAAATAGAGTGGCAGAGTGCATGCAATGTATCAATAAAACAAGCACCAAATACACAGATTTCAAACAGGAAGTCAGTGTATATTCTTTGATTTAACAAGTCCTATTTTGTTGACCTAAATGTTTTTTCAATATATTGTACACTCCCGTTGTGAGGTACAATGTAGACCTTTCACCTCAATGTTTTCCCATTATAATCCTGTTGCAAGATACTTTTCTTCATTCGAAATATCTTAGTATTAGAAAAACGTGGAAGAATGTCTATTTTAGACAAGGAAATGTATTAGATGATTGTATTGGAAAACATTGTTTCTCTCAAAAGGATTGTATTGAAAAAACGTTGAGGCTAGTGAATATGAGTTTTTGCTAGAGAAGATTGTATTTGGAAAACAACGAGGCTTGTGAATGTTTTTTGTTTCTCTACATATATTCAGAGGATTACAAGAGTACAAGGTGTTTTTAGCTAATTAAATAAAAACACCATTGCTTCCTTTTGGATTTTATATCAAATTTGCTAATAAAAAACAGAAAAATCGAGAAGCATGTGTGTTCAGTTTTGTTTTACTAATATATAGCATACACTCTAACATAATGATGATGATGATGATGATAATGAAAATAAAATTAAAATGTTTTCACAATATAAACCAACAGAGTAATATGTAGATAATTCTGGATTCAGCTTCCAATGTTAATTCGCTGTCAACTGTAGCAAACTAGTAATAAACACAGCAGTTTACCGCTAGAATAATGCAAGTGTCGCACTCCTTGGGCCATGGAACATTCAAACTCATGGCATTTACTTCAAGCTATTGTGTCCAGGTTCACAGAGAAAAAGAGAAAAAAAAACAGAAAAAAATAGGAAAAACATAACGTTACGTCTTGACAATATTGGAGTATAATATAATATACAATAAACTACTTAATCAAAGGATAGGGGAAGGTCTTGATAATATAAATCAAGAATAAACTCAGATTTGTGAGAAAATTAAATAAGGATTGTGGGGGAATCGATTTTTTATCAAGACTTAAATACAGTGTTAAATAAATTCATACTTGAAATATTATGATTGAGAAAGAGAGTGAATAATTTACTACAATGTTTAAAAGATATGAATGGTAGATCAAATTAAAGTTAATGGAAAAAAAGGCAAACAAACCACTCTTATTGTATATATACATTATGGCAAGGGAAGTATTGATCAATGATATATTGAGAAATATAACAACAGCCATAACAATAATGTTTATAAAGATTTTATCAAAATAGGCTTTTTAAGGTTTTTAGATATAACCCACAAAAGCTATTAATTCAATAATCTCAATCAATCAATAACTATCAATAATCCCAATCAATTCCTTTTATAGTATCACAGTGGGATGACGTTCCAGTTGTTGTTTCCTTGTAAACTTCTACTGTAAAGACACTCAATCAAACAGACAGGTCTAGTCAGATACCAAATACAACAATGATCTACAACTTACAATATACCCTAGGAAATACCACAACGTAATTTGTAATACTTCCCTCAATAAGCATTGGCAAATAATGGTAGGGCACAAATTAGTATTGAAATCTTTTTCTTTGATTCTTAACATCAGATAATGAAACATTATTGTGAATATTCAAGGATCCAAAATTATTCTGATTATGAAACTCTAACATCACATACATGCACATGCTCTCTCAGATGGCTGTCAATTTTCAAATATACGTTTATACAGTTAAATTATGTGACATTATTTCGTTTTTACAATACGTAGTAGCTACCAGTTGAGTTGAGTAGCTAAAAGTACATAAAAGGAGAAACAAAATGTCTCCAGAATATTCTCAAAAGATGTGACAACTCTGGATTATATATTAACCTAGAAAACAACTGTACTTTCTACATCTTTTCTGTTTTTTTCAAGTGAAACACATATTTTTGTTTCTCATGGATGAAAATAACATGATTCAATCAACATATACGAAACAGAGCTAGCTTTCCATGTATAGTTTACCTTGGTAATTACAAAGTACTGGTGCCTCTACAATTATTTGCCTGCTTGTTATTGTATAAAAATCACAGACAATGACATTAGTAATTACCCATATCAGGCCCTATATCAAATCCTCTTTTCCTTCGTCTTCTCTGTCCACCTTCTGGTGCCTCTGCCATGTTGTCTGCATTTGCTTCGTCACTTTCCATTTTCACTGTAGCAATCTTTATTGAAATGAAATGTAATTAGAAACACTGAAGGCTGGCCTATAGAAAACCCAGACAACTTGATTGCTATCAGGTACAAATTGCACCTGTTTTAAATGTATGAATATTTTTGAGCTAGAGGGGTCGCAGAAGAAATAATAATCAATTTCTTGAGAATGTTATGACATGCTGTCAAAGAAATATGCCAAATTCATAAGTAAGCCAATTTTTTAAAGTAATTCAACATGGAAAATAGTTTTTACAATTAATAAACCTGAGAAAGTTCAAGCTTTAATATAAATACGAAATGTGTCTTTATACTACAACAAACAATTTTTCACAAGAGTATTAAACGAAATGAAATTTTACAAAAATGTGTTGTTTGTTTATTCTAATGCCCATCTATACTCATTATACCATTCTAAATGTGTTATGAGAAGTGTTACCATTATCATTTTGTAAAAGCATTATTAATTTACAGAATTAGGATACACTTAAAAGATGTTCATATCTCAAGTACAAAAGACCACAAAATTACGTGCCATGCTTGGGCAAAATCATGGCCACCAACAAATACTATGCTTTAATTGGACACAACTATTTGCTTTTGTGAAAGCTTTAGTTAAATGAAACTGTCTAGACGCTTTTTTATACAAATTCAGAGCTAAGGTATCAAAATTCTAATGAAATGTGGCAAGCATTACTACTAAAAAAAGTTGTATGAATCAAAAGATGTCTCCAGACGGTGATCTAAATTGATTGTACTAACAGAGCTTTTTCGACAGAAAATAGAACAATTTCTCCAAAAGTAAAAGCAGCAATGTTTAAATTAATAATCTTTATATACATTTAAAGTTTTCAAAGCGTTACCTCGCCATTTACGGCATCTGCAACGGGATTTTCGGTCGTTTCGTTCGTTTCCATATCCTCGGTCGCCATCTTGGAATTTCAGCTGCAACTCGTGTTCCTTCCTTGCGCGCGCGGATTTTTTTTCAAAGCACATATAACGAGAGCTGCTATTGGTCAACCTTTACAGACATTTACCAATCAAATTGGAGCTTCTATAAAATAGAAATTTGACTCTTTTGAATTTATTATAGCTGATATGATTGGTGTACATTTAACCAATTGTATTGTGTTTCTAAATTTGCATTTCCGGGTGTCAGTCTGCAGTACTCTACGCAAAAACCAAAATGGCCGCCAAGTACTTGGAAGTTATGCTTCGTTTGCCTTTTCTTATGGTCTTAGAATGGCTCTTGATGGAAGACACAGTAAGCTATTTCGACTCATATTTTTTCTACAGAATCGTCCAAGTAATAGGTAAGTGTTCACAATAATAAGAACGCAAAATAACCAAGATATTTCACACCAATGAACTTCACATATTTTATGCTGTCGATGATTTTTATGGGAAAATTATAATGTGATTTTGGATTTAATTGTTTTCATTGTGAAAGTATCCTCTGTGGTTGTTATAAAATTATCAAAGTTAACCCAAAAGTGCACTCTGGTAATGTTGAGAAAACCGTAAAATATTCAAGCTTAACCCCAAATATATTTTCATTCTGATTGTTTGATATTGTATTAAATACTATTATGAATATTTTAGAAGATACGACAGAAATCTAAAATAACTTACATCCTTCCTTGACATAGGAACTACAATATTTGATTATGATGGTGATGATAATGGTGATGAAGATGGTGCTGCATATGATGATGGTGTTGGTGATGATAATGATGATACTGATAGTGGTGATAATGATGATACTGACAGTGGTGATAATGATGATGTGATGATGTTCAATGTTTATGATAAGAAGGGTACCAGTAACTGTAATTATGACAAAAATAGAATTGGTAGTTCCTTTAGCTACATGTAGAAGCTAGTAAGCCAGTCTATCAGGAAGCCCATGGTGTGCTCTTCCCCCCTCTCTCCATCAATGTTCCTTTTTAGCTACTCAAAGCTACAGAGAATGGAAATAATTTAAAACGAGAGGCCACTGTCGCTCCAAGAACTCTTCACTAGCCAATAGATCTTTTCACAGTTCTTGTCCAAAACCTCAGCCTTGATAGTGTGTAATATACAATAATCTTTACAATTTGACAACAGCCAAAATTGTTTCAATTAGCTTTGGTTGTTTGATATGTGTACAATTCTTAAATTACCACAAGCTGTAGTCAAATCTTAAAGAATAGAGCAGATTTCGTATGAGTGTGAAAAGTTAAGTGCCGTGTGCTTTCCTTGCCGCGACCGTGGTGTTTCTAGAATTTTTAGCGTGCGTTTTAATTGCCGTGCTTTGACCGTGTCAGTGCCCCGAATGTTTCATAGTCATACGAAATCTACTCTATATTACATACTATCGAAGCTGAGGTTGTGGATATTTATTGAGCTACACTTGTTTTTGATGATGTGGAAAATGGTGTTGATGGTGGCGATACTAAAGCTGAAGGGGATAATAACTGATGATATTACAATAACGTTCAAAATTGTAATTTTTTTGCAGGTGTTGCTATGATGGTTGGTTTATTCCTAACAAGTCGCGATAGACTCTTTACATTCTACAACTATGCAATACTATTAATGGACATGTCGTTAATACTCTATCTCAATGTACTTAACTCAGTGGAATTCTTCAATAGAGTAGAAGAAAAAGGAATAAGAGGACTAGAACTTATTGATGTTATTCCACTTCTGCCAATTATTTTCTTTGCATGGGTGTTCCACATTGTATCAATTTTTTCCTACTCAATGGTGCTTCGATCTGTCAAGCCGATAGTGTTCTCAGTTGTTAGCATTCCTGTGATAGTTCGGTTTCTTTACACCCCAAGTTGGAAGCAATACCCTTCAATGTGGCTGTGCGGATGTTTTGCAATATCAGTGTACTTGGCAATGGAAGGGATGTATAGCTGGTTATCTCGCATTGTTTATGATGTGCTAAACTCCTGTCGTATAATGCAATGGATGTATCGAATGTATGGATTCACTATTTTAATTGTATTCCACTGGCGTCGACTTGAAGTGCCGTCATGTCTGGTAATAATGTTCTCATTGCTATTTTCATATAATACATTTGTGATTTGTGTGTTTTCAAGTCAACCTCTAGGTCTGTACCAACTTTTTCACTTCTGCATCGCACAGACATGCAATTCAGCATTGACTATGCTTGCATGTTGCTTCGTCATTCAGAAAATATGCGGCCTCATGTTACAGATTGTGAGGTATTGTTTCTGCGGCAGCAATGCTATGCCGAATGATGATAATGGTACTTCACCTAACGGCATGCGCGAAGGATTTGGATTCTTTTTCCTATGTCTATATACTGGGCTGTCAAGTTGCTCGCCGAGCAGAAAACTCATCCTTCTGCAAGTTATTTTCTACCTTATCATATCTGCTGTTCTGAGATCGTTATTTGAGGTTGTTGAACCAGTACTACTTGCGCTACCATCACAACATGGCAGTACCTTAAAGAGACATTTGTCAACGCTTGGCTTCTGTATTTCTCTCCTTGGAATGTCCGTCTACCTTGCTGTAAGTGTATATAGTCTTAAAGAAAGAATACCTTTCATAACACCTAATATTATCACAATAGCACAAATACTTGCCGCATTGGCTTTATATACACTCTACAGATACGAAGCTCAGCAGACAGACTTATGGGAAGAGCTGGATGACTATGTGTATTATGTTAATGGCAGTTGTCGGTTGTTTGAGTTTGTGATTATTTGTGCTGTGTTATGCTACCGTGTTTGTGACTTCAGTCTGGAATGGACCGTATTTCAATCATTGATGGCATTATTACACATTTATTTCAATATTTGGACTCCAGCGAAGGAGGGCTGGCAGAGTCTTAAACTACGTCACCAAGTGAACCAAAAACTCAACTCTCTTCCAATGGCAACACAAGATGAGATTGATATTCTTCAAGACGTGTGTGCTATTTGCCTGGATGAACTTAAAGTTGCTAAGGTCACTCCTTGTAAACATTACTTTCATAGTCTTTGCTTGAGAAAATGGCTGAATATCCAGAGCAAGTGCCCAATGTGTCACTCCAGTATTATTCCTATGTGATGATAATATTATTATCAACAAAACTAAAAATATCACATTGCATAATTCAAGATGTGTTTCTGTTTGTACTGTTTGTACAAAAGGCGCATTTGTACAGGGATAACCTTGATAAAGAGAAAATTCAAATGTGATTTCTATTGTTAAGCGATAGCATTTTTCTTTAGTTTGCTTGGAATTTGTGAATATTTTTATAACAAATCAAAGCCTAACCTGTACAAATGTGACTTTAGTCAAATAGTACAACGGTGATAGATAACGTGAAACTAGAGTATAAGCAAAAATTGTACTATTTGCACTCTACTATCACATCCTAAATAGTAAGTACCGTAGTTGTTTCACGATTTTATGGCATGACCTCAATTTTGTATGTTGCTTTTATTGAGTATTCATAATTTATGTATCTAGTAGGGGCTGGGAGATGCATATTCTAGCCCATGACATTAAGGGGAGACTAGCAAAACTGTGAATACTAAATGGGATTATAGTGGGGCACAATATTTTACATCAATAATTATGTATGTCTGTAGATCTTGAGGAAGACACTGATGAGTCGCTTTTTCTTTTGTTTTTCCAAAAAGAAAGTTTTTTTTGTCACCACAAAAACTATAGCTAGAGAAATTGTGAATGCTCTCTGAGTTGGAACACAATATATCAAAACAAAAATGTTATGGAATTTCTTTGTAGTTTTTTTTGGACTCTTTACAAGAGTATATAATAACTTGTTTTAATTAATTCAAATAGTCTGTAAATAAAAGTTTTTCGCTAATGATTCAACTTGTGGAGTTGTACTGCGATGGCTGTTATTGCCTTCTTCTTCTTCCATGCTACCCCTTCTCTTTCTATAAGAAAATCCTTACGGAGGGTCTTAAAAACAACTAAATAATGAAAATGACAATAATAATAATAAAATGTCAAACAGTGTTCCCTACTGCTTTCTTAAAGGCATTTTACGCTGGTTTTTTGAACAATGTCCTCAAAACTATAGCTAGAGAAATTGTGAATGCTCTCTGAGTTGGAACACAATATTTCGAAACAAAAATGTTATGGAATTTCTTTGTAATTTTGCGGATGCATTCAAATGAGATGCAAATGAGACAACAAGTACTAGAGAACAAGCATTGTATTGACCCGATAGCCTCGCTTGTATGATAGTTAAAACAAAAGAATATCTCATTTGCATGCATCCATAATAACAGAAATTTACTTCATTTCACAAACGGTCACTATTGTTATGCCATTCAGCCTATCAGATCACTTGAAATTATCAGGTTTTCCAGTCGTTGATTTTTGGGTACGAGAATTGAGAGTGACTAAGGTCTGGGTACGAGAATGAAAATCGATGTGCCAGCGTTTACTAAGCTAGGTTTTCATTGGTTACGGTAAACTCTAACAATCAATTTGCAGATAGACAAAGTTATTCAATTTTTCTCGATCTCATTGTCCCCTTCTTGATCAGAACTACAAATATTGGGGAGATAACTAAACGGTGAAATATAATTTCGAACTGAAGAATATAGCTTTTGGTAAAAGTGTATTTCCGATGCTGTTCTAGAGTAACTTTATAGCGTTAAAGTGCGGCGCTTATTCGAGTCAATACGGTATGCTCGGTCATTCGCGTGATAATCTAGTGTTTTATGCATAAACCCTTGACAAACATAAAGCAACGTCTACTGTCAACTCGTGTGCCAACTACCCGTAGATTTCGACCAATTAGAAATAATTCAGTTAAGCATTTAACCAGGTCTGTTCTAAAAGCTGGAAAAAAATATGAAGATTTAAATAAAATAAAATGATAAAATACATATAAAATGGAATACTAATCAGCTACTGAATTCCAAATGCTTGTTGAGAGAAAAATTAAGAGCTCGACTATGAGAGGACTGGTATACTTTGAGTTAGGCTTCGTTTTCATTTTGACGCAAAATCTGTTTTTAGATTTTCAGGTTTTATTCCAACAAACGTGGTTATACTATTTGTTATGATGTCTTAATTTATACATCTGCAGTGATTCATTTTTACAACAAAACTATTTAGTTAAGTTTAAAGTCATTTTTAAAGTCCTTTTTACTCCGAAGAAGGGCTAAAGCTCGAAACGTCAGTAAAGTTAAGGCAACATTTTTTACGGTGTTACAAATTTCATTCTATTAATTACCTATCGTGTATTTCAAACACCGACGCAGCCTATACTAGTTTACTCACTAGTTTCCATTTAAGTTTAAAGTCGTTACATATTTGTGTAGATCACCACGTGACCATGCCAACCATTGTAAGCGTACGGCCTCCTTTCATAAATGTGCGGCACAACAACGTCACAATGGCGTTTATTCACTGCCGTCAAATGAATCAGACTATTAAATGGTTGATTTTGACAGCATCAGCAGTGTAAACCGCATTTGAACGTCAATGGTCATGTTATTATGAAAAGCGCTGTAAGAATTATTGAAAAGACGAAGACTATAGACCCTTTTAATTAATTAGTCCTGAAGTGTTGTGTTTTCCGCGCTTGACGTCAAATTTATTCTTGTTGAAATTTGTATAATATGAAAGTAATTGAAAAGAATAAATTTGACGTCAAGCGCGGAAAACACAACACTTCGGGACTTATACACCGAATCGACATATGGCGGCCAATTTGAATAACAATTCTTCTTGGCTGCCAAGCCTCGCATACATGTGAAAACTCTATTGTTTTCCAACGTGAACACGAGGCTAGACAGTCAAGAACAATAAGAGTATGCCGTATTTCGATTCGGTCTATTAAAAGGGTCTTTAAACATCGAGTCGAAATGATGGCGACTAATAGTTTCCTTCACAGTTACCTGCGCAAGCTTGAGGTAGCCGGACCTTTGCATCAAAGCAAGATGAACGTTGAGCTTGCAAAGGATCGTACCCCAGTCAATAAGCCGTGAAGCTACCCGCGTGCGCTTGTCTCAGATATCGAGTGACAACTTATTTGCATATTAATTATAAATACTCCACAAAATATATTTGCATCTTAAAAACGCTTATGTGAAATCGTTCTATTGTATAATCGATCAGCGGAAATCCATCTCTTGTGTGCTCAGTTCACTTTCATTACCATTGGAAACCCGTCATTTGAAACAAGTATGTGTAAAAAAAAGACAAACCAATTAAAGCTTTAACTTAATCATTAATGTGATACGTCACATTTGATCTAAAGTTTATCAAAAATGGGAGGCCGACTTTTGAGAATCCTTCTCTTGCTCGCTGTTCTAACAACTTTTATTTCAAACGTCTTGTTCATCTTAAGGCCATCGTTTCAGTCATGTAGCGAGACTGATTCTACTTTCCCATGGGATGTCAACCGCAAGATGGACTTGGTCAAGCAAAACGCTGAATTATACCAAGAACTAGAAGGTAGCTTTGTTGATCAGTTTTCTCTGCGAGAACGACTGATTAGTGATCTGTAATCACTATAAATTACAATACTAGGTTATTCTACCAAAGAAATAATAGTTTTAGTGTGTATTTTGAGTAAAACTGTGTCTTTTGGATGATTTGTAATCACTATAAATTATAATACTAGGTTATATATATTCTACCAAAGAAATGATAGTTTTAGTGTGTCTTTTGAGTTAAACTGTCTTTTGAAGGATTTGTAATCACAATAAATTATAATACTAGGTTATTCTACCAAAGAAATAGTTTTAATGTGTCTTTTGGGTAAAACTGTGTCTTTTGAATAATTTGTAATCACTATAAATTATAATACTAGTTTTACTGTGTCTTTTGAGTAAAACCTGCACTGTTTATTTTTATTTTCAAAACATTCTTTGGTCACTGACGTATCGTCGTTCTGAGCATAATAATATATATAGCAGTGTTTTTATAACCATTTTCTGAGTAACGGAAATATATAGAGTATAATTATTTAGTAATTATTATTTCATGAGCAACTACTACTGAGTTTGTTTTTCAGTAAGTTATTAAATATGTTAATTCAGTAATTGGACTTTCAGTATGCACGTCACGTATTTTCTTGTCAAACTTGAATATATCTTCTCGGTTGGAGGTTCTAAATAATACTCCATGCAGTTTAATTTCACGTTATCTCTTTCACCGCTGTACTATTTGAGAAAAGGTGCTTTGCAGGTGCTAAGCAGCGATTTGTTACAATAATATGCACTAACAATTACAAGGGAGCAGGGAAAGTCAAGACATGTTTTTGAGAAATTTTGTACACCTCAATCCCCCAGCCGTGTTTAGCCGGCCTCGTCGATCACGCAACGCTCCCCGGGCTGCTACACACAGCAGCGGTGGACTATAGCCTATTTTACAGACTCGAATTTTTACTCTCAAAATTTTCGCCACAATAAATAGCGTAAAGGCTGGTTTTCACTAGGCATAAGCACAAGCATAAGCATAAGCATAAGCACAAGCACAAGCACAAGCATAACATAGTTTCTTCTATTTTTCACTTGACATAACCAGACACAAGCATAAGCATAAGCACAAGAAAAACAAACATGTTCGTTTTCTTGTGTTTAGCTTATGCTTATGTCTGCTTATGTCAAGTGAAAAATAGAAGAAACTAAAAGTCGAGTCTGCAAAGCAGGCTATGGAGACTACCAACGAGATGGAATGAACTTTAGTATTTAAATACCAATTTTTAAAAATTATGATGATTTTAAATTGCAGACAAAGCGGCGCCTCCTTCTGAATCAATCTCATCACCGGCATCGATAACAGAATCCGAAATATTAAAGATAGATGTCTACTCAAGTCAAAGCAATATTTCTGTTACAGTTAACAACAAACCGGTGTGTTTTTGAAAAACAATATAAGTTTTAAAGTTATAATTATTTATAATTTTGTCAATAGATATACTATTTGACTTGAAAACATTAATTACATTGTGACGCGCGGTACCGTGCATGGCCACCCAAGAAACTTTTGAGAAAGTTCTTAACCACATAAAAACCTCGCTCATCTTCGCCACTTTGTATGAAATAGGTTCCCTACTCTCGATAATCTGTTGATGCGCAGACGATCCTGTCAATAAAAAAAAACAAATTCTCGCACGCTGATTGGCTAACTTTCTCAAAAGTTTCTTGGGGCCACGTTACCGCGCGTCACGTACGCTGTAACATTATTGTTAAGGGCATTGTTTCACACAGTTTCATCCAAGTCTGATACTATATTAAAGATTTATTAAGCTACAGCTTTATTTTCATGTAAGCAGCTTAATAAAGAGAAAAAGTGAGGGTTTTTTTAATAACATGAATTATAGAGGGATTAATTCTCGAGCTTTCCGATCAAGGGAACGTAAATCATGTGTCGTTCAAAACCTTTATTTTCTACTTACAAATTGTAAAATACTGGCACTATTAAAGTTATCAAAAAACTGTTTTCAAACTGGGTATAAAAGGTTTATAACCGGTTTGAAGTTAATCAAATAGGTTAATTTTAGCCTGCGTAGCAAGCGTTTCCTTTTTGGCAAAAAGTTGTTTTGGGATAGCTGCATGCGTTATACCGCCAGGTGAAATGGCGCCAAAAATCGACGCGCTCGCGCAAATTAAAACAGATTCAATCCGGTTTGAAGTTCATTTATTTTTATTGATTTATTTATCCGAAGTTGTGGACGAGCTCAAGCAGCTCCATGCAGAGGTTTCTTTTCCTTCTCCTCTAGAGGAAAATGAGGAAATCTCTGGCAAGCAGCGCAGGGTTGTGTGAAAACCGCTAAAATAGAGCACTTGGAAGCTCGTTTGGTATTAAAACACTCGTTCAAAGTATGGCACTCGTAATACAGTAAAAGTGATCATATAGACCGAATCGAAATATGACGTCTTATTTTAATAATTATTGTTCTTGACTGGCTCGCCTCAAATTCACGTTGAAACACAATGAAGCTTTCACTTGTATGCGGCGATGCTAGCCAGTCAAGAACGACTAGCTATTAAAATAGTCCCCTTCACAGATCCCTGCGCCATCTTGAAAGGTAGCCGGGCCTTTGCATTGAAGCGAGACGAACGTTGAGACACGTTAATAATTGTCTGGCAAGGTGTTAAAAGGTCTCTATCATTGCAAGCTCAACGTTCATCTCGCCTCGATGCAAAGGACCGGCTATACCTTTCAAGATGGCGCAGGGAACTCATGTAAAGGGGACTATTGGGTGCCATGTTTCGTTTCGGTGTATATTGGTTAACGTTAGTATTTTTCTACCACTGCTAGGTACTACACGAGACCCATGTGAATTACATTGGAATTAACGCTATTGTGCTTAATGAAGAGACGGGCGAACGGATGGGATCGAAAGCATTTGATACGTACAATCTTAAAGAAGAATCACAGCTGCTGCAAGAATACTTACAGGATGTGACAGTTGGTAGAATAGTGTGTATTGCAGCTAAGGTATATATACCGATAAATACTGAATGTGATTTGTTATCACAATTGTTATAATAACTGAGGATGGTTTTTATGGTCGATGCAATCATTATCATCACAAACTTTGATATTATCAAAATAATTACCAATTATTGCGCAGGATCAGCAAAATGGCCATCGCCACCCTTTCCTCTTACAACCCTCACTATCATTTCAGGATGAAGCTTCCCATTCACTCAAAAAGAAAACCCGAGCCTACCTTAAACAGCTCGGCAGTCAGTTTATTTATCGTTTACAATGGAGAGACATGTGGGCCTTTGTGATGCAGAAGACGAAGAATGGAGCTCGCATTCTTGGAGAAACGTACCAACAATGCTACACTAAAACCGGAGAACGTTGCACATATGGTTATGGCGAGGGATGGGCGGCTCCTGCTGAGCTTGTCGTCACATTTAGAACAGAACATAATAATAATGAATGTGATTGGGAAGATACGGCTAGCAACAAACGAAGAAGAAAGTTTTGTAGTCAGTATGAAGGTTACCCAGGGGTGTGCAACTGTAAGTACACCACGCCATGCTGTTTTCCGTTATACATGCAATTCTGGTTACGCGGTTGTTCAAAGCTTACCCTGGGTTCCAGAGGTTCGAGAGGGGATTGGTGAGAGGATGCGAACGGCGGAGCAATCGATCCCCTCTCGATCCTCTGGAACCCTGGGTATTTACTTAAAGCTCAGGGGCCAGTTGTACGAAGCCTGAATAGCGCTATCCACCGGATAAATCCTTATCCAGCGGATAAAATCTATAAAATACCTATGCAGTGGATAACTTTATCCACCCTTCGTACAACCAGCCCAAGATTTCGTATGACTATCACGGAAAAGCTCACGGCACGAACGCGGTCAAGGTACAGCAAGGCAATTAATGAAAATTCTAGAAACCATTACGGTCGCGGCAAGGCATGCACACGGCACTGAACTTTTCAGTCACAGTCAAACTAAATCTGCTAGCTCCTGCTTACCACATGGTTTAACTCAAAATAAAACTTAAGCAAATTTCCTAAAAACTTAAGACCACTGGTCACTTACCAGCATGCACCGAGCGAAAGACTCAAATCAGACATTTTAATATATTTTACGATGTGAGTGGGTACTTACGCTGTAACTATATCGTGTTTTGTTTTATTTGTTTTCTCATGCATAATACCACTGACTGCGAATGAATTTTCTCAAACTCATTAATAATTCATTATCTCAGGGACCAATTACAACTTTGTATTTCAGTCACGTGTAAAGGTCTTGATACACCGATCAAACACTGATCAAGACACTGATCAAGACACTGATTAAATTATTATAAAAGCAATTCTCATTCATTCCATTACACTTCACTCTCTTTTTTTCTTTATTCTCAACCGCTTTTCTCCTTTTTTACCTGTCTTGCCTGTTTTATTGATTTGTTTGAGAAGCCAGATCCAAAACTCGTGCTTCGTGTCGGCCTGCGGCCTCGTGCTTTCATCAGTTTCTCGGTATTTGGATCCCCTGATGAAACACTCACACTCGTGTTTGATCTATTACAAAACATTCAGATCAATTAAAATAAACATCGCAAAGCATGTCGGTAAGTGACCATAGATCTTTAATAAGGCCGTTAAACTAGGGTTGCGTTAATCCGAGCTTGAAACATTGTTATTATGGTCCGTAGGTGAAAATCCTCGTAACATCGATGTGTCCCCGCCAGCCTTCAAAGACGGTTCAAGATTCCATGTACCCGTAGCCATCATGGTAGGAAACAGACCCAGTTACTTCTTTCGTATGCTCACTTCGCTCCAGAAGGCGGTTGGTCTAGACGTTTCTATGGTGACTGTATACATTGATGGATTTCACAAGGAGCCTACTGATGTTGCGGATTTGTTTGGTTTGAAAGTTGTACAGCATAAGCCGGTTAGTCAGTTAGCGGGAAGAATTGCTCAGGTACAGTACGTGTAAAAAGGTTAACAAATACTCCACTTTCGAGTACGCCTCTGCGCTGATCAATTCACGATAGCATGCATGTGATACATTCCATGCTATCAGTATACGGAGACCTACCCGAGTGACCCGATCTTTACATCGTATTCGGTTTACTAATATGCTCAGCACAAGTAATACTTATAAACATTCCTTTTTTCCAAGAACAACTAAAGAATGCAACCTCCTACTTAATCATTTGTTGGAACAGAACAATATAAACACATTCAAAACAGCTCTAGAAGAATATATCGTTAATTAATTTCTTCAATTTATTTATTTCCAATTTCATTTAGTTTCTTTCTTTTAATATTAGCTTAATGACACACCTTTGCTGATTATGTAATATAAATATAGATACATTCTTTTAATCTGATCAACAATCAATATCATATAGTTTAACTACTTTTTCCCACGTGTGTACCATAGAAAATACAGCCAGTAATCCCCTTCACAGTTCGCGGTGCCATCTTGAAAGGTAGCCAGGCCTTTGTATCGAAGCGAAATGAACGTTGTGCTTGCAATGATAGAGACCTTTCACCTTGAAGGACAATTATTCACCTGTCTTTATCATTGCAAGCTCAACGTCCGTCTCGCTTCGATGCAAAGGCCCGGCTACCTCTTAAGATGGCTCAGGAAACTGTGAAGGGTATTACTGACGCAATATAATTATGGGAACAGTCACTAAGTTAAAATATACTGTAACAACTTTTGTGCTTTCTGATTGGCTGTATTTCAGTTGTATGGGGATAGCCAGTGCAACAAAGAATTTGAAATTATATTTTGAAATCTTGTAATTGAATTTATTTTGTACTGCAGCATTACAAGAAGAGTCTGTCCGCATCATTTGACGACAATCCTGATTCACAATATTTGGTGATTCTCGAGGAGGACTTGGACGTATCGGTAGACATACTCGGCTATTTCAAACAACTTCTACCCGTACTGGAAAAGGACAAGAGTTTGTTTTGTATATCGGCTTGGAATGACCAGGTGAGCGTGTGAACTCTTGGGTGATAAATACTCTAGCTCATGTTATCAAGCTCTACCGTACTATTTGACGAAATTCAAACTTGTTTTCTATTGTTGATTCAGATAACATTTTCAGTTGTCTTGCTTTGTTTTGAATTTGCCAAATTAGTATAAATCGGTGTACCCTGGGTCAAAACAAATTTCGAAAACTTAACTCAATATTGAGTTCTACGTGTTCACGATTCAGGTGTTTTGATTAGCTGTAATTATGCATGCATAAAGCATAAAGCAAAGCGGGAGCAAAGCTTCCTAACCACCCACCCTTCTCTCACGATCTGTATTACCGCCAGCAACGCAACACAAGACGACTCTCCGCATCGCCATCTGGCTCCAGCAGAGGGTTGTGCTCCATAACTTTAATCAATAACAATGACAGCAGGAATAATATAGTACTATATAACGTGAAACTGGAGTATTGCTATTAAGCAGAAAGATTTCAAAATTTCGGAAAGAGTGATAATGGTATGGCAATACTGAGCTTGCGCAGTAAAGGACAAGCGGGACTAAAACCAATCTTGTACCCATAGCCCGGGTAACTTTTAACGTTGTCTGCCGCAGGCTAAAGTCACGCGGGCTCTGGGTACGAGACTGGACTAAAACCGCCTCCCCTCGATCCCTTCTCTCCCCAAAAGTACATTTGTTGAGACCATGTCATTTGCCTGTTATTTCTAGGGATATGAACACGCTGTCAATGACCCTGCCATGACGTACAGGATAGAGACAATGCCTGGTTTGGGATGGTAAATGCAATATCTTTAAATGAAACAAGACCCATTCATAATTAGTCTCCCATGCAGTGTCGTCACGCAATGCTTTCTCTACTCAGTGTAAAGCGTTGCGTGACGACACCAGTACATATCGGCTGCAAAACTACTTCACGATCAATTTGGCTGGAAAATAAAGAGAGGCGTGATGGTCTAGTGGTCAGGGAACCGAATTCAGGGCCTAATGGTCTGGGTTCGATTCCCGGCCCGGGCGATTGCGTTGTGTCCTTGGGCAACACACTTTACTCTCCATGTGCCTGGTCTTCTCGGATAAGGACGTAAACCCATCTGCCTTCACTCTAACTTCCTATACACCTATTTCAAAAAACGTTGTCAGAAGGAGATCTGAATCTGCAATCCGAGACCGAAATGAATTCTGGGGTACGGCAGTTTTTTCTCATTAAAAATTCGTTTGCGTACACTTTCTGGCTTCGGATATGGCGATGGTAAATATAAATTTGAAGGTGCTAAGCGCAAAAAAAAAACAGGGCCAATTCATTTCGGTCTCAGATTGCAGATTCAGATCTCCTTCTAACAAAGTTTTTTTAAATAGGTGTATAAGGTGGACGTAAACTGGTAAAAGACCTGTTGTGCTCTTCGAAAAGAGCAGGGGATTGTCTCCCGGCACAGCAGTCAGGTCTCAAACAAGAGCATATAAGCCTCGAAGAGAGAGACTGCTCTTACTATGCATGTAAATAAATATAACCCCTACTTTCACGTGAAAACTCCGACTAACGCGGGACAAGATTGTGCTCGCTTCTACATTATATCTCCTTTTCCTCATTTCTCGGCCGTTCAACGCGTTTTGTCGAATTGTTCCCACAATAATTCGGACTATTTCACAGCAACAATTTGATTTTCTTTCACGGATATACAGTGGAACCCCGTTAATCCGGCCACCGAAGGGACAGCCCAAAGTGGCCGTATTAACGGGTGGCTGCATTAAGCGGGTAAATTTTATAGAAAATGTATGGGCATGCATTTCGTCGGGACCTAAAAAACTGGCCGCAATAACAGGGTGGCCGTAGTGGCCGTAAGGCGGGGTTCCACTGTAGTGTTTACGCTCTAACATCGCATGCATTTTCCCAATTCTCCCTAGGGTACTTAGCCGTAACATCTACAAAGGTGAATTAGAAAAGAAATGGCCAGGTCCTGAGGTTATCTTTGACTGGGATATGTGGACAAGAGCGGATGAGAATATCAAAGGAAGGGAGTGTATCATTCCTGATATTTCACGGACTTATCATTTTGGAACTAAAGGAATGAATGTTGGATCGTTTATGCAGGCGATTTACTTTAAAAAACATGCGATTAATACTGTCCCTGATGTGAAGATAGATGCGTCTATTATGTATAAAGAAAATTATGAGAATGAGATGAAGAGATTGATAAGGTAAGTATTATCATGATATAGTGATGATGATTGGCAGCTATGTGTAATTGCATGATGGTGATGATGATATGGTGTTGATAGCGATGATTGTGATGGTGATGATGCTAGTGATGGTGATATTGGTGATGAAGATGATGGTGTTGGTGATGATGGTGTTGGTGATGGTGATGATTGTGATGGTGTTCGAGATGATGATGATGGTGTTGGTGATGATGGTGTTGGTGATGGTGTTGGTGATGAGTGATAGTGATGGTGTTAGAGATGATGATGCTAGTGATTGTGGTGATGATGATGGTGTTGGCGATGCTGGTGATGATAGTGATGATTGTGATGGTGTTAGAGATGAAGATCATGGTGATGGTGATGATTGTGATAGGTGATGATAATAATGGTGATGATGATGATGGTGTGATGATAGTGATGTAGTATACTGGTCATGATGACAGCGACTTGATAACGATGGAAGCATGGTTCATTACAATTATGATTATGATGTTGATGTTGATAATGATGATCATATTAACGACTACGATTACAATAGTCGAGACAATATGATTGTAAACATGACCTGATGTTAAAGATCATGATGATACATATGATGGTGGTGCTGATAGTAAGTATTATGATAATAATAATAATAATGCGATCGACTATTTACAAATCGTTTCTACCATTGTAGTTCAGCAGAGCTTCTCGACCATACTAAAACACCGTGTAAACACCTCAAGACATTCGTCCCCAACACCATCGACAAAACCTACGTCTTCTACATCGTAATGAACCACAAACGAGACTACCAAACATGGAACAACGTCGCCAGATGTTTTAGAATATGGGATCTCGATGCACGTGGTTTTCATAAGAGTATGTTCAGATTGTGGTATAAAAAGAATCATATCATAGTCGTCGGATGTCCTTCGTCGGTCTACTGCTCGTTAAAACCGGATAAACTGGTTCCTATCAATATGCCGAAGAAGGAGAACAGGCCAGCTGATGATCCGTGAATTCTTTACTTTGACATCACCATAATGCCTTCTGTTTTTGAAGCTACTGTCATCCATATATGGAGGCGTAGCTTCTATGTCATCGTCTTATGTCCGTGTGAAAGAGTGTAAACTGACTATTACGCATGCGCAAAATTTCCCGCTTGTGTCGAAACAAAACGGCGGACGTCAGGCAAAAACTAAGTCACTTGTTTTCCTCTAGTTGGGGGGTAGATATTGTAATTCAAATTTGTTTGATTTGTATAGACCTCTTTGCCTTCCTTGTTTGTTGTCCCATTTCAGATCACGTGATGCTACCCTTGGGAATTGTTTATTTCACATGTAAATGATATAACACGTTCATCATAAAAGAACAATTCTCAAGGGAATGACACGTGGTCTGAAATGGGCAATTTGCATACGGAGGTAAAGAGGTCTATTACAATAGGTACCCCCCAAAAAACAGAAGGCATTATGGTTATTGTGATAATAGGGAATACTACAGGTTGAAGTTATCTAGCACCGCTGTACTATACTTGCACAGGGATAGCCTCAATTCACAGTAAATTCAAATGAGTTTTCTATTGATAAGCTATAACTTTTTATTCGCTTTTAATAAAGTTTGTCAATAGGTGGAAGTACAGCGACGTATTTTATTATGGTTTTGCCAACCAACCATCGTTATAAGAACAAATAAAAATAAAAAATCTAAAATGTTAAAATGGTTGGCAAATTAGCATCACATCACTTGTAAACACTACGCTCACCTATTTTATGTTTACAACAAATTGAGGCTTTCCCTGTGCAAATAGGCCTTTTTCATATAGTACAGCGATGCTAGACGTATTGAATCTCAGACTCGTACCCAGTCTATATTATAGATTATAGACAATATCGTCACAATTCATAACATTAAAACCACTCAAATCTGTCTTCTAAAAGAGTGTCTATTGGTACGAGTCTAAGAAAGCTACTGCATATCGAACATATATACTGAAAGATCGCAAAAATCCCGACGTACATTGGGAAGAGAAATTATCATTCTAGTTAGGGGAATATTTATTATTGAAATTATAATAATATAGGAAGTTATTAAAAAATTATAGGAAATCGCTTTGCAAAAAGAGTGTTGTTTTGAAATTCATCCTTGGTTAAAAAATATCTGAACTTCGTTTACCGTTCAGACTTGAGTATTGTGTTTCTGTTTTTTAAATTATTATTCATCAAGATATCGAATCCGCAAAATACTTTTTGACATAAAGTTCATACACTCTAGTACCCAGATACTAATTCTTCAAATTGATTCGTAGAATGAGTATGGACTGGGTATGAGAATGAATCTAACAAGAACACCTTACAAAATGAGACGAACTTACGGACTTTTCGGACGTTCGTTTGTTTAGAAGTTTACATATTTGTCTACACAAATGATGAAATCAAGAATATCATGAAGACGATAGCCCTCAGAGATTTCATTTACTCATAATATCTGGAGTTCATTGCGCATATATGTAGAGCTGACAACACTGCAATCACAAAGAAGGTCCTGTTCGCGAAGCCGAGTAGGAGATACTACAGGGATCCATGGGTAAAGATCGGACAGCTGTTGGGAACATCAGTGGACCAAGCAAAGAGATTGACGCAGTCCAAAAAGGAGTTCAACAGAGTGATCCACCAGCGGTTCACTCTGGCTCTTCGTTGATTAGGTCAACAACAGAGAAAATAAACTGTTCTGTACTGTTATAATAAAAGTGGGCAGAAACTTGATCTATTTTAGTTTCGCTGCTCTTTTAATCTCAAAAAATCACCTAAGTTTTTTCATAATTTAAGTTAAACAGCACATGCGCACTGTTGACATAAAATCTTTTAAAATCACTCTCTGTCCTAGCTCCCAGGCCTCCTTGGAATCGTTTCTCGCCAGAAAAAAAATGAAGAGATCTGGGGACGAGAATGTCTAAATCAAGCATGTTATTGGTTGATCTTGTAGCGTTATTGTTGTCTATAATCCAGACATCACATGTTCACCTACATGTTGTTATTCTCTGGTAAGGGTCGGTTCACTCTTTAGAACACAGGGTTTCTTCTAGTTCATCGTTTTCATCGAGTTCCTATGGACAAAGACAATATTTGTTCGTAACAAGAATGACAATGATCATGAGCCCATTACTAGACTGAAAACACACCTTTTTTTTTACTTTTACGCGAAAACTCCGAGGAAACGATTTGAAGTTGGATAGCTTATTCGTCACTCCTCTCCTCCTTCTCTCGCGGCCAAAACTTTACTTGATCGAACTTTATAATAGTCTCGTTTCCTCGGAGTTTTTGTGTAAAAGTAATAATAATAATAATATTAATATATACTCATTTATATAGCGCTATTACAAAGTTCATAGCGCTTTACAGTTTTGAATATGTGGAGGACTAATCGGACTGCTGTAAACCAGCAGTTTACAATCATGATGGTTAGTTAATGCCTCCAAGGCCTGACTGTTATACCGGGAGACAATCCCCTACTCTTTGCGAACATAGCACAACAGGATCTTTAACGTCCACCTTAGTAGGGTATTTATGAGAGTTCACAGCCATTCGCTGAGGTAAGCAGTTTTTTTAATTCCTTAGCTAGGCAATTTTTGATTTTTGTATCGCAGACTCAGCTATTTTTTTAGACGAATTCAGAATTTGTGAATTTAGTTAATCCGAAAATAATCCGATAAAAGCACTTTTCTATAGGGTATACAAATCCTAGTAGGGTGTTTATTGTCCATGGGATTAGTTAGAAACAAAAGGTACATCTGTTCTATATTTAGTCATTATTAATGATTTCATATGCGTATTTGAGAATACTTTCCTTAAACAAAATTCTAGCATATAGAAATATATCTACAGAGCTGTTTAGTTTAGCTTTTTTGTAATCATGTTCATTTAGTAATATGTAAGTTGGTGTATTGTTTGATAATCCTTTAATCCTTTGTTTATCTTAAAACCTACAAAATTGTGCAAAATTGTGAATTGTTAATGAGTTCAAAGACTGGTCTACGATAGATTGATGATCGCTAGCAAATTGATTTTTATTATAAAACTCTCAATTACAATCATTGTTATCCGGTCTATTCAAGTTATAGAGGATGGTAAAAGTCTAATATTTCTGCCACTTTTCTGAAGGCTTCTTGATTACTGCTCTTAATCTATCCGAACGTCGAATAGGTTCAGGGATGCCTTTCTGTTTCATTGAATCGGCATAATTGAGCCATTTTACAGGCTTCTTATATGAAGATGGTGGCGTTAGTAATAGCGTTTGTCGTGATGAACTAACTGCAGGATCAAATAAGGTTGATGGTTTTCTGACTTCATAAGTAGAAGGAGCCTTTAATGGTGTCGACGAAGCTTTCTCTAGCATTTGACTACTCGACGAGTGAGGTAGTAATGATTCGTTGGTTTGAAGTGATGATACTGCACTTGTTTTAGGCATAGCCGTTAAGCTCTCAAAGCCACTATCGAATACTCTAGTTGATGGAGCATTTTGAGGGGTTGTAGGTTGAGTTTCATCTAGGTTGTCATCATGCGTAGGTAATGCTTCGACCATAGGGATATTAGATGGAAGATGAGCTCTTGAAGAATTGTTATTTAGTTGTTTTTCTAGATCTAAATAGCGTTGATACACCTGAGAATATCTTTTCATTTTTATTTCCGATGAAACATTTGGCTCGTTGAGGATATTCTGCATTTGTTTATTCAATCCCTGCAATATGATTAACTGTGGCGGCTGCATAACACTCTGACGCTCAAAATAGTTTACCAAACTTTCTAAGGCCGTGTTTGAGTGAGCTTCAGCTGAGGACTGGGTAGGAGCCCTTTCTTCGGGCAAAACATTAGCCCGCAGTCTACACTCTTCAGCGGTATTGGGTTTGAGATCCACAAAAAGATATCCGTAAGGCCGTTGGACAGCGGCTTCATATTTTTGAATAAACTGCTCTGTTTTTCCGGGGTACATCTGTTTGCCCAAGGTAGTTATTTGGAGTTTATCTCTCGGATTTTTAAACAATACAAGATAGGCTGTATTTAGACTTAAAGTTCGCATTATTTTCCCTTGAAAATAAAGGTTCTGTACCATGAAAATGACGCTAAGATTCCGATGGTGAGATCCTTTGGTAAATAAATTGAGGATGCGTTTATCATTAGAGGTTTCAGACATTTGATCATCAATGACAATCAGGTTATTGAATTTTGCATCAAAAAACCAATCTTCGTCAATATCGTGAGGCACCCCTTTAATAAATTCAATTCCAGGAACTGTTTTCAACATATTATCGTATGCCGGCTGCCACTGTGAGTAGCTCCACACAATTCTTTGTGGCACAGGTGTGATAACTTGAGTTGCATGCTTAAGCAGATTTTGGACCCAAAATGTTTTTCCTGATCCTGTCATACCCGCTACAAGCGCAGTGAATGGGTGCTCTAACTGAAATTTTCCACAATTCTCTATTGATCCATTTCCAAGTTGAAGGGTTGTAGGTTTTTGATGACTATCATCATTAGGTATTTTTCCTTGCTGATACCAGTATGTACGTTCTGGTCCATTTATTTTGTGGACTCGACTCAAATGGGATGATAAATTTTTGACTGACTTCCGACACAATGAACACATCCGAGTCATCGCGAGTCTTTTTAGTTATAAATGAATAGATCATTTTAGCCCTATTTATATACACTTTCTTAACATCAATAGCTTGGCTACCAAGCTGTCAATTTGTAGCTAGAAGGCTATGGGTAGCCTATGTAGCTAGCAGGCTATGGGTAGCCTATGTAGCTAGAAGGCTATGGGTAGCCTATATAGCTAGCTGGCTATGGGTAGCCAAAGCTAGCAGGCTATGGGTAGCCTATGTAGCTAGCAGGCTATGGGTAGCCTATATAGCTAGCAGGCTATGGGTAGCCAAAAGCTAGCAGGCTATGGGTAGCCAATAGCTAGCAGGCTATGGGTAGCCAATAGCTAGCAGGCTATGGGTAGCCAAAAGCTAGCAGGCTATGGGTAGCCGGCCTATTTAGCTAGCAGGCTATGGGTAGCCAAAGCTAGCAGGCTATGGGTAGCCAATAGCTTGCAGGCTATGGGTAGCCAAAAGCTATCAGGCTATCCTCGTCATTTTTTTTTTTTTTAGTGCGTGCGATCCGTAAAAGGATAAAAAAAGTATGACCCCGACGCGATTCGAACACGTAACCTTCTGGTCTGGAGCCAGATGTGCTACCATTGCACCACGAGGTCTTCCCTAGAAATTTCACCGCCTTAAAAAGTTTAAATAACTGTATTAAGTTCTAAATAACTAGTTTACGTAGCGGATCTGCTATTGGCTTCCGTTGGCTATAAATATCCTATCATATTATCAGGTAGCTCATTATTAAAACAGCTCAGTACAGGAAACATGAGCCAGTTGCTTGTCAATAATTTTGGTTATCTCCACCTATTAGCTCATTGCCCTGATCATCAAAGACTATTTCTGCTATCATCTGCTACCCCACCACAAGTGCATTCTTTGTGCGAAGTTTGCTATAATCTGTTGAGAGGGTTGATTCCTCTTTCTGAAATACAAAAACGGCAATTGGAAAGGCATAGAGATTTGATAAGAAATTTAGCCGACTCATCAGTTCCATTCAAAAGGAAAAAGCAAATTTTATCTCAAAAAGGTTCAGGATTTGTGGAGGAAATCGTATCGCCTTTGATGTCTACTTTGAGTCTACTTTTGCTATAACTAAAACTGTTACTTTCCTAAACGATCATTATACATTTGAGAGTTATTGGAAAATGAGCATAAAGAGAAAGCGAGAGAGGATGGATTCAGAGGATGACATTAGCACTGTCAGTGAAAGTGACGACGAAAGCATAAACTTTGATGAAACTGACATTGATGCTATGTTGAAAAATATCTCACCTAGCATACCCAAAGATAGGGCTTTAGAATTTCTACACAGCATGGCGTCTTCAAAAGCTATTTTATATTGGAATTCGCATGGAGAAATGACCTATCACCAGCGAAGAATACCTCTTACACAGATGGTAGAGCTTATTGAATATTCTATGCTACCTTATAACCTGGATGTTAAAAATCCCCGAGGACTTCAAACGTTTATTAATGGTTTATCAGAATTAGGCATAAACAAAAACCTCATAAGAAACAAAAAGTTGCTCGTAGAACTGGTTGCTAGGCGACCAGAAGGAGAGGATAGTTCTGATGATAGTGATTTTAGCAGTGAAGAACAAGATGATGATGAAGAAGACAGCGATGAAGAAGAAGAGGAAATGGAAAGTGATGATGATGATGATGATGGAGAGGAAGGCAAGTGCCAGGTTTGTCAAGAAACAAAATCTTTCGATAGGATCCCTATCATTATTTGTCCTATGTGTCAATGGGAAGATCAAACCTGGTTCCGAAAGTGGGGGAAGCCCGTCGAATGTGACATTTGTATGACTAAGATTTCTACTAATTCAAATACCGTGAGAAAGTTGTTTTGCGAATGTCAAGATTGTGGTTCTATGCATCAACTTAATTGGAAGAAAAATGAGCTCAAACTCATTGATTGTAATAGAGGTATAACAAACACTGACAATGAAATAGAACAAGAAAGCGGCCGGCCTAGAAATGGAAGAGAATTAGACTTTTACCATCCTCTATAACTTGAATAGACCGGATAACAATGATTGTAATTGAGAGTTTTATAATAAAAATCAATTTGCTAGCGATCATCAATCTATCGTAGACCAGTCTTTGAACTCATTAACAATTCACAATTTTGCACAATTTTGTAGGTTTTAAGATAAACAAAGGATTAAAGGATTATCAAACAATACACCAACTTACATATTACTAAATGAACATGATTACAAAAAAGCTAAACTAAACAGCTCTGTAGATATATTTCTATATGCTAGAATTTTGTTTAAGGAAAGTATTCTCAAATACGCATATGAAATCATTAATAATGACTAAATATAGAACAGATGTACCTTTTGTTTCTAACTAATCCCATGGACAATAAACACCCTACTAGGATTTGTATACCCTATAGAAAAGTGCTTTTATCGGATTATTTTCGGATTAACTAAATTCACAAATTCTGAATTCGTCTAAAAAAATAGCTGAGTCTGCGATACAAAAATCAAAAATTGCCTAGCTAAGGAATTAAAAAAACTGCTTACCTCAGCGAATGGCTGTGAACTCTCATAAATACCCTACTCACCTTATATAGGATTAGAGTGTAGGCACACGATATCAGATACATCAAAGTAGGAACTGTTTTGCAATCTAGCCAGTGATCATAATTATGATGAGGCTTGTAATGATAGTGATGATAAAAGAATGATCATGTTGATTGCAAAAATGATGATGACAGCGATGATGACGATGACTGACAGTGTTTTTAGACTGCGAGCATATTACCTCCATATTCCGAGAAAACTATTTTAAAAAAAAAACACCTCCTTTTTTACAGTGCGAATCGAAAAACCGTGGGCATCCAGAAATATTTTAGAAATCGTCTTTTGTTTGTTGAACAACTCACAAACAACTCTAACTACAAAAAGTTTATCATACTACACTTCAGTCAGACTTCTTGCGGATATATTATTGTTTCTGAGTTGTTTAACGAATAATAAACGATTTCTAAAATATTTCTAGGTGCCCACGGTTTTTTGATTCACACTTTAACAAGCTCGTTTTCTTTTGAAACTTCAGAGAAAAGTAGACTACCTGCAGTCAGTGTTTTTGTAACAGTGGGGAGGGACACAGGAAGCCCGACACTAATAACTGCTGCGAGGGAGACTAGTGTTTTTGATGATGATAACGATAATGCTGATATCTGTATATGTCTTACCCTGACGATATCTAATCCTCCAATCAATTCCCCATTGACATACAGTTGTGGGTATGTAGGCCAGTTGGAGTGTTTCTTGAGACCTTCACGAACCTAAAAGAAAACAAACAATATTACGGGTGTGATTCCAAAACCAACAACTAAAGCAGTGGTCTAACGGCTATGATAGTTGATGATAGTTGAAGGCGTCTCAACAATCATCTACTATCATTCGCGCGGTCAAACGGCAAAAACTATCATGTGAAATTTGAATATGTTCAAACTCTATGATAGTACATGATAGTCGATGATAGTGCATGATAGTTGGTGGTCAAACGAACATGATAGTTGGAACTATCATCAACTATCATTAACTTTATTTATTATTATTTTTTTTTTATTGATAACTAACAACACGAAACTATCATGAACTATCATTGCTGTTTGACCGGGGCTTAAAACTTTATCCACACATATCTGGATACCTTGAAATCACTAGAGATTCGGCTTGGGATGTATGTTTTAGTACCAAATGTCATTTTAGACCAAAATGATTGGCTAAAAGCAATCTAGCCTGCGTCACATCCGGAGAGCCAATTAAAAATCGTTTCATATATCCTTGCTAGTCAGCTAGGAGTCAAGAACATGTTTGTGACGTTGTTTCAGACAGATTTAACCGGATATGACGCAGGCTAAAAGCAATCACATGGTACAAAAACAAGTCAGGATTTCAAACAAGCATTTTACCACTCTAGTGATATCAAAATGAAATGGGCGTGGTGGGTTTGTAATAGTAGTAACGACTTTGCAGACTTTCCCATGGTGCATCAGCCTCCCATCCACAGCATTGGCAACGGTATATAGACACTTTCAAATAAGCAACTTTATATTTTCCTTTTCACTTTCTTATTTTGCTTTATTACCTCATTATCTTGAAGAATGTCAAAGGTCTTGAGTGACAATCTAGAAAACAAGAGTTGATGTCAACAACAGGGCTTCAAAACTGTCTCAACCAGGCAAACAAATAACACCACTGTATTTCCGTTTTTTTACTCTGAAACGACTTTGGCTTGTAAGCGAAACTTAGAAACGTCAAAACCTCAGACACCAACACCGACAGTCTTTCTCAAGACTACACTAAAACAGTGACGATCACAACACATCTTCATATTAAGTTATTTCTTAGCCTGCAAAGCAGGCGTTCTTTTGGCTTTTTGGAGAGTTTAGGATATTGGGCTTCCTGTGTTAATTTTATGACCGCGCAAAATATGGAGCTTAGCCAAAAATGGAATGTAGTGTTCCCTTCCTCTCTTCCTTTCCCCCACCCCCCTCAACACAGGATGCCCAAAACCCGATTTTTTCCCCGAAATCCGAAAGAACGCCTGTTTTGCAGACTAGTTATTTCTATTTAAGCACGGAGCATTTGATTTTTTTAAGTGTTTATGTTTGGAGTGGATTGCGCAGTGAGATCTCAATCCTTAAAATATAGTGCAACGACAAATACCAAATGCTCTGTCTCTTCTCCTCGTCTTTTTTTTCTGAAATTAGGCTTACTGTGCCAAAAACAAGGGACACTGGGGCCATAATAACCTCCTCCGCAGGCAGCTCTTATATCTCTTTTCATCGGGCTTCCTGTGGTGAATATTTCAACACAGGAATCCCGATTGCGTCAACAAAGGAATCCCTAAGGAGTAGCATGCAGAGGAGGCTAGGGCCATAAGGGTGAGGATAAAAAAATATTGATACTAGACTAGCACAGCCAATGCTTAGAGTAACACAGAAAGCCCGGTATAGGAAATTATACAGACACCTGCACAGTCAATGTGTTGTTGTTATTGTGCTCTTACTTCGGCTTGTGCTTGTTGAGTATTCCACACATTTGTCTACTAAAACCACATTTAGGAGTATCCATGTCTCCTTTCATGAACAACATGACAGGAGAAGAATTGATCAGAGATTCCAACCTGGAATACAAACAGAAAACAATTCATATAATATAATATGTTGGCAGACAGACAAACAAACAGACAGACAGACAGAAAAATGAAAAACATGGCAGGCAAAGAATTGATGTAATTCCAACCTCACATATAAACAAACAATAGGGAATATAATGAAATTTGTAACACCGTAAAAAATGTTAACTTAACAGTTAGTAAAGATAAGTCAACATTTTTTACGGTGTTTATATCAAACACCGACGCAGCCTATACTAGTTTACTCGCTAGTTTCCATTCATAAGCAAACAAATAAACACAAAATAATCAACAAGGAGATATCTGAACACACAAACACAGCCAGACAAATCAAGATGGACTAGACAGCAAGCCAGCCAGCCAGCCAGCCAGCCAGCCAGCCAGCCAGACAGCCAGCCAGCCAGCCAGACAGACAGCCAGCCAGCCAGCCAGACAGACATATACCTTGTCTTTAAATCGTTTTTAGTTGGCAGCATATTCTTTAGTTCGCCGTCTTCTGCCAATTCCTGTACATATAATGAAAAATACATCATCATCATCATCGCTATCATCATCAGCACCAACATCAACACCATTAGTATAATCATCATGAATCATCACCATCATCAAAAACAGCATTATTATCATCAGCACCATCACCATAATCATCATGAATCATCACCAACACCATTATTATTATTATTATTATTATTAATAGTATTATTATTATTATTATTATTATTATTATTATTATTATTATTATTATTATTATTATTAACATCATCATCATTATCTCCAACACCACCATTATCATCATCATTGCGTTATTCATGCTTTATATATAAATTATTCATGCTTCATCTATCTCTATTTCAACTATTATCACCATCATAATCTTACAATCATCAGCACCATCAGTATAATAACCATCAATTATATCTAGTTACATTATGTCTTCATTACCTTAATGATATCAAGGCCACCAAGAAGTTCTCCTTTCACATACAACTGAGGATAGGTGGGCCAATTTGAATATTTTTTAAGACCTAACATATACAAGCAAAGAATGAATGCCATAACAAATAAATAAATGAATGAATGAAATAAATAAATAAAAGAATAAAATAAATAAATAAAATAAATGAATACATAAATATTAAATAAATATTAAATAAATAATAAATAAGTAAAAGAAAGAAAGAAAGAATAAATAAAAGAATGGATGGATGGATGGATGAATAAATAAACAAATGGTTAAATAAATGAATGGATGAATAAATACATAAATAAATAAATGAATGAATGGATGGATGGATGAATAAATAAATAAACAAACAAACAAACAAACAAACACATAATAAATAAATAATATACATGAATAAGTAAATAAATAAACTTACCCTGTCGTACTTCGTCATCTTTTAGAATGTCAAACGTACTGTACTGAGCATTAACACTCTTTAAGACCTCAACAACCTGCCTACTGAAACCTACAGACAAACAAATAACACTTTCAAAAATACTTGATATAAATTGCATGCTCTGATAACTCAACCGTGTACAGAGCGTCAATTTGTTTGATTTTAACTAGTGAATATTTTATAAAAGAAATAGAAAACTCGACAACAATGCTCTATCAAGTTATAGAGCACTTGGTAATTTTAAGAAGACACGAGAAGCGCTGAGAAGCACTCCACTCCACGTCACGATCACATGGAGTGCTGTTATTCGTTGATAATGCTCAGTGAATTCAATTTTAATATTGAAAGAGTAGAGACTTTTCATTCTTTCTTTATCAGTAAATACAGTCACTTGCTGACTGTTCAATGAACTCAAAATTTCTTCATACTGCACTCAGCCTACAGCCTCAGTATTTAAAATTTCTCATTCATTGAACATTCAGCACATGCCTGTATTTGCCGATAAAGAACTGACTTCAGTCTCTAACCCCTAAATATTTTCTGCCATTGTATGTACAAGTCACTTATTTTTCATATTTTCTTACCACATTTTGGTTCTTCAGGCTTTCCTTTCATAAACAACATGCAATCAGCACTGTTGATGATGTTTTTAAGACGAGTATTCAGATCCTGTTGAAAGAAGCAGTGCAAAATTAAATGAATAAATTCAATAACAGATTGAACTGATACTAACAATAAATTGTACAAATTAAGGAAAGAGTATAATAACTGAATAAGTGGAGCAATAAACAAATGATGACACAACCATTGATTGAGTGAATGGAGGAATGAATGATTGAATGAATAGATAGATAGATATATGAACTAATGAATTGATGGATGGATGGATGGATATATGATCTAATGAATGAATGAATAAATGGGAAGATGAATGAATGAATAGATAGGTAGATATATGACCTAGTGAATGTATGAACAAATGGATAGATGAATGAATGAATGGATGGATGGATGAATGAATGAATGGATGGATGGATGAATGAATGAATGAATGAATGAATGAATGGATAGATAGATGAATGGATGGATGGATGGATAGATGAATGAATGAATAGATTAACAAATAGGTAAATGATTAAACAAGTCAATTATTGACTAAATATAATGAATGAACAAATGAATGAATAAATGAATGAACAAATGAATGAATAAATGAATGAACAAACAAACAAACTATATATGATTAAATGAATGAATCTAAGAATGGATGGATGACAAAATAAATCATTTCAGAATATTTCTAGATATGATAAGTACCTCCTTAGCAGCAGGTTCATTGGAGACAGGGGGTGTTATTATACTTGAATGTTGGTTAACTTTCTTGGTTAGCTCAGGGGCATTTGCACCATTGATCCGGTCAACTACCTTCTGATTCTAAAACACAACACAAACATTGTCTAGTAAATAAAAACATGTAATATTTTAGACACTAATCTCTTCTAGCTACAGGAAACTCAAATATATTTTTTAATTCTTAAGCATGGTTTACACTGGTGACAAGCATATGCATAAGCAATATATGCAGACTCAGTTGGGCTCACACCTAGTTGACAAATGCTTCACTGAGTCTGTGTATGTTGCTTATGTTTATGTTGCTAGTGTGAACCTGGCTTTATAGACATGATCATGTGAGCTACATTTAACATCAATATTTTGCTGTCGTTTGTGATCAATATTCTGATAATATCCTGATGTTTTCTCTTCAAAATTAATAAGTTTGGGCTTCTTCTGGTGAGAATGGACTTGTGGATAAAATTTGCCTATTTCAGAAAGCTGTAATTGACCTAATACAGTGGTACCTCTATTAAGCGGTCACCCATTAAGCAGTCACCCTCTATTAGGCGGCTACAATAAAAAGTCCCAAATCTATTCCTATACCTATTCTATACCTCTTTTCAACAGCCAACCTCTATTAAGTGACCACTTTGGAAAGTCCCAAAGGTGACCGCTTAATAGAGGTACCACTGTAGCATGTCTCACATAGTCTCAATCATCCAACCCCAGGGGTATCATCATAATTACTTACTAAAGTGAATACGTCACCTATTGTCAGTTGTCAAGGAAACTTGTTCCAAACTAAAGTCTATCAACCGTATTTCTGTTGTTCCTCTATAGAAATGTTTGCTGAAAGTTACTGTTTGGAACCGGAATCCATGGCAACTGACGTCACACTTTACCACACTATTGTATCATGTTTACAGGTTTTATCTGATCTGTTCACTTACTTTGAAAAGGAGAAAAGTAGGGACAGCACTAATTTCGTACTTATATGAGACTTCTGGTAGTTTTTCTGCTTCCAACTACAAAGAAAATGCACTAAAATCAATACAACATAACCATCATCATCTTTATTATTATTATATCATGATTATCATCATCATGATTATCCTTATTATACTAAATATGGAGATAAAGAGGAAGTCACCCTGTTGAAATAAAGGAACCTTCTATCTATCATCATCATTAATAATTACCATTGAACATTAATATCATCAGCATCATCATAAACATCATGAACATCAATATAAATGTCAATTCATCATTATCACTACCATTATCATCACTACCATCATCATCATCACCATCATCATAACAATCAACATTATTATCAGCATTACCATCATCATCAACATCACTACCAACATCATCTTCACAACCATCATCATTATCATCACCACCACCATCATCACCACCACCACCATCATCATCACCACCATCACCACCACCATCATCATCACCACCATCATCATCATCACCATCATCATCACCACCACCACCACCACCATCATCATCATCATTACCTTGACAAAGGTAACATGTGGATTGTCTTTACCAAGTACATCTACTACATCACTCATCTGTTTGTACTGCGGCGACCATGGTGCAAAGAAGTATACCACTGTCAAGGCTCTGTACAAATAAAATATATTTAAAATCATACATGAATTCATTTCCTGGAAAATAAATAATAAATTATAGTTTTTGCTCTCTGTGTTCTCTCCAAGAGCCAATGTTAGACTACTTTACCTTCCTTGTTTTTCTGTCATTTTTCACACATAAATGTTATAACATATAAATGTTATAACTTGTTTGTAATAAAAAAAAAAGTCTAAAGGGAACTTGCATACAAAGGTTTTGGGGTCTAATATCACATCTATAAAAAATACTTGATTTGATTGGCTGATGAACTGTGAATTTTTTCTTAATACCGTGCAATTAATTAATTTGCTTTTGGATACCTTTCAAATAGCCGCACTTTTATTCTCAGAAACTCGTATTTTTTATAGATGTGATATTAACAGGATATTACACTTATGTTCTCAAAGAATTAATGAAAATACCGCTTGTTTTTGATGAAAGTGAATTAATACCACTCGTGCTACGTATAGGAAATTACTAATGGCACAGTCATCAAAGGAGATTACACTAAAATGATTAAGGGCTCCTATAGTAGATATTACTGAATAGACTTCCTTCTTTAAATAACAGCAACAATCTATCTTCAATAAAGATGTTTTGGTTATAAATATAATAAACACACCCTTTTTTATATTATTTTATATATTTATAAGTATATATAAAAATACTATAGCATTATATTAAACAAACATTTTTTATATTTTTTATATTTTTATAAGTATATATCTATCTATTCCAAACAATTATTTTAAACAATACTATAATATTTTTATTTCTTTTTGGACAACATTTGTGTAAACAAGCTTATTAATTTTATGATAAAAAATTTGAAATATTATTTCAACGATAAAAATAGAAGCTATCAAAAAACTCGCTTCAGCAATGAAACTTAAATAAAACTGAAAATGAGAACGAAATGTGACTACAAGGGAAAGCTAGTTTTTGAGGTTTTAAAATAAACATAATGAAGGAATTTAAAAACAACATCAAGGCTTGTAATGCAAAAACAAAACAATTATGACAAAAAATAATGATCCCAAACAATAAAAATTGGAATAAACTCACAAACATTAATAATTTACAACAAAAATGTTTGAATGTGACATTTCAAACTTTAACATTTAAAGCATCTTACAACAATATGAATATATGAAATAATTGTAAAAAACAACAGGATTTCACATATGTTTAAACAAAAATATAATCTAAAATAATTATAATTAATTTTTAAAGAAATAGGTTTTCTTTAGGTTATACTGTGCAAAAATACATGTGTATCATCTAATGCAAATAGACATTAAGTATAAGATATTACCAAAACCACAGTAAATATATCGATTTAAAATAACAATTCAATTAAGAAATGTGACTCTCTATTTTGAATATTATTCTACATTTTGTAATAACGAAAACTTAGAATACTTGTCTTATAAACAAATAGATTGTTTATGCTTGGGAAACAAATTACAACAACAACAACAACAAAAATAATTCCAAAATATGTTTTATTTTACAAAAAAAAAGACTATAATCAGAAACTAAAAAAGAAACAAAGATAACACAAAACTAAGAAAAATTGCAGTTGAAAATTAGGATTTTTTGGTCATTTTGAAACCCTAGATTCGATTAATATATACATATTTTTGACACTTCAAACTGAGTCGAGTCTAACCAGCTGATTATTTATTCAAACAACTAAAATATTATTTTCAAAACAATGACAAATCCGGTAAGAAAAATATATTTATAAATGAGAATTTTTTTTCATAAAGTGAAATGAAGTTTTTAAGTAACCAAGTTACACATTTAGTGAGGAAAAAAATGCATTTGCTTATTTGTTTGTAAGAGTGGATGTATTGTGTGTAAATTAATATTGCATTGAGCAGAACAGTGCTCTAAAAAGCTTTGAAAATAAATATATGTATCCTATTTTTATATCTAATATTTTTTCAGTTAGTAAATTAAGCAATTTTTTTCAATAAGTTTACAATTTCTCAATTTCTCAAGCTCAATTGGCTTCTAGCTAAAAAAAATATTTTGACAAAATATTCAAAAATAACTATAGCAAAACAAATTTATTAGAAACACTTTAATATTCACAATTTGTGATTAAGTGCGTTTTCATTTAAAAACACTAAAATACTTCAAAAATAAGAGAAGGTTTTGTCAAAATATTTTTATTTTTCGCATAAGGTGCTCAAGGTGATAGCGAAAATATAATTAATGGTGTTGTACAAGCGCTTATATGCCAAGTTGATATCGATGATAGAATATTCTAGTTTTCATTTGATTGTAAATGCTTTTAAAAAGCATTTCAAAAGGAGCTAAAATGAGTTATTTTAAACAAAAAATTACTGCACGATTATATAATCCGATTATGGTTTGTCCTTCGCAAACATTTTAGCAAGCTATTCTCGCAAAATACTCTACAAAATTAACCGTTCTATTCTCAATTAAGACCAAAAGATTATAAAAGAAGAACTATACAACTGTTGGCTATTTGTAAACTAAATAAAATACAAATATTAAGCTTACAACAGAAAAAATTCTCCAATACGTACATCTAACACTTTGGATTCAAAAAGTAAATGTGCTCCAAATAGCTCAGTAACGCTTCAAAACGGTCTCAAACCCTTTGCTGAGTCTTAGGTTAATCACTGCATATGATATTCAAGTGGGAAAATAGTCTTACCTTGAAGAGTCTGAGAGAATTTTGTCAAAATCTGAAACGACTTCAACTTCTTTGACGGCCATCTTGGAACGAGGTCTTCAAATGCGCCTGCGAGCTTTAGGGTCATTGATTGATTGAGTGACCTCGCATGCGCAATGAAAACAGTTTTTGATATTGGGAAAATGATGCATGTTATCAGGTTATCGCTATCTGAAAAATAAATAAATAAAAAGCTCTCCCCCTTTAAGTCGTAAAAAATTATCGGGATATCCAAAAGTCCATTTTAAAAGACGCTGGAGATTGTAGGTTAATAAATTTAAGGAGTTTCTTAAAAAAATTCTTATTTGTCAGTTAATAGCATATGTGAGTTCAATTCGAGAAAATTGAATAGTGAAAATTAATAAAAGCAGCAAGCAAAACTTTCTTATATAAACGACTTGAAAATATAATCTTCAGGAACAGGAAAGAAGGAATGTGAAAGACTGGGATAAAACGAAAAGAAATAGAGAATAGAGTTAAAAAGCTAAAAAAAAAACCGAAATTTTCAGATAATAATGTGTTAAAAGTTTGCGCGCGCGCGCTTTCAGGATACGAACTGCTTTGCAAAACACGAAACGTTTTACCGAAAATGATATACTTTATTGTAAATTTTGAAACCCTACACTGCTATTAACTATTGTTTACGTTGCATCACATTGAAATTAAATATTCATTATGCACAGTTTCTTCATCTTGGCAGTTCAAACTTTCACTTTACTTTGACTCCAGCCGACTGAGCTCTGAAAGTCAGATTCAACAGTTCGCTTCTCACTCCCTCCACACTGCCCGAGCTGGCAGATTTCGGGCGCGCATCTGCCAAATCTTCTTCCTTCTCGCCAACAAGGCTCTCTTTTTGCGTTGTCGTTTCTTGGTCAGAAGTACTTTCTTCTTTCCCGTTTTGAGCGCCTTGTTTCTGAACGTCTTCTTGCGTGTTGTGTTTTTTCGTATCGCTGTCAATTGTTGTTTTATTGTCTGCATTTGTCTGCTGACAAGCGCTTGTATCTCTCGCAATATTGCCGTGCTTTTCTAAATCTTCCTTTTCATTTTTGACTTGAGAATTTTCTCTGCCATTTTTCTCAATTGCAGTTTCTGTTTTACTTTTTTCAAGAGAATCACTTTTGATGGATTTTGCAGAATTGATTCGCTTTTCTAAAAGTACTTTCTTTGGACTTTTCGACATGCGTGAGTTTTCTCGTGAAGAATTATTTTTCTCATTTTCGTTTTCAGCAGAATCCATGGTTTTGTTTTTATCTTTCGTAGAATCTATCAATTTGTCATCGCCATTATTTTCAACTATCTCCGTCAGAGACCATCCGGGCTTGAATTCAGGTAAACTAGCTCTTGGGGTATTCCCATTTCTTTTGATCAAATCACCCCTCCTGGAACCTCCGTCAGCTTCTTTATGTCTTACAGCATTTGCTTTGTCAACCGGGGGGAGCCTCGTTCGCCCCTTGGTATCCATAGAAACGTTGGTAATGAAGAAACCATTTCGTTTCTTGTCAGGGGTGGTCTTGGGGCGATAGATTCCTAGCGCTTTCTGTCTCGCTACGATTTTATCGCGATGAGAAACGATTAAGGATTTCTCGAACGCAAAGTATCTCTCCCGCATCTTTTTTTCCACGGCGATTCGCTTGAGCTCAAATCCGAGTATAATTTGATGCTTTCGGTTCGCTTTCATGAATAGACCGTCGACCTCACTTTGGGCCATCTTGAATCTCATTTCGACACATGCAAAATGAGCAGCTATAATCTCTAATCAATGTCTTGGAGTTCAAATAAAATTGTAGTAAAAGTCAGTAATAACGTTCGAAATCTTTATGTCTTCAGGATGTTTTTCTTTGTGTTTTGATGCTGTGTAAAGTTGCCGCAGAGCTCAAATACAATGATTTAAGTTATTATGATGATGACAGTGTAAAGCTTTTTTGTCGGCTAAAATCAGCAAACTCAGGATCCAGCCTTAAATTAGGTACTATGACCGATCAACGTCCAAAGCGGATCGGAATAAGCAACACTTTCTCAATAATGGCGTAAAAGTTACTTCTTATACTTATCACTTTTTCTTGTTCGTATTTCTTGGTCTTTTAAGAAGTTTTAGTGATTTGAATATGACGATGTTGAAGTAACTTTCTTGGTTTGAATTTGTAGAAATTGAAGACGAAATTGAAGTTGCCTTTTCGTGGTCAAAATGCTTTCTTGAGACTGTAACTCCAAGGTTGCTCAGTCAACTCTTCGTGTATTAATTCCTTCACAAGTCAATAAAGACAGCAAACAACATCATCCTCAAATACTAAACTGTCTGCAAATCAAAAGACCTCTCTTGAAATGTTCATCTTTTCTTCTCTGAATCAACCAAACTTCAAGTGTCACTTTAAGTCCATGTGGTGGAAATTTCACCAAGTTTCTTTATTTTAGTTATACGTTTTTCATTACTGATACGGTTCAATGTTTGTGATTAATTAGAAGCGCACACTTGATAACTCTTTGTTTGTCTTTTGATGCAAGTCCTTTAGAAAATTACCATAAATCTTTATTAAATGCTGCTAGCCCATATATCACCATGGCGACCGTTTGTTGTATGACCATAAGTATGTGTATACGTGAGCAGGAATAATAGTAGAATTAATAAATGAGTATTAACGAGTATTAGTCTCAAGTGTTAATATTTAGAAGTTAGGATTTAGATTAATATCTATTAGCAATTTATTGCTAGTATTGGCTGAAGGGATTAAAGCTTTTCTGATTTTCATACGTAGGTGCCGGTTTTGCGTAAATGACTTTGTGTAGAGAAGCAGTAGTTACGCAGTAGTTACGCAAGAATAATCACATCTTTGTTTTATTGGAATAATAATAATTTAATGATTTATAAAGCGCAGGTTCAATAAAAATTATCACATGCGCTGTAGTATACAATTATCAATATATATACACGAATAAAATATAAGATTATAAGAATGTAATATTAGAAAATAGTGTCACTGTTCCAATAGAGGAATAAAGGAATGATAGATTATAATATTATTTACGTAACGACGCAACGATAAGGATATCACCATTGGTTTTGTTTTGAGTTTGATTTACGTTAATATCGAAACGCGCAAACTAAACCCCGTACGGAAAAAATTCCTTATAAGATTCAATATAGATGTTCGTATTGGTCAACGTTAAAAATACACGCAATCAGTTTACGCTGGTACGTAATTGCGTTGCGACTGATCTTGGCAAATATTTTTTTCTTATAAATTGACGTAAAGGACGAAATCGACCGTTTCAGTGACAATACACAATGTATTTTATACTGAAAGGATTATGATATTTGTCCTTACGTAGAAAACATCACGCAAAGCTTCCATAACTTTAATAGGAGGGAGAACGTTCTCGTAGCTTACGTTGACGTAGTGAACTTGCGGAATTGACCTTGCGTTTCAATAACGAAGCAAGAATAAATGACGTAGAAAACATCACGGAAAGCTTCGATGACTAACGAGGAAGAAAATTCTCATAGCTTGCGTGGACGTGGTGAACTTGCGGAATTGACCTTGCGTGTCAATAACGAAGCAGGAATAACCGTAGGATATCGGAATTACAAGTTATAATTAGATCTGAAAAAGTCAAGGGAAACAATTACATGCAGTGGTTTGGAGTAGTAAGAGTACGAAGATATTAGAAATATAAGAAATCACCATTATCATCATCATAATCTTTTAATGAGCTAATGTATCATCATCATCATCACCACCACCACCACTAACACTACCACCATTATCATCGTCGCCGTCATAATCTTCATCATCGTCATCATCATCATCATCATCATTATTATCACCATCACCACTAACACCATCACCATTATCGGCTTCGCCGTCATAATCTTCATCATTAGAATCATCGTCATTGTCATCATCATCATCATCATTATGATCATCAGTCATCATCACCACTAACACCACCACCACTATCGTCGTCGCCGTCATAATCTTCATCATCGTCATCATCATCATCATTATTATCATCATCACCACTAACACCACCACCATTATCGTCTTCGCCATCATAATCTTCATCATTAGAATCATCGTCATTAATACCATCATCATCAATCATCATCATCATCACTTCCAACATTACAACTACCATTATCATCGACGCCGTCATAATCTTCATCATTATAATCATCGTCATTAATACCATCATCATCAATCATCATCATCACTTCCAACATTACAACTACCATTATCATCGACGCCGTCATAATCTTCATCATTATAATCATCGTCATTAATACCATCATCATCATCAATCATCATCATCATCACTTCCAACATTACAACTACCATTATCATCGATCGACGCTGTCGTAATCTTCATTACCACATATAACGATCATTCATGTCACCGCCATGATTATCAGCACTGAGCAAACTTTACACCACTGATATATCTTTTTGTTTCTTCCGATAGGAAACAGTGCTTTCGCATAACGCAAATATCTGCAATGTATAAATATCATAAAGGAGCCTATCCTATTGTCTGATATCGGCATATTTGCAAACCAGCTTCCATGCTTTGAACGGATATCGATATGATCTCAGTTTGATTCTATTCAAACCATATCAAATATTTCTAGATTTGTTATCGTACAACATTATTTAAATTTTCATGATATGCACTCATGTTCATCGGGCTTACATTAATATTATTTACGATAGGTAATATAATCTAATAGGTAAAAAATGATGACTTAACTTTACATTTTTTAGGGTGTTACATTCATTATTTATTACCTATCGTTTATATTAAACACCGACAAGCCTATACTAGTTCACTCGCTAGTTTCCATTGATATTATTTACAAAGCTTCAAATCGAGAAACTTGCTCCTCTCCAGGGCAGACGATTGTTTTATAGTTACCCTTGTTTTTTTAGTTTACCCATGGCCATGCAGTAGAAGCGCAAGTTGCATAAAATTATTATTTTAATAAAATTATTGTTAATGAAATTATTGTTAATAAAATTATTGTTAATAAAATTATTGTTATCAATATTATAATATAAATAATAGCAATATTATTAATAACTTATTTATATTATTATTGTTATTAAAATTATTAGTAATTAAGTTATTGTTAATAAAATTATTGTTAATAGCATTATTGTTAATAAGATTATTGTTAAAATTATTGTTATCAATATTATAATATAAATAATAGTAATATTATTAATAGATTATCTATATTATTATTGTTAATAAAATTCTTAGTAATAAAATAATATTATTTATATTATAATATTGATATTCAATAGTTTAATATTTTGTTAACAATAATTTTATCAATTAATAAATTGTTAATATTATTATTGGAAATAAAATTATTATTTATAAAATTACTTAATCTATTGTATGAAACACGGCCTTTTGAACACTATATCATGCAAATCATAAGTTCATGCTTTTAAATCTCTTGTCAATCGCTAAAAGATGTTTTTGTGGGAGTAAGTGCAACTAGGGGAACAAAACAAATAAATCAAGACACTTAACCTGGAAGTGATTTGCACCGTTGACGTGAATCCAAACATACTACACAATAGCTTGGTGAAATATCCAGAAACATGGCTTTTCAAGTTTGACATAATGACATTTAAATGGTTTTTAATTGTGATGAGTGACACCATGTAGAAAGTAACAGTATTTGTTGAATGATATCAATGTGAACAAATGCATATGGGATTATGTAGTGATAACTCGATACTTTAATACACCTAGCCCATCGAGTAAACGTGGTTTTATAGTCTTTAATTTACTCGATTCTTTAATAAACCTAGCCCATTGAGTAAACGTGGTTTTATAGTCTTTAATTTACTCGATTCTTTAATACGCCTAGCCCATCGAGTAAACGTGGTTTTATAGTCTTTAATTTACTCGATTCTTTAATACACCTAGCCCATCGAGTAAACGTGGTTTTATAGTCTTTAATTTACTCGATTCTTTAATAAACCTAGCCCATCGAGTAAACGTGGTTTTATAGTCTTTAATTTACTCGATTCTTTAATAAACCTAGCCCATCGAGTAAACGTGGTTTAAAAGTCTTTAATTTACTCGATTCTTTAATAAACCTAGCCCATCGAGTAATAATTGGTTTTATAGTCTTTAATTTCTTGAAATAGACCAGTTTCGTGTTAACTAGCACCGTAAGGGTTGTTCTCTTTGATAAAAGGCGCATTTCACACATTTAGAGAGTAAATTCAAATGTGTTTTTATTTGTTAGGCGAAACATTATTTTCGTGCTTTGCTTGAAATTTGTGAATATTGTGACAACAAATCGAGGCTTAGACTGCGCAAATGTAAACTTGTGAGTAAGAATAACACAAAGATGGTACAATTTAAAGTTCTTCATAATTTGAAGTTCACCAATGTAAACTAAAGTATTATGAAAGTTGTATTTTTCGTTATTCTCCTATTTGCGCGTCTCAAATTATTTCTGATCTTGCTTTTATGCATGTGTGTTTAATGCATTGATTCATGATCAGTTGTCCAAAAGGTCTCAATATGCTATTTAGGTCCTTTATCCTGCCATCAGGGCAACGCCCCTCATTTCCATAAACATTAACTCAAATTTGACTCCAGTTTTCGGCGACAGTTGCGCTCAGAAATATGGCCGAAGTAAACTGCTAAAAGATTTCTTAAACACAACTTTAGAAATGCTTAAATCGTGGTTTATTTTCATCACTGTTTTGTTCCTGTTCAACTTTTTCTGGCTTTCAGCTTCTGTTAAGGACAATTTGGGTCATTTTCCTGAATTTCTGTCGACCGATTCTCGCTCCGGTTACTTCTCCGTAAAGGCTCATTCTCGGCAGAACAGTAAACGCGTTGAAAGACTGCAAGTTTATGATGATTTTGAGTGCGTTCGTCAGTGTAGGCGGTTGGGAATTTGGTGTGAGTCGATCAACTATCAAACTACCCCAGATAGTAATGGATTACACATTTGTGAGATCAATCTTGTTGACAAAAATCAAGAAACTACATCTAGAGCTGCGCAGTCAGCATCGTTTGAGCGGCTAGCACTTGAGGTAAGTTCTTCAGAATTGTGTTTATTATAGAGAAGTTGACTTTCGAATGATGTTTTATTATGCAGTTTCGCGTTATTTTTGGTGAGGTTCTACGTCTTTTTTAATTTGTTGGTGCGCTGGGTTTTGCGGATTCACAAAACTGAGCGGTTTGCATTTTTTGTCATTTTCGGTGAACGGTAAAAACGTTTTTCGTTTTACATCCTCAGTGGTTCTTTTAAATACCCCAATGTAGGTTAGTGAGTGTAGTGTGTGCTAGTAAGCCAGTTACTAAGGGTGGTCACAGCCAGGGTTTGCTACGTCCTCAGTGGTTCTTTTACATACCCCAATGCAGGCTAGTGAGTGTAGTGTGTGTTAGTATGAGTCAGTTCCTGAGGGTTTAATTTGTTACGTTCTCAGTGGTTCTTTTACATCATTCCCCAATGTAAGCTAGTAATTGTAGCGTGTAAAAATACTGAAATCTTTGCAACTGTTAAAACAATACAGATCAATATATAGCGAGTTGAACTACATTCAATTTCCGTTTTAATATTATATTTTAGAAGTACTTTAAATACAAAAAAGTGTTATTTAAATATTATTTTTTCATTAATCGTGTGTCATTCTTCCAAAATGACCACAAAATTATTGGACATCTACTTTATTTACTACTAAAAAGCAACTTCAAATCCTTGCAGAAAAAAACGCGCGCTATAATACTACTCGCACAGAATATCGATCATTTTTGCTAATCAATTTTGAAAGAAAACTAAGTTGTTAAGTTCTTATTTTGTTTCCTTATTTAAAGAAACTTTAAAATTTCCAAAATTATATTGTAGTATAAAAATATCAATATAACAATGGTTAGCGCGCGAGACTTTCCTACGCAACACTTATTAGTATTTAAATACATGTTATTTATTCCTCCACAACGATAAAAAGGTTATAAATGTTAACGAAAAAGCTTTGTTTACATAACATGGCACCTTGAAAAGATGAAATTGTCACAGATTATAATAGAATATTTCAATGCAACACTGGATCAACTTTTCCAATATTTTCGGATTAAAATGTCAGTCAAATTCAAAAAGTATCGGATATATATATATATGCTCATTGCATCTCTTAGAGGTAAAAATCAGCGATTTGGTATCTTTAAGACTATTGAAATTTAAAGAAGATTTTTGACATTTTTTTGTTATCTTTAAAAGCAAGGAAAAAGGGAAATCCGATCGCTTCCCGTGCTTTTTCGTTTTTTTAGGTATATTAATTAAAAATTAAAATTAAAAATCACTCTCATTAATAAGACTTCCGGCGTCTTTTAAGGGTGTTTTTGGAAATTTCTGACCAGCGTACTCGATACTTTTAGCACTAAGTCTCCCCCTGGGGCTAACAGTTAGTACGTTCATGTTCTAAAATTAAGCTGTCGTTTAAAAGCTGTTTTTGAAAGTTGTATTATATTGTAATAATTTAGTAATGTCAGGTTTCTTTTACATGTTGATATATATCAATTGGGCTAACAGTTGGTACTTTCGTGTTCTAAAAGCTGTCTTTTAAAAGCTGAGTTTCAAAAGCTGTCTTTCAAGAGCTGTCTTTTAAAAGCTGTCTTTAAAGCTGTATTATATTGTAATAATGTCAGGGTTTCTTTTACATATTGCCGATATATATCAATTGGGCTAACAGTTGGTAGTTTCGTGTTCTAAAAGCTGTCTTTTAAAAGCTGTCTTTCAAAGCTGTCTTTTAAAAGCTGTCTTTCAAAGCTGTATTATATTGCAATAATGTCAGTTGTTTTTTTACATATTGATATATATCAATTGATCACTCCTACGGGATATGAATTTGTGCTGGGAAGAATGCAAATATGATGACATTGCACAATATTTGAGCAAACATGTCTGCATCGACGATCACTGAAACTAAGAGACAAGTAATAGGAAAAGAAAACAGAATGGAAAAAATTAATCAAATTAATTAATTAATGCATGAATATTATAAAAAATCATAATATCCGCCATCATCATCATCACCATCATCATAATCTCCTTCATCATCATCATTACCATCATCATAATCTTCCTCATCATCATTACCATCATCATAATCTCCTTCATCATCATCACTATCGATCATCATCAACATTACCATCATAATAATCTTCCTCATCATCATTACCATCATCATAATCTTCCTCATCATCATCACTATCGATCATCATCAACATTACCATCATAATAATCTTCCTCATCATCATTACCATCATCACAATCTTCACCATCATCATGATCTTTTCATCATCATAATCTTTTCATCATCATCAACGATCATCATCATTACCATCATAGCAATTTTCACCATCACCATCATCATTATCTTCACCATCACCATAATCTTCTTCTTCTTCATCATCATCTCCATCACCATAATCTTCTTCATCATCATCATCGATCATCATCATCATTACCATCATCGCAATTTTCACCATCACCATGATCTTCACCATCATCATTACCATCATCACAATCTTCACCATCACCATCACCACCACCACCACCACCATCACCACCACCAGCACCACCAGCACCACCAGCACCATCACCATCACCATCACCATCACCAACACCATCACCATCACCATCACCATCACCACCACCATCACCACCACCATCACCATCATCATCATCACCATCAACATCGTATAAACAGAGATATTTTTATTTCTTCACCAGCCTCCTATTCACGAGTCCTGTGTCGATGTCTACATAAATGGCGGTAAAACCAGTGGTGTGTATAAGATCCTCCCCCCGATCAACTTTCCTTCAATGTATATCTATTGTGACATGAAGACTGACAGAGGAGGGTGGACTGTCATCCAAAGAAGACTGGACGGCTCAGTCGATTTCTACCGTGACTGGGACAACTTTAAGAAAGGGTTTGGTGACAAGCTGGGTGAATATTGGTTAGGACTGGATATAATTCACTCAATGACGTCACGATTGAATTATACACTTCGAATTGACCTGGAAGATTTTGCTGGAAAAAGGCGGTATGCTGTGTATGAGAAGTTTTTGGTAGCTGACGAGAGCGATAACTATCGACTAACGGTTGATAAATATTCAGGTTGGTGAACATACAAATAATAACACAGCGGTCAAGCGACTACGCATGCGTGGCAAAAATTTCACAGTGGTAAATTTGCCATTGTAAACAATAGGAATTTCGGACTACAATGTTTTAAGTCGATTTATAAGAAATTCCCTGAATATATAAGCTTGAAGATTCGTGTACATAATCTTTGTTATATTGTAAAGCTACCATTAATTTATACTTTTGTATTTAATTTTGTTTATATTTTGAGAACAAAGCGATATGAAAGTCGTCTAGTTTGTACGAATGTCAGATTTGTGTGCTGGATCATTTTACTTGTTGTTTTTTTCGCGCATGCGCGGTTGTTTGACCGCTGTGTGACAAATAGTGGTAATAATAATAAAATGATAATAACAGATGATAAAAGTGGCGGTTATAGTCATAGAGCAATCAATAAGGGGATTGAAACGTACAGTACTACACCCATGCTCCGTCATTTTCAGATATGCAAATTAGGGGTTTGGATACCGTATATGGTATTCGAAGAGCAAAATCAAGATGGCTGCTTTAAAGTTCTTGCTAAATGTGGTGGCATTCCGAGGAGGTAGACCAAATATTGGATCACCAACAATTTAGAGTATTCTGGAGCATAGATCAAAAGAATCAAGCACAATCCCCTTATATGATGATGGTGATGCGTGTATTTCAGAAGCATTTCTGTCGCATCGCCAACAGTTCCAAGATAGCGTCGTTTGAGAGAGTTGTTTCCCGTGTTAATGTTAACCCTCGATAAATACATCCTTTAAATAACTTTACATTAAAAAGTTATATGTTACTTGGACAATAAAAGTTCAGTGCTGCACTATCAGGGATAAAAAAGAATAAAAACAAAACGCAAATGCCTAAAAGTAAGCGAAATTGTTTTTGTCTTGAGGCGCCATTTTGGAACAATTCGTTTTGACTAACAATCCTTTGCGCGCTTCGAAGCGAGATCACCTGGTTTGAGTTTGAAAAAACAGCGCCAACACCCAGGGTACTAAGGGACTGTGCAATAATCTTTAGGAGGGGAGACCCCCCTTTCAATTCAGAATTATAAAAGACACCCCTCTGTTAGCCTGCGTCACATCCGGACTTGTTTTTGGTTAAAAAGTCCGGATGTGACGCAGGCTACCCTCTGGCAGCAGAAAAAAAAGAAGTATACAGTGATGATATTGGCGATGATTATGATGACGACTATGATTATGATGATAACGATAATAAAGAAGATGATGTTGCTTGTGATGATGATCATACTGGAGCAGGTTGTACAAAGCCTGAATAGCACTATAAATCTAGGGCTGTCCACAAGTTGCTCGGCAACTTTTGAGGAACTTTTCCGATTTCGAGCAACTATTCCAATTTCGAGCAACTTTTTCACTTTCGTGCAACTTTTGTTCTTTTTTTAACTTTTACATGAATTCAAACCAATTAACAGAACCAATCAGAACAAAAAACGTTCTTTTTACTCTAATGGTTCAAATACTGACAATAGGCTTTACAGTATTTGAATATACTTTGTGAAGCAGTGGTCTTCCTGTGCTGATTTGTAAATACGATCCGGGTGGTCAGCGGTTGTAAAATCAAAACAAACTTTTCTGCAAATACCAAGAAAATATTCTAAATTTATGATTTTTACAAGTTATATTTTTAAAGCTGATGAGCAACTTTTAGATTTTTAAGCAACTTCTTGTTTTTTTGAGCAACTTTTTGGGAAATTATGAGCAACGTTTTTGTCTTTTTGGAGAAACTTGTGGACAGATCTAGATTAATCCTTATCTAGTGGATAAAAAAACATACTAATTCTATAGACTCGATAGCACTTATCCGATGGATAACTTATTCATGCTTCGTACAATCAAATCAATAGCCCCCGTCACAGTTCCCTGCGCCATCTTGAAAAGTAACCGGGCCTTTGCATCGAAGTGAGACGAACGGTGAACTTTCAATGTTAGAGACACGTGAATAATTGTCCCGCAAAGTGTTAAAAGGTCTCTATTGCACTGCAAGCTTTTTTATTTATTTAAACCTATATTTGCTCAGTGTTTTCCCCAAGAGCTGAGCTCATCGTGGGAGATTACACAAATTGCACTGCAAGCTCAACGCTCGTTTCGATTCGATAAAAAGGCCCGGCTACCTTTCAAGATGGCGCATGGAACTGTAAAGGGGACTATTCTCTTGAATTGATTTTTCAGGGACAGCTGGTGATTCCTTGAAATCTCACAGTGGGTCCCAGTTCTCGACCAGAGATCGCGACAATGACATAGACAGTACCAACAGTTGCGCAGTTAAATTCAAAGGGGCTTGGTGGCATAAAAACTGTCACTATAGCAACCTGAATGGTGAATATGGTAAAGATCGCAGTCAAGGAGCTGGAATCGTTTGGTCTAAATTTAAGGAGAACAGTTGGGATCCGTTGAAGAAAACAGAAATGAAAATAAGACCAATAGGCTACTGAACTATACTACGTCAACACCACAAAGTTAGGAGTGGACCATTTAACTTTTGAGGTTGGGGAGGGGTGGGGGGGGGGGGGGGGGTTTGGCTGGATGATTTCGAAAAATAAATTCATGCAAGCCAAAATCGCCACTCAAATCTTTGCATTTCTATCAAATAAATTCCGTGCACATGTCAGGGGGCTAAAAAAAATTCCTGCTCGGACCAAATCATCCACCCCCCTCAAAAGTCAAATGTTCCACCCCTTAACGTTTGTTAGTTATTTCAATCTTATTACATTAGAGTTTCAATACCGTCTTGTATAATAAAGCAACTGTGGCGAGAATAATGACAACAACAATAAATGAATGGCAACAGAAAAAATAATAATTTAAACTTAAATAGATTAATTTAAAAACAGTTATTATTGTTAAACGGTGCTGAATTAATGGTTGTCAAGCCACTGTTTTCATAGAACGCAAAACAGTCCCTACTTTTACGCGAAAACTCACCGAGGAAACGAGTTGAATTTCCATCGAGTGAAATTCTGTCCGCGAGAGAATGAGGAGAGGTATAACGGACGAGCGGGCAGAGACGCGAAAAGCACGATGGGAGAAGGAACAATTTTTCAAAAATACTTATATTGTTTTAAAAAGCTCGTGTATTGTAAAGATTAATTTGTTGATATAATAAAAATAAAGTTGAAACGAAATAAATTTGATCAATTCCATGCATTGGGTAGTACATGATCCCTCAGTTTAAAATTGTTTAAAACACTATTTTTTAGGAGAGTAAATTCTGTTGATTTTTGTGAATGACTTTCGTTTTCAAAGTGGAATCCGGTTCTCTATTGATCAAACACAACCATTCTCAAAACGTTTTAAAAACGTCTATCAAATGTTTGAAATCTTCATTGTAAAATCTTTGAGAGTCACTAACGCAATCAGGGTTTTGTAGAGTTTGATTGTTCATTAAACCTAAACTGGAAACTTCTGCAAGGTAAATCAACTTGGATGTTAAGATGCATTTGTTATAAACACAAAAGACGGAAGTGTACTCTCTCGGAAGCGCTTTACTATCCCGAGCCAGCTGTTTTTACAGCCATTTCAAGATAAGTTGTCTGAAGAGACATTGCTCCCTGCAAGAGAGAAGAGTTATAGGCTTAGATTGAAATTTTAAAAAAATCGAGGTTTTCAGCAAATTATCACGTTAGTATTAAGAGCTAACTATAAAGAGAATAATTTCTATCTTCTTGACGAGAATAACGAAAAAAAACATGTCGTTTGTTCGTATTAATATATCTACCCATGATTCCATCTCGTCCTGGAATGAACGATAGCCTTTACAACCTTAATTGAATGAGCGGTAGACAATATTGCTTGCGAGTGTTAATGTATCAGTCAAATTGCACGTAAATCTAACCAGAATGCCCCTTTAAGTTAGGAAAGGAAGGTCAAATTCTAGTTTCTCTTTGATAATGAACGATTCAGGCCAGTTCTCTTCATGCAACCATTTGCAGAATTCTTTCGCCAATGTCCCTTACGTCAAAGTCTCGATCATTATTTCATGTGTGAGCAACGGTTTACTTGGGTTGGCCGCGACTGTAGGAAACATACTGATCCTGTTTACAATCAAGAAAACATCGTCACTCCATACTCCTTCGAATTTCGTCATATTTGGTCTGGCAATGTCGGAGATGTGTGTTGGTCTATTTGTTCAACCGTTCTTTGTCGTTTACAAATACTATGAGCTCAAACTCTCACCTCTAGAGCCAACGGAAAACCAAAGGCATTATTTCGAAACGTACTGCACATTTGGCCTTCTAGCAGATAGTTCTGGTGTCTTACTGATGTTCGTGTCCAGTTCTCACCTAGCGTTTGTGTCGCTGGAAAGATACCTCGCCATTGCGCTTCACCTCCGCTATGCCGAGACGGTGACAAACAGCCGAGTTATCAAAGCCATTTTAGCAATCTGGTTCTTTGCCGTGTTGTTGATAATTTGGTTCTTCTGTGGACACAAAGTCGAAAGTCATATTAAGCATCTCTCGGTTATCCTGCTAATTTGTTTTCTTGTTATTCTCTTTGTGATTGTTCACTGTAATGTAAAGATCGCTGTAATTCTCAGGAGACATGCCAAGGCGATCAACTCGCTGAACCAAAACCAACAAACGCTATCGAATATGAACATGAAGAAATTTAAAAGGTCCGTTGCATCAATGGTTTACGTGATCGCACTCTTCGTACTTTGCTGCTTGCCTTTCGGAATTACAACGGTGGTGAGAATCACATGCAAGGACGCAAGCCCAAGCTGGGCTATGTTTAGACTAACTAACTTAACTGTTCCGCTTCTATTTCTAAACTCTACTTTAAATCCTTTGCTTTATTTTTGGAGGTTTAAAGAGATACGGACGGCGGGGTTCAAATTGTTACGGAAGATATGGAATGGTAGGATTGGAAATGGAAACAGAATAGAAATAAACGATAAGAGATTACAAGTACAAAGTAGCCAACCAGGCAGAACAGTGATGAATGATGAAACTGGAATACGTGAAAAGAATTAAATGGAAGAGAAATAATATGACGAGAAGCAAAAGTGGAACTCATATCAGAAGAAATGATGGGGCGATAAAGCTGAAAGAACTTCAACTAGTGTGTGATGCATGGGTGGCCTAGCAGTCAGAGAGCTGGCCTTTTACCATTGTGACCTTGGTTCGATTCCCGGCTCGGGCGACAAGTGAATAGAGTTTGTTTGATGTGTTGTTCTCTCTCATGCCACGAGGGGTTTTCTACGGATTATCCGGTTTAATTTTCCTCCCTCCGCCAAAATCAACATGTGAGCAGAGTTGTGTGTTGTAAATATTGAATGTAGTGGTAGTGAGTGTGAGCGAACCTCAAGGAAGAGCCTCGATGGGGAATGATGGTTATAAATATCTTTTCAAAAAAATTGGAAAACAACTGGATTGGATGCTGGTTTAGAGATCGACATGACAGTGCTGGATTTTGCTAAGGCTTTTGATTTTGTCTGCCACAACAAATTGCTTCAGAAACTGGGTTGGTATGGTTTAACCCGGCTCAGCTATATAATGCATCGTGGGGTTATCAATGGAACGTACTCCAATTGGAACACGTTAAATTCTGGTGTCCCGCAAGGGTCTCTACTAGGACCAAGCCTGTTTCTGGTGTACATAAATGACATGCCGAATGCTATAAGACACTGCAAATTGGTAATGTTTGCGGACGACTCTAATTACTTCAAAGTAATCCGCGATTGTAGCATCGATTTTACTAGCATACAAGAAGTTCTAGATGCCCTCACTGATTGGTCTCTGACTAATGAATTATACTTCCAGACTTCTAAATGCTTAAATCTAAGGATTTCAAGAAAACGTTGAAGTCCCGCTAGATCGTGCTGGGTTTTATTAAACGAAATTGTAAAAATTAAAGATCTACATAGAAACTCCGTGAAGATCCTTTACATAACACTTGTGAGATCCCACCTGTGCTATGCATACGAACTGTGGGATCCCAAATCTCCAACTCTGATGAAGTACCGAGATTGACATCCAGCGAAGAGCCACTCGCTTTATATGCAAAGGTTCTGGTCTCTCTTACAAAGAACGTTTAAATGAAATTAACTTGGTTCCCTTGAATCATTGGCTTGAATACTTGGACACTGCCTTTTTCTTCAAGTGTAAATTAGGAATAATTGACTTAAATTGTAATGGTCGACTTGTTTCATTTTTGCAGTGGGCGTTCCCGCCATGGAACCTCTGGACTTTTTCTTGAAACAAAACTCGCGAAAACCTCTCATTGTTTATAAGAATAACAAATTGATGGAAAGCTGTGCCAGCTGACATAAGAGCCGAAGAAAAAAAGCTGTTACATTTTACTAAGAAGCTCAAATCTTTTTTCTTTATTCGGCTCTCATTAACAAATTGCACATGGTTTTGAGTTGTCTGTCTGGAGGCGGTAGGACGTTTGCAGTTACTTAAAAAATCTATCTTCACAGGAGTTTTTAAAGACAATTATAGGAATATCTTAATTAAGGAACAGCAGGAATTACACCATTTTATAATTTTTAGTTGTTATACTATGATTCTTGTATTTATAATGAATATTTATTAACTCTAAGTTTATTCTAAGTTTTACATGTATATATTTGAGTTTTGGTGCTGTAATTTCACACTTTAACCTACTAAACTAATACATCTTTCTGGGCCCTTAAATTGTTCATAACTTCCATATTCTTGGGAAAATGAGCGGGAAAAAAAACCGAAAATTATTTAGTGCCAATATTTAAAGGATCATCCTGAGTTTTGGTGCTGTTTTTTCACATTTTAAAGTACTAAACTTATGCAAATTTCGTATTGAAGTTGTTCACAACATGGATGTACATCTTTCTGGGCCCTTAGACTGTTAACAACTTTCATATTCTTGGGATAAATAGCGAAAAACCGAAAATTAATGAGTGCAAATTAATAATCAAAGGGTCATCCAGAGTTTTGGTGTTGTTTTTTCACAATTTTTGAAATTAGGCAGGGGGAATATACATTAGTATGCAAGGGCAATATGTCATATCCCCTCTGTCACAAAATGAACCAATAGATTGTGTGACAAAGTCACGCGGTACATGCGGGTCACATGAATGTAACGGGACTTCATTGATAATACTGCTCAACCACTTGGCAATCCTTGGCAAGTGCCAATAGATTGTGTGGCAAAGTCACGCGGTACATGCGGGTCACATGAATGTAACGAGACTTCATTGAAAATACTGTTCAACCACTTGGCAAGACGGATCTCTCGTCTAAATTATCAAACAGTTGCCAGTAAGAGTAACACACAAGGTAAATTGACCTTTCTCACATAGCAACTAATTATATGCAAATGCCTGGCACTCTTTCTCACATAGCAACTAGTTATATGCAAAGACTGGCAAGCTTTACTTTGACTTAATAAAACAAAGCCACTGTTTTCAATGAGCAAGAGCAAGGCTTGCTGGACATTTCACATATGATTTGCTGCTTCGTAAGAAAGGCATACTTAACAATTTCGAAATTCTTGATTTTTTTGTGCATGTTTATAGTTGTATTAATTCGAATCGTCAAAATTTATAGATTTCACAATCTACACGAGACCCGGGACGAGAACGGTATCACAACTTGCATGTATGTTATGCAATAGGTCATACAGACGAACAATAGGTAAGCGTAGTGTTTACAAGTGTTGGTAATGTGATGCTGATTTGCCAACCATTTTCACAATGGATTTTTTTTAATTTTCTTTGTTCTAATAACAATGGTTAGTTGGCGAAAAATCCACCTATCCCATACAAATGCTTGATCTGATTTACAAGTTTGACTAAACAGCATACGCGGCATTTGGAATAAATAATCATGTGAGCAGGGTACTATCGTCGTGTACGAGTTAACCAACTACGTCACTTTTGTTTATCCATCGGTGACAACCCGTACAATTGACGATTTTTCAGGTAGAACGTACGACCCTTTCATTTTTAATCGCGATCAGAAATATGTACGTTCATTCCCATTACAAAATCGCTGTGACACTGTGACACTGTGACACTGCCGGAAGTGAATTTGTAATATATGTACGTTCAGTTACCTGAGCAGAGCTGTGAGCTAACTTGAATATAAAATTATTTAATGTAATATCTGTAGTAAGTATAGGTTCTAGACCATTGCTATAAGTGAATTGATAGAGTCAACACGTCATTTATACAAATAATAAATGTTGGTGATATCTTAAAATTTTAATCGAAATTAATTTGAATTTGAATTAGATATTTAAGGGGAGGGGGAGGGGGGAGGGGTTCTTTTGGTTTTGGCAATCACCAAAACAACCTCGAAAAGAAATATCGTGCAAAACGAAAAAAATATCTTGCACAGCCTCGAGAGCAAAATCATCCCCCCTTTACCCCACCCCCCTCAGATATCAAATGGTCCGTCCCTATATAAGGATAGACATCTCATTTCTCAGCTCATTGTAGGACTATGAACATCGCTACTATATTTGGTATTGTTGTCCTCTGTCTCACTCTCCACACCTCTAGCGCTCAGTACCAGCCCACCTGGGACTCACTCGACTCCAGACCTCTCCCGTCCTGGTATGACGATGCCAAATTTGGTATTATCATGCACTGGGGGGTCTACTCGGTACCAAGCTTCGGCGTGGCGGCGGAGTGGTTCTGGAATTACTGGAAAAGTGGCTCGCCCCAGTACAATGATTTCGTGTTGAATACGTATGGTCCTGGGTTCGAGTATCCTGACTTTGCGCCGATGTTCAAGGCTGAGTTTTTTGATCCAGACGTGTTTGCTACGTTGGTACAGAAGTCTGGGGCCAAGTAAGCGCATTTGATCTCATGTACATATTAATTTTGCGTACTTTAAATATTGAATATTAGTAGTAAGCATAATTAATCCATCATTATCATTGTTGTTTATTTTTTTCAGGTATTTTTTGATAACAAGCAAACACCACGAGGGTTGGACTAACTGGAGATCAAATGTCTCATGGAACTGGAACTCTGTCGACAATGGACCACATAAAGATCTTGTTGGTATGCTATAGGAAGACCGAAGCAAAAGTGTTGGAGCTATGAAAAGGAAAGAAAAGACGCAAAAAAAGAAAGACCTAGAGAAAGAATGAATAAAGGCAAAAAAGAACAAAAGAGAGAAAGCCCGAAAAAGTTAAAATCTTTATACAAATGTGAATACTTGGTGTAAAGAAAAAGAAAGAAAGAAAGAAAGAGAGAAAGAAAGAAAGAAAGAGAGAGAGAAAGAAAGAGAGAAAGAGAGAAAGAAAGAAAGAAAGAGAGAAAGACTGGAACGAAGCTTAAAAAAAACCCTAAGAAAACCAATAAAAAAGTCATCGAAGGAAATGACCAGTTAGTCAACACTGTAAAGTGAAACGAGATATTTATGAAAATAAGAGAGTTAAATAGAAAAATCTAAATCTAATGAAAGGACAATGGCGACGTAACAACTACTGTTCTAAATCGTTCTGTATTTTGATATTGCAGGTGCTCTTGCGAACTCTATTCGTGGTAATACCGACGTGAAGTTTGGATTGTATTTCTCTCAGTTTGAGTGGTACAACCCACTATATCTCAAGGATAAATCAAGTGGTTATAAAACTAATACTTATGTCGAGGTAATTGACTTCTTATAGTGAAGCCATGGCCGTACGGAGGCATATGGTGATAATGATGATTAACATAGGAATGATGGTGGAGAACCATAATGATGGCGTTGATGATGGTGGTTTTGAGGATATTGATGATAATGATGATGACGGTGGTGATAATGATATGATGATTATGGTGGTAATGATGATGGTGGTGATGATTATAGTGATGATGATAGTGATGATGATGGTGGTGGTGACGATGATGATGGTGGTGATGATGATGACAATGATGGTGACATTGGTTGTGATTGCTTGTGATAGATATTTCTATCTATTCAGGACGTATCCCAGCCTCAGTTGTATGACTTGGTCAATACCTACAAGCCTGAATACATCTTCTCTGATGGTGACGTGGGCTCAGATACATACTGGAAAAGCAAAGAATTCCTGGCCTGGCTCTACAATGAAAGGTCAGCGGTCTATCACTAGTCACTGTATATTCCACGATCGGTATCACGTGACGTCCAATTTCATATATTATTGATGGTCAAAAGTGTGTGAAAATATCTTAAATAAACAGAGCCATAATATTGTTATATTAATTACATGACTGAGTATTGCGTGACAGTGTTTAATTTTAATATATGTTTCTAAGTGCGTGACAGATTATTGCATGACATCAATTTGACTGAGTATTGCGTGACAGTGTTTAATGTTGATATATATTTCTAAGTGCCCGACTGAGTATTGCATGACATCAGTTTGACTGAGTATTGCGTGACAATGTTTAATTTTGATATATATTTCTAAGTGCGTGACTGAGTATTGCATGACATCAATTTGACCGGGTATTGCGTGACACGTATTTCTAATTGCGTTACAGTCCGGTCAAAGATACAGTGGTTGTAAATGACCGATGGGGTAACGGTGTATGGTGTAAACATGGTGGTATATGGACCTGTAGTGATCGTTATAACCCAGGTGAGTACTTGCATCTATATCTGTAAATATGGAGAGCAATACTCGAGCGGCTTCCACAGATAACACATTTTAGCACAACCCATCCGCCGAGACCATTGTTCGAGAAATCCGAGACCGAGACTAGAATTTTAGAAATATATGGAGGGGGAAAAGTGGAAAAAAATGGGGGGAAAAGAAGGGTAGGAAAGAGGGAAAGGAAGAGGGGGAAGAAAGAGGGGAAAAGAGGGGGAAATAGGGGGAAGACGTGTGTGGGTGTGTGTGTGTGTGTGTTGGGGGGGTGGGGGGGGGGGGGGAAGGGGGGGGGGGGGGGTTGAATCCGAAGACTCCGAGACGAACAAAAAAAAAGTTTCGAGACTCTCAAAGCTTTCCGAGATTGGGTCGAAAGTTGCCCATATTTTACAACTGAAGGTACCATTCGCCAAACCATATAATAATCCGAATAACGAGTAAATCGGTGCGTGGTACGGTGAATGCCTTCACAAAACCGCCCTGACTGTTATACCGCGTGACATTATTAAGTAAACATTTGTTTATGTATTTCCAACCCATTTTATGTGTTAACTATCTAGGTGTTCTGATCAAACATAAGTGGGAGAATGCCATGACAGTTGACAAGATGTCGTGGGGTTTTAGACGTAACGCTGACGTGTTTTCGTACATGTCAATAGAAGAACTACTGTATCAACTAGCATCAACTGTAAGGTGTGTGATCATGATGGTAATGGTGGTGGTTATGATTGCGATGATGATGATGATTATTGTCATGTTGGTAAATTACTGTAATGATCGATGATGATAATGGTGATGATGGTAATGCTGCCGCTGTATGATGGTAATGATGATAATTAATATGGTGATGATGATGATTGTAATCAGGATCGATGTCGGTGATGAAGGTAATAATGATGAATATCATAATATGATATTGATGATGATGATAATGGTGATGATGGTAATGCTGCTACTCTATGTGGTAATGATGATGATTAATTTGGTGATGATCAGGTCGATCATGATGATATCATGGTGTTGGTTATGATGGTAATCAGGATGTTGGTGATGATGGTAATGATGATGATCATAATATGATATTGATGTTGATATTGGTTGATGCTGGTAGTGATGATCGATGGCAATATAATGATGTGGTGTGGTAAACATGGTGGGGATGATACGATGATATTAAGTAAAATAAAGTGAAGGTTACATTTTTAAAGGTGTTACAAATTATACAGTGGTACCTCTATTAAGCGGTCGCCCTTGGGACTTTCCAAAGTGGTCGCTTAATAGAGGTTGGCCGCTGAATAGAGGTATAGAATAGGTATAGGAATAGATTTGGGACTTTTTATTGTGGCCACTTAATAGAGGTTGGCCGCTGAATAGAGGTATAGAATAGGTATAGGAATAGATTTGGGACTTTTTATTGTGGCCGCCTAATAGAGGTTGGCCGCTGAATAGAGGTACAGTATAGGTATAGGAATAGATTTGGGAATTTTTATTGTGGCCGCCTTATAGAACTAGGGTGACCGCTTAATGGGAGACCGCTTAATAGAGTTACCACCGTATTGTTTTTCGTATAATATAAATGTTATTCATTTGTGAAGACCGTGATCAACTGGGTGTGCGTATTCTTGTGTTGGTATCTGACAACCTAAACGCAAGTCCTTTTCGGAGTATTTTTGATATTCTTTGTTTTATTAGTTGTGGTGGTAACATGCTGCTCAACGTCGGCCCTACTGCCGATGGTCGTATCGTCGCTATATTCCAAGAACGTCTCCTTCAAATAGGTTCATGGCTGGATATTAACGGGGAGGCTATCTATTCTACACGACCATGGCGCGTACAGAACGACACAGCTAGAATATGGTAAGCCCTACGAAAGACAATGCGCACTATCGTATGTCGATGAAAAACCTAGATTATGGTAACGTAATCTTACGCAACGAGTTTATAGATTACGTAAACGTTGGCTCTATACGAAAGACAATACACACTGTCGTTTGTTAATGAAAAACCTAGATTGATAGTGATCGAGCTAGGTCCCCTCTTTTAACTATGCTAGAAATCGAGAACGAAATTTTACGCAACGAACCAATGCGGATTAAATTGTTAACCTCAAGTAAAGCAATGCGCTTGTTTCTTTGCTAGAATATCTCACATTTTTACGCAACCAGCCAAAACGGTCTATAAAATGTTTACCTTTCGTTAGGCATGCTCACATTCCCAATCAAATGAAACAGCCATACAGCCATAATATCGCTACGTAATTGAACGTGGACAGCTGAATCGTAAGAACTCTTAAAACCTGAAACGCTCGATTTAATAAAACAGAGAGATACATTTACGCAAGAATTTAAAATTCCAACGTGAGACTACCTTAAGAGAACACGTCTTTCTAGCGTAAAAATAGTCTCCGTGTATTACAGAGTCACGTGACTAATGTTTTTATTCATTTTACCCCAAGGTACACAAAGACTACAGGCGCGTTGTATGCCATAGTCCTTGATTGGCCAAGCTCTGGTCAGCTGACGCTACGTGAACCAATCACGTCTAAGCAGACTGAAGTCTCAATGCTTGGTTATTCTGGCATGTTTGAGTGGAAGTCTGGGCCGAGTAAAGGACTAGTGATAGCCATACCACCAATAACTGTTGATAAACTGCCGACAAAATGGGCTTGGGTCTTTAAACTAACAAATATCGAATAAAAACCCGCAAAAAAATATCACACCGCATAACAATATCTCTCACCCAACACTACGAACATCACAGCTAGCTTTAAAATTCACCGCACACCACAGATTTGGAAAAGCAAGCACATCACACCGAAGGCATTTACATCACCGCACTTTAAGATTTTTTTCACAAAACATATTCATCAACACCGCAACATCGCAATCTCTGCGGCCTCATGTTAGACTTGCTCCAAATTTCGCTCGTTAAATTTTCAGTTGATTGGGGTTCCAGTGTTTTCCGAAAATCATATCGGCCGAGAGCTTTCCGAAGAGAATCACGAGAAAGAGTCCCTTCGGAAAGCTCTCGACCGATATGATTTTCGGAAAACACAGGAACCCCAATCAACTGAAAATTGAAACGAGCGAGACTTGGAGCAAGTCTAGCCTCATGTCGCCCTCATAATTCACAGTCACTCACTGCAAAATGTGACATAGTGTAGTGGTCATTCAAATAATTAAAGTGATACATTCAGTAGCTCAATTCAAAAACGACTGGTTAGTGGTTACTCAAATGACAGTGAGTAAATTTGGGTGAATACATTTTACACTGACTTGGTAGAGGGCAAGAAATATATCCCTGAAATACTAAATAGTTCAAAATAATGCTACATTGTAAAAAATTGTACTTTTTCATGTAATGTTTCACGGATATACAATTTGCTCTCTAGCCTGGTTTCATAAATATAATAACTAAATCAATATATCTATAGTTACATAAGTTGGCTCCTTCGGCGTGTACAGGAAACCTATTGTATTCTTTGTTAGCTTCGTTCTTTGTTTAAATTAAGTCTTTTGTTATTTCTATTGAATTACGTAGACTGTGTCCAGTACCCGGAGAAGGCGCCCATAAGTTGAAGTTACGTATATACTGGCTTATCTGATTATAGGGTATGTATAGTTTAATAAACGCGAGCAGGAGTGTTTTATCAGGATTTAAAACCACGAGGCGAAGCCAAGTGGTTTTAAGGTGATTTAACTATTTTCAGCGACGATTTTTCGCGATACGCCGTTGCGCAAAAAATTAATGCGTATGACATGCCACGCGTGCAGATTTTCGGATACGGCAACACGTTGCGAGTTTTTGATTCAAATTTAAAAACTCGTAATGCGAAAGGACGAATATTCAGGAAGTTGATGCGTGTAACAGCTTTATGGTCGATTTTTTGCGCAACACATACCCAGAATGCAGTTCGGGGATCAATCTGATGTCATGACCGCGCGGCTTGGGAGCTGGTATCGATGTTGCCATTACCGAAATCTCGAAATTATCCTGTGTAACATGTTGAGTTCGTAGGAATATTGCGTGACAAAACTCCAAAAATTACTTTTTCTGGAATTTGGGAACCCGTTACTGGAGATATTCTCTGTGGCTTTATCCCTGCCTAGTGGCGAATCTTGTAAATAAATAAATAAATAAATAAATAAATGAACAAAGCAATAATAAATTTGTTATAAAAGCGTTTATAATTGTATTTTATCAACTATTTTCGAAAAACTATAAAAGCTAAAACATTATCAAATCTCTTCACATTGTAAAATATACTAACTATTTGTTTTTAATTTCAATAAACTTGGAAAGATATTTCACAACTGAACTAGCTGTTTTTTTTTGGAAGTGAAAATCCGAAAGAAAAAATAAAACTTGTTTCAAAAGAAAAGTTTGAATACAATAAGTTTTTCTTTGGCGAGTCAGTGGATTGCTTCTCGCGTCCTTCTCGGCGCTCTTCGTTGAATCTTCGCCGTCCTAGCAAGCTGCGGCGCACCTCTATCAGGCCTAGTCTGGGACCTTAACTCGCCTTAACTCGCGCAAACTCGCCTTAACTCGCACAAACTCGCATTAACTCGCACAAACTCGCAGTAAATTACTCAATGTCATAATGCATAGGGAATTGCCTTAACCTCATCTCACAAAGCTGAAATATACACATATAAGTCATGTTCTTTTAGTGTCACTCCAAATTATGGGATTTTTCCTTAACTCGCCTTAACTCGCCTTAACTGGCCTTAAATCGCAGCAATGAAATTTTGATTTTCTCTTAACTCGCCTTAACTCGCCTTAACTCGCCCAAACTCGCTGCGAGTTAAGGCGAGTTTAGGTCCCAGACTAGGCCTTCTATCCATCCACGCCATCGAGTTTCACACCTTGTATCAAGAGTCGTATCAAGATACTACTTTCTTCGATTTTTCCGTTGTTCGTGCGATTCCGTGAGACCGAAAAATTGCTTGCAAAAAGCCACAGGAATCCCATCCGCACGCATTCAAACAAATACACCACAGGAACCCCACCCGCGTGCTCAATATGTATCTCGCTCGATGCGCGGTTAAAATAACTTTATTGTGATTTTAAAAAAACTTAAAGAGAATACTTGGGCTGCATGTGACAAAACATCAAAATTTTGTGCTTTTTTGTCATTTTCTTCCACGTATTTGTAATTTGCGATTCAATGAAAATCATTACATTCAGTACTAAGCTATTAGAAGAAATAGAAGAATCAAGAAACGTTTTCAAAATTGTCAAAACCGGCACTCTTCGCTACTAGTGGTCTATTAGGAGTGATACGATAGATAGTATAGTAGCCAATCAAAATGAAGGATTCGTGATAGACCACTAGTAGTTTTATACTAATACTTGATATAGTTACCTTTTCTTTGTTATAAATACAAAAGACGGAATGGTACTCTCTCGGAAGCGCCTTACTATCCCGAACCAGCTGTTTTTACAGCCATTTCAAGAAAGGTGGTCTGGAGCGACAAGTTACTGCAAGAATGAAAGGAATTATGGGCATGCATTTAAACGTACATAAAAAATGTTTTTAGTTCACATTGAATCCAACATTAAACGCTAAATATCCCTAGAATAATTTCCATATTCGTGTAACGAGAATAACGACTGCAAAGAATGTCGCTTGTTCTTGTTCTGATTTCTACCCATGATTCCATATCGTCTTGGAATGAGTGATAGCCTTTACAACTTTAATTGAATGAGCGGTAGACCATATTGCTTGCGAGTGTTTTACAAAGCGAGTTAAGATAGGAGAGAAAGTTCAAATTCTAGTTTTCTCTTTTATAATGAACGTTTCAGGCCAGTTCCCTCCATGTAATCATTTGCCGAATTCTTTCACCAATGTCCCTTACTTCAAAGGTTATCTCATCAATTCATGTGTGAGCAACGGTTTACTTGGGATTGCTGCGACTGTAGGAAACATACTGATCCTGTTTACAATTAAGAAAACATCCTCACTCCATATTCCTTCGAATTTCGTCTTATTTGGTCTGGCGATGTCGGACATGTGTGTTGGTCTCTTTGTGCAACCGTTCTCGGTCGTTCACAAATACTATGAGCTCAAACTCTCGCCTCTAGAGCCAACGGAAAATCAGGAGCGTTATTTCCAAACGTACTGCACATTTGCCCTTCTAGCAGATAGCCTTGGTGTGTTTCTAGCGTTCGTTTCATGCTCTCACATCTCTCTTGTGTCGCTGGAAAGATATCTGGCAATTGCGCTTCACCTCCGCTATGCCGAGGTGGTGACAAACAGCCGAGTTATCAAGGTTATTGTAGCAATCTGGTTCTTTGCTGTGCCGTTAGCTGTTTGGTTCTTTACTGGAATCGAACAAAGTCACATTACGTATCTTGTAATTGTTCTCTCAGGTATCTTTCTTGTTATGCTTTCTATGATTATTTTCTGTAATGTCAAGATCGCTTTGATCCTCAGAAGACATGCCAGGGCGATCAACTCGCTAAACCAACAAACGCTTTCCAATATGAACATGAAGAGATTTAGAAGGTCTGTTACATCAATGATTTACGTGATCGCTCTTTACGTATTTTGTTACGTGCCTTACGGAGTTTCAATGTTGGTGAAATTCACTCGCGAGGACGTAAGCAAAGTGACTATTTCCAGGCTAATTAACTTAACTGCTCCGGTTCTATTTCTAAACTCTACTTTGAATCCTTTTCTTTATTTTTGGAGGTTTAAAGAGATACGGAGTGCGGGGTTCAATTTGTTACGGAAGACATGGAATGGTAGGATGGGAAATGGGAACAGAAGGGAAATAAAAACAAAGCCGAGATTGCAGGTAGAAGCACAACAGTGATGAATGATGACACTAAAATGAGAGAAGAATGAAATGGAAAAGAAATAACGGGACGAGAAGAAAAGTGGGGCTCAGTTTGCAAATAAAGCGGAACAGAAGAATTGATTGGGCGATAAAGCTAAACAAATGCAATGATATAGCCACGTGAAAAAATTGTCCCGAGAGGTGTTAAAAGTTCTCTATCATTTCAATCTCAACGTTCGTCACGCTTCGATACAAAGGCCCGGCTACCTTTCAAGATGGCGCAGGCAACTGTGAAAAGCACTATTATCAAAAATTGTAATATTAGTATTTACTAATGTTTCCATTGATATACTATTTCGTTTATGTACTCTAGCCTGGTTTCTCAAATATAATAACTATAAATCAATGTATCTATAGTGTTACATAAGTTGCAGTTACTGGCTTATCTGAATAGATGGTATTTAGTACTTAAAAAGAACAATTGTTCATTCACTGACCCAAGTTACTAATTAGCAATTAGACCCGGCGCAGCCCGAATTCGAATGGTCTATGGCGAAGGCCAAATGTGCTATTGACTCGTAGATCACGAGGGCGACAGGTCTAATTGTTTTCGTATAAACCAACTAGTAGGTCAAACTTTGCCATATTTTGTAAGAAAAATAACATTTCATCCGTTTTTGTTTTTGTTTTTGCCGAAAAAGACAGATAATCGAAAGTGAAAATACCGAGCGCGCGCTCAATGACGTGTGAGGGCAGGTCAAAATTCATTCAAAACACTCTCAAGACTTTTAGTTTAACGGCTGAAAATAGCATAATTTTAGTTCTAAAACTACTATACATTTTAATACAAGGGAGGAATTAAGAAAAGTTCAAGTTTTTTCTAAGCTTAAAATTTAAAAAATCTGGCTTTCTCAATCAAACTGAAGAATCGTGTGATGGCTTCAGTAGCGCGCACTCTTCAAGTCCAAATTAATTCACAAAACTTCAAGCAGCCCAACTATTCTCTTTGAGGATTTTTTTTAAATGAAAATAAAGTTATTTTTAACCGCGCGCCGAGCAAGATGCATATTGAGCGCGCGGGTGGGGTTCCTGTGGTGTATTTGTTTGAATGCGCGCGGATGGGATTCCTGTGGCTTTTTGCAAGTAATTTTTCGTCAAAGTCGCACGGTGTTGAAGAGAGAGGTATTTTGACAAGGTATGAAACTCGGTAACGTGACAAATTTAGTTTCGCGCGTAGTAAATCAGCCATGGGAGAACATTTTAATTTTTCTTCGAATATATAAATTTTAGGTTGCTGTTCAACAACAATAAAAAGTATGATCATCTCTGATCTCAGCAAATGAGTTCAATTTTGTTTTTAAAAAGGGCAGCATGGAGTCGAGGTGCGCCGCAAGTTGCGCTAAGGTATAATCTCGGAAAACAGTCGGATTTTTACAATCGTGGAGCAAACGTGAAAATATCGATCGAGACGATCGAGACCACATTCACCGAAAAAGGTTGTTGATTACTGTCTTGCATTTAACTTTTGCACTGTTAAAATTAAAACTCAAAGAAAGAAAGAAAAAAGAAAGAAAGAAAGAAAGAAAGAAAGAAAGAAAGAAAGAAAGAAAGAAAGAAAGAAAGAAAGAAAGAAAGAAAGAAAGAAAGAAAGAAAGAAAGAAAGAAAGAGAATGTATTTTATTGTCAAAATCATGGGATGGTGAATTGAGAGTCAAAAGTTACAGTGAGTTTAGTTTACATTCAAAACACCTGATTCAAGTGAGCACTTGCTTTTGAAGTCGCCGATGCTATTCACTATTACAAACAAAACGGGGGAAAGCTTTTCTAGTAGTTCAGGTGTGTACAGGTAATTATTGGAGTAGAAGTTTCTATGTCAAAACGAATAATGTTATCTTGTTCAAGCCAACTAAAAGCCGAACTAAACATTGAAATTTGTGATGGCCGCTTTGCGAGTTTTCCACTTGATTGGATCAAAAAGGTTTAACTTTTTTTTCGTGAAAACTTTAGTTAGTTTAGCGGTTCAAGCAATAATAAATTTGTTATGTAAATGTGAAGCGTTTATAGTTGTATTTTATAAATTATTTTCCAAAAACTATAAAAGCTAAAACATTATCTTTACAGATTTTATTAATACACTTGATAAAAAAAAATCTGTTCACATTGTAAAATATACTAACTATTTGTTTTTAATTTCAATAAACTTGGAAAGAAATTGCACACACTAGCTGTTTGTTTTTGTTAGAGCTTTACTTAATGAAAATCCGAATAAGAAAATAAAACTTGTTTCAAAAGAAAAGTTTGAATATAATATTTTTTGCTTTGGCGAGTCAGTGGATTGTTTCTCGCGTCCTTCTCGGCGCTCTTCGTTGAATCTTCGCCGTCCTAGCAAGCTGCGGCGCACCTCTATCCATCCACGCCATCGAGTTTCACACCTTGTATCAAGAGTTGTATCAAGATACTACTTTCTTCGATTTTTCTGTTGTTCGTGCGATTCTGTGGGACCGAAAAATTGCTTGCAAAAAGCCACAGGAATCCCATCCACGCGCATTCAAACAAATACACCACAGGAACCCCACCCGCGTGCTCAATATGTATCTCGCTCGGCGCGAAATTAAAAATAACTTAATTGTCATTAAAAAAAATCCTCAAAGAGAATAGTTGGGCTGCATGTGACAAAAAATCAAAATTCTGTGCTTTTTTTGTCATTTTCTTCCACATATTTGTAATTTACGACTCAATGAAAATCATTACATTCAGTACTAAGCTATTAGAAGAAATAGAAGAATCAAGAAACGTTTTCAAAATTGTCAAAACCGGCACTTTTCGCTACTAGTGGTCTATTAGGAGTGATAGGATAGATAGTATAGTAGCCAATCAAAATGCAGGATTCGTGATAGACCACTAGTAGTTTTATACTAATACTTGACATAGTTGACTTTCCTTTGTTATAAATACAAAAGACAGAACGGTACTCTCTCGGAAGCGCCTTACTATCCCGAACCAGCTGTTTTTACAGCCATTTCAAGAAAGGTGGTCTGGAGTGACAAGTTACTGCAAGAATGAAAGGAATTATGGGAATGCATTCAAACGTACATAAAAAATGTTTTTAGTTCACATTGAATCCAACATTAAACGCTAAATATCTCAAGAATAATGTCCATATTCGTGTGACGAGAATAACGACTGCAAAGAATGTTGCTTATTATTGTTCTGATTTCTACCCATGATTCCATCTTGTCTTTACAACCTTATTTGAATGAGCGGTAGACAATATTGCTTGCGAGTGTTTTACAAAGCGAGTTAAGATAGGAGAGAAAGTTCAAATTCTATTTTTCTTTTATAATGAACGTTTCAGGCCAGTTCCCTCCATGTAATCATTTGCCGAATTCTTTCACCAATGTCCCTTACTTCAAAGGTTATCTCATCATTTCATGTGTGAGCAACGGTTTACTTGGGATTGCTGCGACTGTAGGAAACATACTGATCCTCTTTACAATCAAGAAAACACCGTCACTCCATACTCCTTCGAATTTCGTCTTATTTGGTCTGGCGATGTCGGACATGTGTGTTGGTCTCTTTGTTCAACCGTTCTTGGTCGTTCACAAATACTATCAGCTCAAACTCTCGCCTCTAGAGCCAACGGAAAATCAGGAGCGTTATTTCCAAACGTACTGCACATTTGCCCTTCTAGCAGATAGCCTTGGTGTGTTTCTAGCGTTCGTTTCATGCTCTCACATCTCTCTTGTGTCGCTGGAAAGATATCTGGCAATTGCGCTTCACCTCCGCTATGCCGAGGTGGTGACAAACAGCCGAGTTATCAAGGCCATTGTAGCAATCTGGTTCTTTGCTGTGCCATTAGCTGTTTGGGTCTTCTCTGGAATCGAACAAAGTCACATTACGTATCTTGTAATTGTTCTCTCAGGTATCTTTCTTGTTATGCTTTCTATGATTGTTTACTGCAATGTCAAGATCGCTTTGATCCTCAGAAGACATGCCAGGGCGATCAACTCGCTAAACCAACAAACGCTTTCCAATATGAACATGAAGAGATTTAGAAGGTCTGTTGCATCAATGGTTTACGTGATCGCTCTTTACGTATTTTGTTACGTGCCTTACGGAGTTTCAATGTTGGTGATTTTCACTCGCGAGGACGTTAGCAAAGTGAATATTTCCAGGCTTCATAACTTAACTATTCCGCTTCTATATCTAAACTCTACTTTGAATCCTTTTCTTTATTTTTGGAGGTTTAAAGAGATACGGATGGCGGGGTTCAATTTGTTACGGAAGATATGGAATGGTAGGATGGGAAATGGGAAGAGAAGGGAAATAAAAACAAAGCCGAGATTGAAGGTAGAAGCACAACAGTGATGAATGATGACACTAAAATGAGAGAAGAATGAAATGGAAAAGAAATAACGGGACGAGAAGAAAAGTGGGACTCAGTTTGCGAAGCGGAACAGAAGAATTGATTGGGCGATAAAGTTGGAAAAAAATAATAATAATGATAGAGACATGTGAATAATTGTCCCAAGAGGTGTTAAAAGTTTCAAGCTCAACGTTCGTCACGCTTCGATACAAAGGCCCGGCTACCTTTCAAGATGGCGCAGGCAACTGTGAAAAGGACTATTATCAAAAATTGTAATATTAGTATTTACTAATGTTTCCATGGATATACTATTTGATCAATGACATGATCACCACCTACACACCTTCAAGATGTCTCCGTTCTTGAAATTCTCTTCTTTTAAAAATACAAAATTATAATCTGAAAACCTATGGTCGTCGATCCTTCTCACTGATTTGCTGCACTTGAACTTAACTCTGGAACTCTCTACCTTTGTCTTTAAGATCCTCCTCATCTGTCTGCGACTTGAAGTCTCAACTGAAGACTTACTTGTTTATAAACTATTTTGATTTATAGTTGTTTGTTTTATAGTTTCTAATTTTTTTTGTTATTTGTTATATTTTATGTTATAGCGCATACAGCATTTATTTGGATACGCACACATTTTAATGCATTATTAAATAGTGTTACATAAGGTAGTACCGGATACTTGCTACTGCGCATCCATTTCGCGCATCTCGTTTTCCATCATTTATTTGCGTTTTTTTGAAAATTTATCTAAATAATATTTTAATTTGAATCCTTATCTATAACTTAAGAAAGTATTATGTCATTTCATGCAACTTTGGAGGTAAAATGGGACATTTTTGAAACATGCTCAGATTTTCACTACCTGACAACGTCGCTGTTTTGTCTCAAAACAACAAAATTACAACTTGGGAAAAAAGAATAGATAAAATATGATTTTGACGTCTTTAGTCGTAAAACTAATACAAAATAGGTTTTAGGGTTTCTGAAGATGACAAGGATAATTTGACAAGTTTCAAGCAGATGTTTAAAGTACTAGAACCCAGTCCCGCGCGGACCGTTGCCGTGTTTTTTTAACAAAAAAATGGATTCGGTCGCTTATAACTCGCCCATTAGTACGGGGACCCCCATTTTTTTTCTTTTTATTCAAGACTGCATTTACTACTCTTACGATTTACAATAAAAAATAAAATATTCATTGATTGGATTTTCTGAAATTTTACAAATGGTACAACTCTATACACATGTAGTGTGCGTAATTGGCGTATAATTGTGCTTCTATGGCTCACTTATACCCATATTTGGAAATGATTCAATGATTTTTATGACAGGAAATGTTAGATAACCCTTAGATCTATCGTTTGATATAATATTATGCTTTTCCTAGCAGAATACGTTCGCATTCTCTTGACTGCTTTGAATAGGTACTTTTGAGCAAATCACCGCAAATTATTGCAAAAACCTACTTTTACTATATCTTATAACTCTATAACCAATACGGTGACCCCAATTTTTTTTCACGTTTTTTGACTTGCCTAACAATGATCTATAAATGACAGGATTTATAAAAAAATTCATTGAAGAAATCCAAGTATCCGGTACTACCATAAGTTGTAGTTACTGGCTTATTTGAATAGATGGTATTTAGTACTTAAAAAACTCGAGGGAATCCTTAAAACAATTGAATAAATAATCGGAATTCAATTCTGATGTTTTTTGTGAATGACTTTGGTTTTCAATGTGATATATCCGCTTCTTTTATTTATCAACCATAGCAAGACTCAAAAAGTTTTTAAAACGTCTATCAAATGTTTGACATAGTTCATTGTAAGCTTTTTGAGTTACTTACGATAATCAGGGGTTTGGAGAGTTCAATAGACCCTATGAAAAAAGAGCAAAGGACTGGCAACGAGCTACACGAAACACCATGAACAATAAAATATTTCAGTATTTTTTCCTTACAAGAAAGATGATGTCTAGAAGGTCCGGTAGCGTTCTATTGTCATATCTTGAATCACTGCAGAGTTATCAGAATTTAAAATGTACCAAAAACGCGAAAGCGAGCCTCTAAAGTCCGAAGTGCAAATTTTAAGACCAATCTTTGTAAATTCAAAAAGCTGTAGCTTTTTATCATTTTATGTTACTAGTAAGATTAAACGTTTAGAATATCACTAATTTCGTTGTGCTCTGTCTAATAAAAGCAATCATTATGGTGTCTTCTAACACTAAGGTATCGCGATTTTACAAAGGGTGTTAAGACCTTTTCACAGTTCCGTTCAGTGATCGAATAATAGTTCCAAGTCGAGGTTCGAAACTATGATTTATCATTCGCAGCAACTCCAACCTCGACTGTGAGCTATCATTCGTGGTCACTGAACGGAACTGTGAAAAGGACTATTGTTCATAAACTGACCCCGACCGAATACTGCTGCAAGTTACTACTACTTGATAATTAACTTTCTTTTGTTATAAATACAAAAGACGGAAGGGTACTCTCTCGGAAGTGCCTTACTATCCCAAACCAGCTGTTTTTACAGCCATTTCAAAAAAGGTGGTCTGGAGCGACAAGTTACTGCAAGAGAGAAAGCAATTATGGGAATGCATTCAAACGTAAAAAAACGTTTTCAGTTTACATTGAATACAAGAGTAAACGCTAAATATCCCTAGAATAATTTCCATGTTCATGTGACGAGAATAACTACTACAAATGATGTCGCTTGTTCTTGTTCTGATTTCTACCCATGATTCCATATCCCGCCTTGGAATGAGCGATAGCCTTTACAACTTTAATTGAATGAGCGGTAGACAATATTGCTTGCGAGTGTTTTACAAAGCGAGTTAAGATAGGAGAGAAAGTTCAATTTCTAGTTTTTCTTTTATAATGAATGTTTCAGGGCTCCCTCCATGTAATCATTTGCCGAATTCTTTCACCAATGTCCCTTACTTCAAAGGTTATCTCATCATTTCATGTGTGAGCAACGGTTTACTTGGGATTGCTGCGACTGTAGGAAACATACTGATCCTGTTTACAATCAAGAAAACACCGTCACTTCATACTCCTTCGAATTTCGTCTTGTTTGGTCTGGCGATATCGGACATGTGTGTTGGTCTCTTTGTGCAACCGTTCATTGTCATTTACAAATACCATGAGCTCAAACTCTCGCCTCTAGAGCCAACGGAAAACCAGGAGCGTTATTTCCAAACGTACTGCACATTTGCCTTTCTAACAGATAGCCTTGGTGTGTTTCTAGCGTTCGTTTCATGCGCTCATATCTCTTTAGTGTCACTGGAAAGATATCTAGCAATTGCGCTGCACCTCCGCTATGCCGAGGTGGTGACAAACAGCCGAGTTATCAAGGCAATTGCAGCCATATGGTTCTTTGCTGTGCCGTTAGCTGTTTGGTTCTTCACTGGAATCGAACAAAGCCATATTACGCACCTTGTAATTGTTCTCTCAGTTTGCTTTCTAGTTATGCTTTCTATGATTGTTTACTGGAATGTCAAGATCGCTTTGATCCTCAGAAGACATGCCAGGGCGATCAACTCGCTAAACCAAAACCAACAAACGCTATCGGATATGAACATGAAAAGATTTAGAAGGTCTGTTGCATCAATGGTTTACGTGATCGCCCTTTACATATTTTGTTACGTGCCTTACGGAGCTACAATGTTGGCGAGCTACACATGGAAGGACGTAAACAAACTGACTATTTCCAGGCTTCATAACTTAACTGTTCCGGTTCTATTGCTAAACTCTTCTTTGAATCCTTTTCTGTATTTTTGGAGGTTTAAAGAGATACGGACGGCGGGGTTCAATTTGTTACGGAAGATATGGAATGGTATATAAACCAAACCAACTCACACCACACCTCGATCACCACATCTCACTACACACCAGAACTTAACAAACAGCATTTCTTTACATAAACCAAACCAACTCACACCATACCTTAATCAATACACCACACCACACCAGAACACAACAAACAGCATTTCTTTACATAAACCAAACGAACTCACACCACACCTTAATCAACATTTCACACCACACCAGAACACAACGAACAGCATTTCTTTACATAAACCAAACCAACTCACACCACACCTTAGGCCTGGTCTACACGAATCCGATCCGGCTGAAACCGCATAAAAATATTTGCGTCTCATACACGAATCCTGTTGATCGCTTCCAATTCGGATTCACCCGTACACACGAATACGCTGCGACGACTTGAATTTATAAAGTAGCGCGACTGGGCATGCGCTAATCGAGCGAGCGATCTCGTTTACCGTCATTATTTTATTATTATTATGTTTCAACTACTCATCGATGGCTAGGCCTTACTGTTTGTTGTTCCACCAGGCACTTGCTCGCCCTGGACGAAGAAAAACGATCGTTGTGGTTGAGGTTATGATCGAAACCGTTTTATACGTCTTTTTTTTTACTCAAAAAGGCTCAGCCAACCGGATAAAATTGACCTTACTTCTAAAATGGTCACATATTGTTGTCAAAATTGCCGTATTCCTTTCGTTAAGACTGAAAATAAGCGAAATCAAAGTTACCATCAAGATATTTTTGTCGCTATGTTGAATTTTCAAGTCAGTGGATTCAAAAGTATCCGGTTTTAGTTGTCCACACGAATCCGCGTATCTGGAGGATTCAAAAGTATCCACTCTGGAGAGCGGTTTCAAAAGTATGCGGTTTCGGTGACCGGATTCATTGGATTCGTGTGGACGATAGGCCGATTCGCATCAAAAAGTATGCGGTTTCAAAAGTATCCGGATCCGTGTAGACGGGGTCTTAATCAACACATCACATATCACACCAGAACACAACAAACAGCATTTCTTTACATAAACCAAACCAACTCACACCACACCTTAATCAATACACCACACCAGAACACAACAAACAGCATTTCTTTACATAAACCAAACCATTTCACACCATATCTTAATCAACACATCATACCACACACCAGAATACAATAAACAGCATTTCTTTACACAAACCAAACCACCTATAGGTTTAATCAATACACCACACCACACCAGAACACAACAGCCTTTCTTTACACAAACCCAACTACCTATAGGTTTAATCAATACACCACACCAGAACACAACAAACAGCCTTTCTTTACATAAACCCAACCACCTATAGGTGTAATCAATACACCACACCACGCCAGAATACAACAAGCAGCCTTTCTTTACACAAACCAAACCACCTATAGGTTTAATCAATACACCACACCACACCACAACACAACAAACAGCCTTTCTTTACACAAACCCAACCACCTATAGGTCTTATCAATACACCACACCACAACAAACAGCCTTTCTTTACACAAACCAAACCACCTATAGGTTTAATCAATACACCACACCACAACAAACAGCCTTTCTTTACACAAACCAAACCACCTATAGGTATTATCAATACACCACACCACACCAGAACACAACAAACAGCCTTTCTTTACACAAACCAAACCACCTATAGGTATTATCAATACACCACACCACACCAGAACACAACAAACAGCCTTTCTTTACACAAACCAAACCACTTATAGGTCTAATCAATACACCACACCACACCAGAACACAACAAACAGCCTTTCTTTACACAAACCAAACCACCTATAGGTATTATCAATACACCACACCACACCAGAACACAACAAACAGCCTTTCTTTACACAAACCAAACCACTTATAGGTCTAATCAATACACCACACCACACCAGAACACAACAAACAGCCTTTCTTTACACAAACCAAACCACCTATAGGTCTAATCAATACACCACACCACACCACACCACACCACACCACACCACACCACACCAGACCAGACCAGACCAGAACATAATAAACAGCCTTTCTTTACACAAACCAAACCACCTATAGGTCTAATCAATACACCACACCACACCAGAACACAACAAACAGCCTTTCTTTACACAAACCAAACCACCTATAGGTTTAATCAATACACCACACCACACCAGAACACAACAAACAGCCTTTCTTTACACAAACCAAACCACTTATAGGTCTAATCAATACACCACACCACACCAGAACACAACAAACAGCCTTTCTTTACACAAACCAAACCACCTATAGGTCTAATCAATACACCACACCACACCACACCACACCACACCACACCACACCACACCACACCACACCACACCACACCAGAACATAATAAACAGCCTTTCTTTACACAAACCAAACCACCTATAGGTCTAATCAATACACCACACCACACCAGAACACAACAAACAGCATTTCTTTACACAAACCAAACCACCTATAGGTTTAATCAATACACCACACCACACCAGAACACAACAAACAGCCTTTCTTTACACAAACCAAACCACCTATAGGTTTAATCAATACACCACACCAGAACACAACAAACAGCCTTTCTTTACATAAACCAAGCCACCTATAGGTTTAATCAATACACCACACAACAGCATGCAACGCACCTCAAGTGTATTACTTCCATATTAGTTACTAAAAACAACCACACTTTAGGATTCTTTTCCATTTTGAAATTATTTCCTTGTAAACAATTCTAAATGTAATTCAGTAGGGAATGCATTGGAGAAATTGATTGCCATATTTGAAAGATTACTTAGAATTTGTATTTGAAATTACTACATCTTAATGCTATTGCGTGACAATTAAAAATATTTTAAAGACCTGTTCTGAGTTGACCTCTATTCCTAAGATTCAATCAACCTTTATGAAACAAACTGTAGTTCTAATTACTGCAAATTGAATGATTGCTGTATATATAATGGCACTGATTAACGATGGATTTTAAAAGCGACTGCAAGAGTTCAGGATATATCTTTTCTAGAATATTTATAACTATATTGTGATAGAAATATTCTGTACAGCGATTTATATAGAACACGATTTTTATCGTTAGTGCAATCCTTACGACACTTTTATCGCATACAATAAATCGAAAGCGATTTTTATCGACACAATTGAACACGACTTTTATCACTTGAAATAAATCCAAGGCGACGACTACATCACCAAATAGGTGTATTCGATGTGATATCGGATTCGATTGAATCGATCGAATACGATGTTTATCGCATGCAATTTGAGGCTGCAACGTTTTCGAGTTACGCCTCCTCGAAAGTGAGTCGCATGCGACTGTTATGGGTTGAACAGGACGGTTTCTCGAGTCTCGGAAATCGTGAATTGTATTTATTTTAAAACTGTTCATTTGGTGCGAAGAAAGTTGGATAAGATACTCGATCGATTTATCGAATAATGTCTCATTTGATAATTCATTCGTTCATTTGTTCATGGTAGAACTTAATGGCCGGTTCACATTGGCGATTTTTAAGGCGATTTGAGGAGCGTTTTTTAAGGCGACGCCACAAAAATCGCTCGTGTGAACGGGCCTTAACAATAACCGTGGCGGGTCCCTCTAAAGGCCGCTAAAATATCCATTCAATTTAATTAATGTGATTCCAATTTTCCTAACAATTTCCTAATCACTTGAATAATCGATTGCGGGTAGATTACTAAGAGAGATCATTTATCTATATCTCCATCGAGCCTGTAGAAGATCGACCCGAACTGGTATCATCGGGAGTTCTTTGACTGCCTGTCTGGCTCCCGCCAGATCCGTCGTACGAATCTCGACTCGAGGTATCGCCGGGTACTCGGAGGTCGTTCGGAGGTGTGTCGGGTAAGGCGTCTCCACCACGAGCGTAGAATAGTTGCTGTTCTCTCTTCTCCTTTCCGAACTCTTCCTCAAGAGTCTACGAAATATAAATACCATCATTATCATCTTTTTCGCTAATATTATTATAATAATTTTCGCCATCGTCCACATCATCGTAATCATTGAATTCATTGGCATCATAATCATTATCGCAATCGTCATTTTCATCAACATTATTAGCAACATAATTAGCAACATTATTAGCAGCAACGCCAACATATTGACAACAAAAACATTATCATCATCATTATCATCATCATTATTATCAACATTATTATCAACATTTTTAACAACATTATTATCAACGCCAAAATATTGACAACAAAAACATTATCATTAGTATCAACATCGTTACTATCATCACTATCATCACCACCACTGTTCTCATCAAGAACATCATCATTATTATCATCAGCATCATGAGCAAAATCATCATTAATAGGCCATTTGTACGATGACGTCATTTTAGTACTACAGTGTAGTACCAGAGTGCATTACCAATTTTCGGCCTATTGGCCTATTGTAAACATCATCGTATGACAGGGTTTTGATCAAGTTCGCAAAGCATTACTGGGTACCTTTTTCCTGGGACCAAGCTCGGCCTTCCAGGCCATCATTTGTCCATTATGTTTGTCGTCTCTTTCTTTGAGCTTCAATGTCTCGCTCTCCATCAGCATGTGTCTCTTCTCGTTCTAAAAAAGGAAAGATTCAATTATATACACTTAATTCAAAAAAGGTTGATGGGGCGAACGGCGAGTAATACAAACCTGTAACTGCTGCAGTTCTTTAAGTGCACTATCCGATGATGTACGTAGCTCCTCGCTCTCCAGGTCCTGACGCAGCAACATCTTGTCGAACTCTTGGCGTGCTCTTTTACGTTCCTCTTCCTCGAACTACATCAACAAACAAAACGAACATTACAATCGCGTCTTCTCAGATATAAGGACGTTAAACCGGAGCATATCAGAAATACCGTATGCAATCTTGAAAACAATACCATTACCATATATGATATTGTAGGTGAGAAGTAACAAAAGACTTTGATAAGCGCCCGATATTTTTTTTTAACAGGTTAAGATTTCAACAGAACAATAGGCATATCTTTGATACGGGTCCCGTCTCTCCACACTACACTCACTAGCCTGGTCGATACCTCACTACTTTGTTCGGTATTTTTTTCAGCACTCAAATGTCGCAATAGTCTCCCTCGAGGCCGTTACTAGTGTCGGGCTTCCTGTGTGATGAGGGGACGTTGCGTGACGAGGCTAAACGCGGCTGCGGGGGAGACTAATGCAAATGTCGCAACGGATATTTACCGTATTTGAATCAAAGGAGCAAAACCTATTGTTTGGATTCATTTGCATTAGATTCCGCACAAGTGAGCTGCACGTTTGAACTAGGGTTAAAGTTCTATACTATTAAATAAGGTAATACATAAATAAATTGTGCATGATGGTAACCGTCGCGGATCAGACCAATATATATATACATTTATATATTTTTCTCCACGACGATCATAATCATACACACATATATATACATATATAATTATAAAACTAACGAATAATTAATGTGAATTTTACAAATGAAATCACATCCGTGACGAGTTCTGTAAATCTCATACAGATTTTGTCCTGATTTGCATAAGTTTCAACTTGAATTTTCTCGGACAGATTTGCTTTTGTCTTGACAATTTTAGTAAAATATGAAAGAACTAGCTTTGGACTTTTATAAGTACTATACAATATTCGTGTTCCTCTTCCTCAAGTGATACTTTCTTATCTCAATATTCACGTCCCATCTGTATGCGATATAGCTCGTCTTCGACTCGCCATTGTATACCGCATACAGATCGGTCGCTCATATTGTATATATTACATAGATATTACCTCTTTGACTTTTTCTCTCTCTTCCTCGAGTGATACTTTCTTATCTCGTAGCGTTCTGCGGTGAAGCTGTGCTTTAGTTTTGATCTCGTTACGTTGTATCTTAGGTAGACGTTTTCTCTCGATTTCATGACGTCGTTTCATCTCGTCATCTTGCATCTTTGTGAGGTGTTGGTGTTGTTCAACTTCCTGATATCACGAGAAACAACAAATAATAATAAGCATGATGATTACATGATGATGTGATGATGAATATAATTATGACGGTGACAACTATTATTATTAATGATTATGCTGATAATTGTGCTGATGCTGATGATTGTGACTATGATGAATATTATGGTAGTGATGATAATGATGATGATGATAATGATCAAAATGCTGATAATAGCAATGAAGATGGTGAAAATGATAATGATAGATACGACAATGATGTTATCTTAACAGCAGTGGTAGTTATACTGGTATAGTTAATGATTACTGGCATGGTGATAAAGACCTTTTGATGTCTGTTCAACATCTGCGATCGCTGTAAAAAGAATGTTTCCTTTAGCTGTGTCTTAGCTAGAGTATGTCGTTCGTTGAGATGACGGAACTCCATTTCCCATTTCTCAGACTCGTGAGCTGAAAGTGGAAGAAACATGATAATCAATTATCCCATGCACTTCTATAAACTATTGCTAACCATCTAATAATAATAATAATAATGATGTATGCTTCAATGTAAGAGCGTAAAGAACACAAGGTTTTCGCCCAGACTGCATAATTCGAACCGGTGGCAAAAAAAAATCGCGTTATTTATACTATGAAGTGATATTCGGGACAAAAATAATCGTTCGTAAGTCGTCTGATAGAATCGTCAAATATTCATTTTTTTTAAATTTTATTAGCTTCGCCCAAAAACACAAAGGAAGATTAAATATCATATGAATTAAACTAGGGTAGGCAGGGAACCCGCAACAGCAAGGCCAATTACCGCGGGCCCTCTCGATTCGTACATCGAGAGAACATGAGAGAATCCGTAGGAACCACGACGCAAACTGAATGGTTTCCAGTTTCTCAAGAGAAAGCCAGTCACTTACCCCTCTTTCGTTCATGTTTCGATTCCAAAAACTGCATCTCCATTTCAAACATCTTTTGTCTGTGAAGATCAATCATTTGCTTGTAGAACTTCTCGAATTCTGTCTGTTGCATGGCGAGAAACTCGTGCTCCTGGGAAGAAGATGTTAATCATTATGATATTGAATGATAGAATCAACATGATTACAATCATCTTTATCATTATCAATATCATCATTGTCATCATCATTGTCATCATTATCATCATCATCATTATTGTCATCATCATCATCATTATCACCATTGTCATCATCATGATCATCATTGTCATCATCATTATCTTTATTGTCATCATCATCATTATCATCATTGTCATCATCATTATTGTCATCATTCTCATCATTGTCATCATCATTATCATCTTTGTCATCATCATTATCATTATTATCATCACCATTATCATCATCATCATAGTATCATCTTCATTTTAAACACGACTGACAAAACTTTGTATGTAATATAAAAACTATCGCAAGTAAGTTTGATTTTGATTTTATCGACGTTTCGACGCCAACCAGCGTCATTTTCAAGAGTACATTAACATTCAAAATTAGGGTGTCTTATAGTAGTAGAAAGTCTCATGATAATAGTGTTGACATAATTAACAAAAGATCTTCGCTCTAAACAAAACTTTATCACAACTATCATCATTGTTTCGCCATTATCTTTCCCTCGCAGCCGTTTTAAGTGTTGGGCTTCCTGTGTCCTTTCCTAACAAACACAGGAAGCCCGACAAGGCTGCGAGGGAGAATAGCCATGATCTCGATAACTATAACATATCATCATGTGTTCAGCCCCTTACAGCTTGACGATGCGATACGTCTAGTTCGTCTTTCTTTTTCTTCCACGTTTCCTTACGCTTTGGCCGAGGTAGCTTGTCAACCTGAAAGAGAACAAATTACTCAACTTAACTACACTTTTCGAGCCTTACTAACTCAATTTCCCAACTACAAAGAGTTAAGAAGTAATAGATCGAGCACAAGAAAGAGTGTTTCCTCCGATATCCAAACACGGAGAAGTTAGTTGGAAAAACGAGGCACAGCCGATATTTTCTTTAACCAGCCTCAAAGTGTTTGGATATCGGACAAAACACTCTTTCAGGTCAATGCTTGATTTGTCTTCTCAAAACATTAATAATTCTTGAAGAAATTCAAAGCAAACGTTTGCCAGATTTTATGCTAATTTTAAAAGGTCACATATCCAAACCTCCTTCACGGTGGTGATTTTCTTTGTTTTGTCCTCATGAATTATTAGCGAGTAAAGCCTGGTTCACACGGGCGTTACACCTATTTCAATTAACGTTGTCCATCTGGAATGGTCGATCTGAGACCGATAGGAATTGTGGGAGCTCGTTTAACTGCAAATACACTATTATAATCACGCTCGAATGTTAATGTTTACTTCTGAAATACTGTTATCCATAATTCAGCACCATTCAAGTGTGATCAAAACAATGTATTTGGAATTTAATGAGCTCCCACAATTCCTATCGGTCTCAGATCAACCATTCCAGATGGACAACGTTAATTGAAATAGGCGTATAATCATAATCATAAGCAAGAAAACAAAATATTTATTATCCCCTGGGTAATTAGAAAAGACCAAAGTGTTTCCTTTTCTAATTTCTTTTCTTTTGCTTATGATTATGATTTCGATTATGACGCAGTGTGAACCAGGCTTAAAGGATATGGTACGATCTGTGTTGACAGTATACATTATACTGGTCATAAAATGTGCTGTGGTTTGTTGGTGGTGCATGTATGTAAAGGTTGTTTGTAATAAAGTTTGTTGGAACTTACATCTTTCTTGTTCCTCTTTGCTTCCTCTTTAAGATTGTCTTTAAATTTTCGTAATTCCTTTTCCTGAAAAATAATGTACAAAATATTTAACAGACAATATCATTGACATAACCATTATAACCTTAGACATCACAAATTTCTTAATCATCAAAATGATCATCACCATCATCATCACAACCATAACAATCGTCACAATTATCGTTATCAACATAATCATCATCACCATCAACATCAACATCTTTATTAACATGACATGCATCACCATTATTACCATCACCATCATCATCATCATCACGAAAAATAAGCATCATCACAATTATAGTCATCAACATAATCATCATCACCATCAACATCTTTATTAACATGACATGCATCACCATTATTACCATCACCACCATCATCATCATCACAACCATATCAATCGTCACAATTATCGTCATCAACATAATCATCATCACCATCAACATCTTTATTAACATGACATGCATCACCATTATTACCATCATCATCATCATCATCACGAAAAATAATCATCATCACAATTATCGTCATCAACATAATCATCATCACCATCAACATCTTTATTAACATGACATGCATCACCATCACCATCATCACGAAAAATAATCATCATCACAATTATCGTCATCAACATAATCATTAACACCATCATATCATACATTACCATCATCATCATCATAATCGGTATTATGTTCATCATCATTATCATTATCATCACGTCTTCCCTATAAACATCATCATCATCATCATCATCAATATCATCGCCATCATTATAAACATCATCATCATCATCAATATCATCGCCATCACGTCATCATTATAAACATCATCATCATCATCACCTGATCTTGTTTCATCTTCCTTGACGATGTCCTCAGATCAGCATTCTGCGTCAGTTCAAGTTTCTCGATTTCCTTTTTCTGATTTCTACCCAAATTATCAAGCTCAGCTTCAAACTTTCTGTCCAAATCCTTGAATGGAAAAAGAAAAAGAAATAATAAGAAATGAAAAAAATAACACAATGATGTTTTACGTCAAAGAACGTTGCCGAATCTCCAAAACTAGCGATGGGAAATTCGCGAACATTTGAAGACACACAATCACAGTCATAAATGACGTGGGACATACAGAACATTTCGCAACATTTTTTATGAGTAACGTGATTCAGCTTCTCTGATCCCTCAGAAATGCCTGTATATTTCAAGTTTATTATTATCCACGTAAGTCTTCATTCATTCATCCGTTCGTTCATTCATTCATCCATTCTTCCATCAAATTCATCCATCGATTCATCTATCCATTTATGTTTTCATTCATATAGGCATTCATCCACTCATCCAAGCATTCATCCATTCATCCATATAGCCATTCATTCATCTAAGCATTTATCCAAGCATTCATCCATTCATCCAAGCATTCATTTTTTCATTCATTAACTCATTCATCCAAGCATTCATTTTTTCATCCATATAGCCATTCATTCATTCATTCATCCACTCATTCATCCAAGCATTCATTTTTTCATCCATGTAGCCATTCATTCATTCATTCATTCATTAACTCATTCATCCAAGCATTCATTTTTTCATCCATGTAGCCATTCATTCATTCATTCAACCATCTATCCATTAATTTATTCATTCACTTAAGTCCTATACTAGTTTACTCGCTAGTTTCCATTCATACGTATTGCTATGTAAGGCTCTCAATGCGCAGCTTTAATATACTCACCAGGTATAATAGTTAGCATGTAATAGTATGTTTTTATCACCACCTGTGTTATCATTTCCATATTTTAAAATTTAATTGTGTTTCTCGATGTTATTGTAAACAGGCACCAATTTATCAATCTGGCGACGGATGTTTTAAATAAAACGACAAGAAAACAGTGTGCCGCCCTGCGGTATTAATTAAGTTCGACCCCTTTAGGGTATCAAGATAAAAGGTCAAGAGATAGATTGTACGGTGGTATGCCATGAATACGTGATGTGAACACGTGAGTCCCATTTGGACATACAGTGGAACCCCGTTAATCCGGCCAACCAAAGGGACAGCCCAAAGTGGCCGTATTAACGGGGTGGCCGTATTAAACGGGTAACTTTTATAGAAAATGTATGGGCATGGATTTCGTCGGGACCTAAAAAACTGGCCGCAATAACGGGGTGGCCGTATTAAGCGGGTGGCAGCAATGCGGGGTTCCACTGTATCTATATAATCGTGTTACACTTTTAGTCTACTACGCAAGCCGCAGTTCGTTTCGTCACGCAACGCTTTCTCCCAACGTTGCGTGACGACAGAAGACGGACAAAGAAAAACGGTTCGAAGACAATTTGAGGTGTAAAACGAACTATTTATCCGTCGAGATCATTTGTCCTTCCTCTAGTCAGTGAAAAGAGCCATTGATGTGGGGGGAGGGAATCATTTTTGGAGAGGAACAGATCAAGGAGTAGAGTAGGGATAAACATGGTTCAAAAAGACCTCAAAATAGACAGGGAGATGAGAGAAAGCAATGCAAAAACGAGGAGGAAGGGATCGGAGAAATATCTAAAATAATTATTGAGATGGGAAAACACCACTGTGAGAAATAGGGACAAGGGATATTTGAATGTATTCCTCTTCCTTCTAGATTTTTACCAGCATCCATCCATTCATTCATTAATCCATCCATCTATTCATTTACGATTTCCTACATAGATTTCTTACCAGCATTCATTTATTCATCCATTCATCCATCCATCCATCCATTCACGATTTCCTACATAGATTTCTTACCAGCATTCATCCATCCATCGATTCATTCATCCATCGATTCATTAATCCATCCATTCATTCACGATTTCCTACATAGATTTCTTATCAGCATTCATCCATGCATTCATTAATCCATCCATCCATCTATCCATTCATCCATCCATTCACGATTTACTAGATAGATTTCTTACCAGCATTTCCTGTTCAAATCTCTGTTCTTGTGCCTCCCATTGACGTCGTATCTTGGACATCAGTTCCATCCCTTGCTTCTGTTCCTGACGTTGCAGCACTTTAAGATCGCGGAGGTTCATTTTTCTACAATGAAGAAACACCAGGTTTGCATATTGAGTCGTTTTTGTGTAGTTTTCTGCGTTCTTCTGCAGTTCAAGTCTGAACGCATTAAAACTTATTAATTTGATAGAATAGATATCCATTTTGAAAACAATGCTGAGTTCTGTATATGTATTTTACACAGAAAAAATGCTGTGTTCCGTATATTTATGTTTTCAAAGAAGCAAAATGCAGTTCGATGTTTTTCTGCATCTAAACGGCAGCATTCTAAGACACCACAGTTTCAACGCCAACAGTTATCCAAATAAGTCTGTGTAATCCAAAAGGCTGCAATTTTTTCTATTCCCCAATGTGGCTTAAACGTGAATTCCCGATGTATTTTAACAAGTATAGCTCCAGGGTTCTTTAGCGACGGTTGACTCAAATATAATACTTGATTTTTGCATAGTGAATAAACGTAGTTAAGTATCTTTGTGTGGTCTCTGCTAAGTTCACGAGCAGTTTAAGCAGGACGTTTTCAACCTCAATTCAAACTTTCCAATTTAAATGCAATTTTCTTCCATGTTTTGTTATTAAAAGAGGAAAAAACTGTCGTTCTGCGTCATTTGTGTAGTGCAGCGCGCACTGTTGAACGATCGAAATCGGATGTTTTTAAAGTGATTAATTTGATACAATGTAATGTAATGCACCGTGTTTTGTTCAAGCATGTGGGATCAGACCACTGATAACACATCTTGAAACACTATCTTAGAATGATACAACTAATTGAACAGAGGTTTAAACAGTTAAATTGTCAATTGGGATTTTCGTCCTGTAATTTTCACCCAGGCGATGTACTCGGGGGGTAAAATGACATGGCATGCAAATTTCGACATTTCACGGTTCTCGTCAATTAACCTCATCCTCGCTAGTGTGTAATATATTCTTTAGAATTTGACTAAACGCGGTATTGAAGGCATGCACACATTATGAAACAATTTCAAGAATGTGTTTAGAGTACTGCCTTCTTAGAGCTTGTTTTCTTATGCATGTCATTAAGAAGCAAGGATGGCACAGTTGGTTAGTGCGCGGCGTTCTGTGAGAGAGGTCCCGAGTTCGATTCCCAGTGACATCGCATCCTTGTTTCAACTTCTCTTCTTTCCGTGTAGCTTTAAGTTGTTTAAGTACCCGTAAAACGGAGCACTGATGGAGAGAGGAAAGTAAAATGAGCGCACCGTCGGCTCTCTGGAAGATCAGCTTCGGCTGAAGGGACTTCCGACTTAAAATACTAGTCTAACATTAGCTTATATCCCATAAACCATTTCGGTCTCGTCTTCTGCGATCTATTTTTTGACGACGACAACCTTTCTTCAACTAGGTGTAGATTGACATGCAATGATTTTGCATGGGAAAGAATTTTACGGATGTAAACAATGGAGACAGCACTATGCTAGTTGTTTGTTGTGATGATTGATATGTACGGAATTAGTTTTATCAATGATAGATCGATTGGTCAATGAATGGCAGAATTCGATTCTGTATAATATAGTATATTATGAATGAATAAATGAATCATTGAATGAATAAATGAATAAATGAATGTACGATTTGAATGAATGAATGAATGGATGGATACATGGATGAATGAATGAATGGATGGATGGATGGATACATGGATGAATGAATGAATGGATGGATGGATACATGGATGAATGAATGAATGAATGAAGAAATGAATAAACAGATAAATAAATGAATAGTTGAATGAATTGATGAAGGAAGGCAGGAACGAACCCAATAAACGATTAAAAAAAAATGAACAAGTGAATGAATGAATGAACAAATGTACGAACGATAAACGAATGGATGAGTGAACACAAACAAAAAAGAATCAATTGATAATTGGCTGAATGAATAAAAGAAAATGAGAAAAGAAAATGAGAAAAGAAAAATGTCAGTTCAGATAAATTGACCAAAACTATTTAAAATATTACAGTGCGGACACTCCAACCGGGACCACTTTAATAGACAAAGCCGTCCAAAAAAACATTAAAACCAGACAGAGATTTAACTGATAACAGCGTAAGCCAATCAAATTATAGTGTTCTCACGCTCACTATAATATTCTTGAACTGAAAGCTGCAATATGATTGGTTGATTATCAATTCATCTAAAGCGGTCCCGGTTGGAGTGTCCGCACTGTAACTGAAATAATAGGAAATACAGTGGAACCCCGTTAATCCGGCCACCGAAGGGACAGTCCAAAGTGGCCGTATTAACTGGGTGGCCGTATAAAGCGGGTAAATTTTATACAAAATGTATGGACGTGCATTTCGTCGGGACCTAAAGAACTGACCGCAATAACGGGGTGGCCGTATTAAGCGGTTGACCGTAAGGCGGGGTTCCACTGTACATAAATGATAGTGTCTTACCGTTGCTGTTGTTCTTTCATGATTGCGTTCTTAAAATCTTCTCCACTAACATCCACTACACGAGATGTGGTCTCTGTTATTATCTTACCATCCTGGTTTGCAAACTTTCTTGTACGTTTTAGAGTTTTAAAGTGTTTCTCGCCCTGGAATCAAACAAAACAATCAATATTCTCTTCTTCTCTTTTTGATTGGTTCATCACTTTTCCCGCTTCTTATTTATACTCAGCATCTCTCTTAGTCTAACTCTTTTACTCCGACGAAGGGTTTAATAAAGCTCGAGACGTCAGTAGTAAAGTCAACATTTTTTACGGTGTTACAAATTTCATTATATTATCTAGCGTTTATCAATATTCTCTTCTTGTACAATAACCATAATCCCTTCTGTTTTGGGGATATCTATTGTAATGGCTGTTATTACAGTTATATGCAAATGATTTTGAACAATGGGTTGAAGTCGAGGCTTTCGGGCGAAAACAATAGGTTTGCCCGAAAGCCTCGATTTGAATCCACTGTTTGAAATCATTTGCATATAACTGTAATAACAGCTATTCAAATCAAACAAATTGTAATTCAAATCAAACAAATTTGAATTACAAAAACCGAAGGCGTTCTGGTTATGTGAAAGTAGAGAATCTAGAAAATCCCTGGCTACCGGCAAGATGACGTTACTTAATCGTGACAAACAAAATGTCGTGACTGTAAGAATTTGTTACATAACAACGAGTATGACTTGTTTCGCTACACAGGCGTGACTGGGATGTCGTTATATACGCTGAATAATAAGATTCAATATAAGCGTGACTGAGAACATATCGTTACATAAGCATGATTGTATGTCGTTACATACGCATGACTGACAAGATGTAAGTAAGTAACTGGTAAGATGTCGTTACGCGTGACAAGACAAGATGTCGTTACAAGAACTAACCAATCATAACCCAAAACTTAATGGTAAGATGTCATTACAACAGCATGACAGACAAGATGTCGTTACAACAGCATGACAGACAAGATGTCGTTACAACAGCATGACTGATAAGATGTCGTTACAATAGCATGACTGACAAGATGTCGTTACAACAGCATGACTGACAAGATGTCGTTACAACAGCATGACTGACAAGATGTCGTTACAAGAACTAACCAATCATAACCCAACACTTACTGTTTGGTCTGTCGACTTCTGCGCTGGTTGGTTAGCTGCTTCTTTCTTTAATTCATTAGCTAATAGTTCTCCATTACTTAGTGTCTTGCCGTCTGTGGTTGAAGCTTCTTCCTTCTTTTCCTCTTCAATCTTTTTCACTACATCGACATCGTCAGAAAAGATCTCAAATTCTTTCATTTGAGATGGTGGTCCTCCGGGCCCGTCATTCTTTGTTTCTTCCTTCTCGTTTTCTTCACTCTTTTCTTCTTTACTCTCTTCAGTTTCAATCTCTTTTTCTTTCTCTTTTTCTTTCTCTTTCTCTTTTTCATTTTCTGTTTCTTCCTCTTTGTCTTCTTGTTGTTTTTCCTCTTCTTTCTTTTCTACTTCCTCATTCTTTTTTTGCTCGTTCTCTTCTTTCTCGGGTTCTTTATCGATTTCTTTCCCTTCCTCTTCCACCTTCTCTTCTACTTTCTCTTCTTCTTTCTCTTTGTCATCTTGTTCCTGTTCTTCCGTTTTCACAGTAGTTGTTTCGTCAGCTTCTTGTTGTGGAGTCTTCTTTTCTTCTTCTTCGTCTTCTATCTCATCGAGGATGTTATCGAAGCGTGATGAGTATTTGTCAGGAGAAAGAACTTCTGGTGTTTCAGGCTTTTCTTCTTGTTCCTTCTCTGGCTCTGAAAGTTAACACTTGGCTATTAATATATTATTATTTTTGTTGATTTTAATTTTATTGTTATCTTTTTCATCACAACGTTCACATCATCACCATCTTTGTTTTATATTTAATCATTATCACAAGCAGCAGAAGCACCATCATCACTATCATCATCATAATCGCCACTGCCATTACCATTATCATCACTACCACCACCACCATCATCACCATCATCACTATTGCCACCACCACCACCACCACCAACAACAACCATCCTATCATTATCACCATCGCCATCATCATCATCACTACCACCACCACCAACAACAACACTGAACAATCCCATCTTCATCACCATCGCCATCAGCATCATCACTACCACCACCACCAACAACAACAATCCCATCATCATCACCATGGCCACTATACCACCACCAACAACAACAACACAAACAACTCAATCATCATCACCATCATCATCATCACTATTGCCACCATTATCATAACGCCAATTATCATTATCATACTATTATTACCATTACCATCATCTCTACTACCACCACCATTAACATCACCACCACTGTCATCATCACCATCGGCATCACATCATCATATCAACAATCACCATGACAACAATCAATATCATCATCATCATCATCATAAACTTACCCTTTTCCTCTTTCACGTCCTCTCCCTTTTCTTGTTGCTCTTCTTCTTTCTTTCCCTCTTCTTCATTTTCCTTCGCTATCGTCTCTTCTTCTTCTTCTTCTTTCTCTTTTGGTAAAACTTCCTCTTCTTTCGTCTCAGAAATAGCTGTTTCTTCTGCTTCTGGTTTAACAACATCTTCTTCCTTATCTTCTTTTTCAACAGTTTCAACATCATCAGTTGCTGTTTCTTTAGGTTCTTCCTTAGTTTCATTTGTTTCAATTTCAGTTTTTTCTTCTTCTTTATTTCCCTCGACTGCAGGAAAAACGTCCTCAATTTTCTTCTCTTTCTCAATGTCTTTTTCATCGTCGATCTTCTCTTCTTCGTCCTGGATATCTAGACATTCTTCTGAGTATGTACTCTTTAGTCGATTGTCTTCGTCTTTCTCCTGAAACGGAAAGATTATATAAGATTTAAACATAAATGGAACCTAAAGTAAACTAGTATGCTGTATTTACTCGAATAAGCGCCGCCGACCTTTTTAAATTTTTCTCGATGTCACTGTCCCATTCTTGATCAGAGATACGAATATTGGGGAAATACTTAATGAGCAAGCGGTGAAATATCCAAACAAACGAATGGATATATGAATAAATGAGCAAATGAATTGTTGAACGAGGAAATAAATAAATCAATAAACTAATGAATTTGTGAAGGTATGAACTAATAATGAACAAATGAATAAATGAATGGATGAATGGATGGAAGAATTAATTAAATAATGGATGGATGAACAGTACTTACTTCAGAATCTTCAGGAAGATCTTCTATCTCTTCAATAACTTCAGCTTTGGCTTCATTATACAGATTTTTCAATAATTCACAATCATCTGCGTCTTGTAAAAATGGATGCTACAATACAAACAATAAATGAGTCAGTCGTTTGCCTCTAATTGGGCTTCCTGTGTACAAAAGCAGAAACAATACCAAGAACAAATGAATACGTTATGATATGCATCAATTTTAAGATTTCAAGGTTGGGTTTCCTGTGTAAAATAACGCGTACGTTAACGATAAAATCAAGAAATGAGAATTTTTCCTAGACTGGGTTTCCTGTGGTTGTTTTTCCCCATCTACCACAGGAAACCCAAACCATCTCAGATAACATGTAGTTTGACTGTTGTACATACAACTTACTTTTAACATTTCTGCAGCTGTGGATCTCATTTCTGGACTTTTAACAACACAACACGCTAGAAAATCTTTCATATCAGCAGACCTAGGTTGGAAAAAGTAAATTGATAAAACAATAAAAGATTCAATGCCAATCTACATTCTCTTACCCAGATCCTTCTCAGCTTTCTGATCAGTGAAGCTGAGAAAGGTCTGGGTAAGAGAATGTGCCAATCTATACCTAGAAACTATTATTTAGTAAAATATGAAAGAACTAACATTGGACTTTCATAAGTACAATACAATATTTGCGTTCGATCTGTATATCGCAAACTAATCGGCCGCTCATATTGCATATATTACTAACTATTATTGAGTGTAGCCCATTTTGGACATTGTTTACACTGTACTTACCATTTATTACCACTCAAAGTTGGTGGATCAGCTTTAGGGATCTTGAACAACACTCTCATTGGATGCATGGCATGGTTAGGTGGTACCATGTCAGCCATTTCTATGATTGTAACCCCAGCAGACCAGATATCACTCTAGAACACAAACAACTTACAATTAATGATAATTAGTCGGGGTACCCGTGAAAAATTCACTACTTTTCCTAATAGCGCTTGGGCTGCTCTTTGTAGTGATTGGGCTCCCTGTGCCATTGGTAATCCAAGATGGCGGCCGAGGTGAGATCGCTGCGAGACCACTTTGATTTCTAGTTTTGCAAGCATTTAATTTTCTCGTTCCAATTTACCCCCTACTTCACCCACAATTACCTGTTCTTAGCATTTATGGAATTCGTTTGGTGGCACAGTGAGTGGGTTTATGGGAATAAGATGCGGAAATTTTTCGCTTAGCGTATTAATAATATGATAATAATATCTAAATTAAGCATTTCACAATGTCTCAATGCACGGCTAAAAGGAATTGCACTTGTACATACAACATAATATATTATATCATATTTAGCCCAGCTTCACTCTTAATAGTCCTTTTCACAGTCCCACTCAGAGAAAACTAATAGTTTCAAGTCAAGGTTCAAGTTGATGCACATAGCAAAACTATAATTTATCATGCGCAGCAACGTGAACCTCCACTGAGGTGGAACTGTGAAAAGGACTATTGCTCTTCATGCCTGTCTTCAATTGAGATCAATGTCTTATTCATTTATTTGCTCATTTATTTATTGTTTGAACAATTCACTGATATGTTCATATATTTCTATTGTACGTTCATTCATAAATTTACTCATCATTTGCACGTTTCTCACAGAATATCATGGCTTCCATACCTTGTAATCATAGGGGTTGTCTTTACAAGTTTCTGTAACAACTACTTCTGGGGCCATCCTATGCAACAAATGGGAACATTACTGTAAAACTATTACCATAAGGGACTGGTCATAAATTATAGGGGGGGGGGGGGGGGGGATTCAGAAATCCCAATAAATGACTTTTAATGAGTTCCCAATGAACTATGCATAGTTACAAGTAGCCTACCCCTATACAATGCATATAACAATTATCCCCAAATACACGTGCTCAACATGCTCATGTACAACAATTATTGCCTACCCCAATTTTTTGATAACATTCATAACATCAATGATAATGATGACAACAATGATGCCAATGAAAATGTATATTGATATTGGTACTCTAAGTTAATAATAATAATAATAATTGATACATACCAGTATGGTGTTCCAATAAAAGTTGTTCTTCTTTGAAGAGTTTTCTTGTTTTTAGCTGATACACCAAAGTCAGCTGAAATACAAAATGTGCTTATTACTATAGGCTGGATGAAAAAAGATAAGAATCACCCATCCTTCCATTTTTTCACTCAAATATCCATCCATTTGATTATTCGTTTTGGAATTCACTCCTCCATTTACTTATCCATTTATTCATTCACAAAACCATCAATTAATCTACTTACTCAACTATTTATTTGTCCATTCATTCATTCATTCATTTAGTATAGGGAATTACACCGTTCGAGAAGAATTAATGAAAAATACTGTGCGTACCCCATCAAATACGCACGGTATTTTTCATTAATTCTTCGAGAACATAGGTGTAATTTCCTTTTAATATCACATATATAAAGAATATGAGTTTCTGAGAATAAAAGTGCAGGGCAATGAATCAATTTTAAAGCACAAAAGTTCCCGGATGTGTGCAATTAATTAATTGCACGGTATTAACAAAAAAAATTAACAGTTTGTCAGCCAATCGGAATCGAGTATTTTTTATAGATGGGATATTAACTATTTATTTACACATCTTTCTTTCATTTACTCCATCCATCCATTCAAATAACCTGTACTCATTCATTCTTCTATTTGCTTATCTATTCAGTGCACCAACATATCTATATAACATGTAATATCCATTCATTTATTTATTCATCCATCCATATGTGTACTCATTCATTCATTCACCATTTATCTATTCATTCTTTCATCCATTTATCCATATTTGTACTCATTCATTTGCTCATCCATCCATGTGTCCTCATTCACCCATACATATTTTTTCATTCATTTATATGTGTATTCATTCATTCATTCACCCATTTATCTATTCATTCTTTCATCCATTTATCCATATTTGTACTCATTCATTTGCTCATCCATCCATGTGTCCTCATTCACCCATACATATTTTTTCATTCATTTATATGTGTATTCATTCATTTATTCATTCAATCTATTCATTCAAACATCCATTCTTTCATCTATCCATCCATTTATTTTTCCTACCTAGTTTTACTTGACCATCATTAGAGAGCAAAAGGTTTCCAGCCTTGAGATCTCTGTGTATTATTTTATTTGTATGAAGAACATGTAAACCCTGAAAAACATATCATACATTAGATCTGACAATAATTAGTCGGGCTAGAGGGCCCGACTCTAGGTTTACCTTTTAGCCAATCTATGTATATATGTATCTGGTTCAGTTGGTAATGTTGTTGTCGGTGTGTGGGTAGGTGTTAGTCATTGTATTGGTGGATTGCTTGAAGTCCTTAATGAGTCTATTACATAGACAATGATTCTCCAATAAAGCTTTATTGTAATATAATGTAAATATTGGTCGCCAATCAAAAATTACAGAAACAAATTGATAATTGAGCTCAAGTCAATGTATGATGTATATGGGTACACTTTCTAAACAAGTAAAATAATAATAATGGTCTCACCATAAGCAGGGATAACAGAAACTGACAGACGTCTTAGTGTACATGAGAAATGTGGAGGACTTAACGGCCTGCTATATGAAGGCACATATTATTTATACTGCCACCCAGTAATTAACAATCAGGAGTGTGGTTATTATTCGAAATGCCTCAAGAATATATTTAATAGTACCTATAAAGGAGTACCGGTACAATTCACAAACAAAAACATCTTTGTTTCTTACCTCAAATAGTTGTCTACAAACAGCTTTAATTTCCTTTTCATTTAGCCCTCTTTCAATTTCTGAAAAAAAAAAAAATTAAAAAGTTGAATAAGTTATTTTGGAGCATACATCCGGCCATCCTCGGGAACCCAGGGGTATCCTTCTGTCGCTCGTTTCTCGCTTCCACAACATATACCCCTGGGAACGTAGTCTGTTGGAGCTTGTTCTGGAAGTCAAAATTCAGCTCTTTCCTGATTGGTCGACCTTATTAGGTCGACCAATGAAAATCAAGATAACCATTCAAAGAAAGTCGTTAAATAAGTTTGAATTTTGACCTCCGGAACAAGCTCCAACAAACTACGTTCCCAGGGGTATATGTTGTGGAAGCGAAAAACGAGCGACAGAAGAATACCCCTGGGTTCCCGAGGATGACATCCGACCTGACCTAATTCAGTCATTTTATCATATGACCCTTTCATTTTCTATTTTTTCGCAAGCAGTCCGTACACCTTTTTGAGATGGCTTTTTATGGCCCACTCAACAAAACACGTATGGCCCCCATCATGTGACTTGTCTGCATGGTTTTTATTAGGGGCGTGAGCAGGGAAATACGGTTATATGATAATATAGTCAATAATAACCTTTTCACACATTGAAACAGTTAATTAACATATTATACCTCCACAATAACATGTTAATCTATTGTTAAATCACATACCAAGCATAACATCATCTAATGCTCCACCAGGACAAAACTCTAACATCATCTACAGACAAATAGATAGTAATAAGCATACATGAATTAAAATGTCGATGTGTTTTATAATGTCATTTGGTTTCACATGTTTGATAAATCATTGAATGAACAAGAGTGAGTGAGTGGATGAATGAAAAGAAAAAAAGAAGGAATGGAGGGAGGGAGGGAGGGAGGGAGGAAAAGAGGAAGCAAGAGGAATACAGAGATGGATATATGAAGGAATGAATAGAAAAAGGAAGGAATGGAGGGAGGAAAGAAAGGAGGAAGGAGGGAAAGAGGAAGCGAGAGGAATGCAGAGATGGATATATGAATGAATGAATAAATGAATGGTTGAATGAAAGGATGAATCAATGAATGAACACTAAGTGAATGATGGATGAAGGAATGAATAGAAAAAAGGAAGGAATGGAGGGAGGAAAGAAAGGAGGAAGGAGGGAAAGAGGAAGCGAGATGAATGCAGAGATGGACATATGAATTAATGAATGAATGGAGAAAATAATGGTTTAATGAATGAATGAATAAATGAATGTTTAATTGAAAGGATGAATCAGTGAATGAACACTAAGTGAGTGAGTGGACGAATGAAAAGAAAAAAGTAAGGAATTGCGGGAGGGAGGGAGGGAGGAAAGAAAGAAAGGAGGAAGGAGGGAAAGAGGAAGCGAGAGGAATGCAGAGATGGACATATGAATTAATGAATGAATGGAGAAAATAATGGTTTAATGAATAAATGGTTAATTGATATAAAATAAGGAAGGAACGGATGCAGGGATGGATGAATGTATGAATGATTTGGAGAAAAAAATGGTTGAATGAATGGATGAATCATTGAATGAATAAATGGATGAATGAATGAATGGACGAATATATGTACGTATGAAGGAATGAATGAGCTGATGAATGAATGAACAAACTAAATAATGAATAAATAAATGAATGAATAAATGGATGAAAGAATAATTGAAATAAAAATTCTGACTTACCCATAATTTCCCATTGTGATAATAAGTTTCATGTAGACCTACAACATTCTTGTGTTTTACTTCACTTAAAATATCTATTTCAACCATAAAATCCTCCAGATCAGTTTCATCATTTACAATGATAATCTTTGCTGCTGCTAAAATTTCTTGTGTCTTATGTTGGGCCTGCAAACAATAGAAAAAGTGAGATAGATGTAGATTCAAGTTATGATGATGATGACGATGATGGAATCCTACCCATTGACCACTTCACCATTCCAAATATGTTATAAGGCCAGGGCAAAGGCTTCAACATTTCCTTCAAATTCATTTGATTTTCAACGGGGGTGGCAAAGGGGTTGGCAAACAGTTTCAACATAACCATTCAACAAAATCAAACAGATCTTGAAGTAAATGTTGAAGCCATTTGCCCTCCCTACATTTAACATTGTTCAACAACCATTCTACAGCGTTAAACAAGCTGTTTGCTAGACCTTTATATGATAATGTTTATAATTTTACAATACAATATAACCTAACTTTGACATTTAAACACTAATTATCAGTCATGCATGTGGGAGGAAATAGCTTCAGGAAATAGCTTCAATTTTTGTTTCGATTATAATAAAAATTCATGACTGAATCCTTTATTTTGATTAACGAAAATGTGGTTTTCCCTGGTTTTATATATTTTATTGCATTTGCTAGATTTTAGAGTCAGTGGTAAAGTTTACAAAATGATTCCACTCTCAGTTCTAATTAAAAACAAAATCTTTTTTTTTTTTGAAGACAGCTCAGAATTACTTATGTATTTTAAATGACAATCATCAAACTTTAATAAGAATATGTGTTACTAATATGATTTTTTTAAATAGCTGTATATATCGGTTGGACTTCACCAGTCGAAAGCTGCGTTTTTATTGGCCCCAGTTAGACAGCACCGCTATTGTTTGGTTAGGTTTAGGGCAATTGTTTGGAAAGACTAAAAAAAACTAAAACCAATCCTATACGATGTTCCGAGTTGGTGAAGACTCGCCCGTATATATACATGTACACAAGATATTTTGATTGCAAACCAAGCAGTTTGTATGTTTTTGCTACTTCATAATTATGTATAAATATTGTAATAAAAAAGATATAATATGTCACCCAGAGAGTATTAAAAGTTATATTTGGATTTAAATATTCATGATGTACAAATTATAATTATCAGTAACACAATGGACTTGTGAATCGTCTTGTAAATATCAAAATTAATATAATGACTAGTAAGGAATTTTTTATCACAAAGTCACATACCGTAACCCTATTTTTGTGTGTGATAAGAATGGAAATAAACTATAAAATATTTGATTTACATCGCATGCTCTGATTTGCTGAGAAGTGTTCTCTATAACTGAACAGTGCAATGGAGCGTTGATTTTTTTGTCAGCAGTGCTCTATTGAGCATCTTGCCTCGTTTTCTATCTCTTCAATACATATCATAGCTATGGGCTAGGCAACATGTCTTTGCAGAATTATGAATTATGTAAACACAAATAATCAAAAAGAGATTTCAATAATTATTCTAATCAAAAACACTGTTACTGTTACAGGTTACTGTGAGCAGAGTTGTGTGTTGTAAATTAATATTGAATGTAGCAGTAGTGAGTTTGAGTGAACCTCACAGAAGAGCCCCGCCGGGAATGATGGTTGTAAATAAATGTTTATACTGTTATAGGTTACTGTTCCATAATGTTCTGATATTTTGGGCACACATTTAAATATATCTATATAATGTTTCCAAAATAATTATAAGTATTTCTATCAAGAACGTGGATTTTCATGGATTTCATGGGGAAGATATTGACACATTCAATGAATTTTAATTTAAAAAAAAAACACCTTTAATTAATTTTTTGGATGTATTTTTTTAATTTGTAAATGAAAGCACAAACTAATCTTAAAAGGTGTTTGCAATAGATTATTCTTGTCAAGAACATTGATTTTATTCTTTGGATAATTATATGTGTTTCTTGATCTTACAGTCGGTGAAATAGGCTGAACAGCTAATGTTTTTAATAAGTGTTTTTATAAGATAGTTTTAGTTCCTGATCCATATCACATACATGTTTGATCATAATAAAATGACCTAATGAAATAAGGACATAATATATATTGATGACAATATATTAATCTCTTGATGCACAGATTAGATAACTTCAACAATTTTGATAACAGTAATTTTAGATATTTTTTTGAAAGATACATACATGTGTAATTAATCATCATACAATATTAACTGAATATGAACAATGATGATAATGATGAAAATAAACAAGCAAAAAGGGGGGTTCCTCTAATCACGATCAACAAACATCCACAAGAAAATAGGCAGAAATTATTTATGTGTCTGCAACTGAAAAAGTAACTAACTTGTCAAGTTTATAATTAGGTTGCATCATCTTTTCAACTGTTTTATAAAAACACTTTCCTTTAAATACCAATTTTGAGTTCATTATCTTTCAGTTTTCTAGCATTGATTGAAGGAAACTAGTTAAGGATCATTGATTAAGCTTGTGGTATTTTTGTCTGTTGATATTTGCATTCCATGCCTTACAATGAACTGTAACAAGTACAAAAGAATACATCATATGCAATCAAGGCTTTGTCTGTGCAATGAAGAGATCAGAACTAGAGAATCTGCATAAATGAGTTCTATATTAAAGCAATAAATATGTTTAGATTTGAAATAGACAATAACAAAATTATATAAACACAGACTATGAACCCCTTGTCCCTGTTGGCTTAAAGTAAGTAATGATGTTTAGTATATAAAGAAAGCATAATTATTTAAATATGCCAAAGATGAAGTACAATACAATATTTTAACAATAGTGGTATATATTTAGCATGTCTACCTTTCTATGATTTATCTGGATAAGAGTTAATTCCCAGACAAACGGCATTAGCTATCTTCACCGAGTTGTTAATAGTTTGGATTTAGTGTTACTTACAAGTTACTAACAAAATGAAGAAAATTAAATAAAGTCCAGATGACAAATATTTTCAGGCTGTTATTGTGTCAAAAATGGAGTTTGCTGTATTCATGAGTTTTTAAAAACGTTTAATCTATAAGAAAACATAGTTGGTTATTTACAATTCGAGATATTTATCATTTAACTGTCAGAGTTGTTTACTAAATAAATTGACAACAAATGAATAAAGTTTCACTTTCTTAAAAATTGTGAAGCAAAACAGACTGAAATAGATGGCATTTTGTCAAAAATTAAACAGAATTAACTAGAATTAAATCCATAAAAGATATTTTTCTTGTCATTTTGTCAAAATGTGAGAGGTTTAAAGTATATTGATTCTGAAGATGATATATCCAGCCCCCTCCCCTTACGATCAGACTGTTCTCAAGTGAAGAAGTCAAAACAATGAATGCAAAACCAACGAATTGATCCCTGCTGATGAAACAAATATATAAAACAGTATCTATTTCTCTTATTAATCAACGAAAACCATTTGTCCAGCAATAAAGAGTGCAATTATATCAATATTGGTTGTGTTTACAAAGTAAAACGGCTTTTGGTGAAAGATATGTGGACCCTTTCAGAATTCATTCAAGCCATCTGCATTTTGAGAGATAAACTTCAAAATGTTGAATATTTATCGACCATTCTTTGTAAAAATGAATGTCAGATTAAAGGAATGTGAGCCAAATATTATCTGGCTTGTGGATGATAGTTAAAAGTCGAAGTTTTGGCTCGGGAAACAATTATTTATTGTCTAAATCAAATGTACACACGTAGCGATGGCTATTGTCAGGAGTTCGTATATGCCGTGTTAAAATATAGTCCTTCACAATGACCACATTTTGAGTATATATAAACCAGACAGGCTATAAGAACCTCTACGAATTAATGCAATAATATATAAAGTAATAATTAGATGTGTAATTGCCTGAAATAGTATCAAAGATTGTTTGTAAAATACTTGTACAAATATAAGCTTACAGAAATCGTGTTCTCGAAACTTCGTCGTAAAGTTTATATTGACATACCTTGTAAACTTTCCCAAAACTTCCATCTCCTAATTCACCAACAAGATCCCAGATAGTGTTAGGATCAACGCCTTTGATAATGTATGAGAAGTCCTTCTTCTTCTTCACTTTCATAAATGGAAAGAGTTGTTTGAAGAAGGACATGTTGAGCTTTCCGATGCCAACTTCAGCTCAACAAAGTCGGTCTAATCGAGCTCTATAGGGCAATTCAAACCACCGCTATTATCCTGAATTACTCTTGCAGCTCCTGGGTAGAATATTATTACATTTGGTGGCGTTTTCATGGACTAAAGAGTATAAAAACCACATCAAACAAAGTCTCTCATTTTGGCCTTGAACTACAGCTTGGACCGTGAAATTCCTATCGATATGACGTCACGTTTACGAGGCTCAGTCCCCTCTCTTTAGAAAGCGGACTTTTAAATTTGGTCACGAAATGTTTCAATCAGGTGGATCAGGACAGATGGAAAACTGAATAACAAAAAAAATAATATCAATATAAACAAAAGCAATACAAATTCTTCAATATTCCATACATATAAACTCAAAAATAATATATCAAGAAAACAAGCACAATATATCATCTTTACTACAAATATTATCAATCGAAACGTTTCGTTCATAATTCATTCAATATTGAAAGTGAAAGCAAAATTCTTTCCTTAGGGGCATAAGACTTAACTTAATAAATAATTTGTGCTGATTTGTACGAACATTTATAAATTGGATCAATCTTAGATCTAGAATCAGATTCCCACAACCTTTTAAGGCGGTCAGTTCTGCTCCAGAGATTTGAAGTGCATTTCGTGATTTAATATTGCGTGACTCTCCAAAAAACTTATCGTTTTCAAGTTAACATGACAATATCGCTCAGTTTCTTTTAATTGGAATTGTCAAGTTTCATTCTGATGGTAGATAACAGTAACCCTTAGGGGAAATCTGCTGACCACTGCGTGTCTCTCTGTTGTACATTTTAAAACGCGTTCAGTCTCAGTTGGAGCCAAATCATTTAGTTCTCATTTATAAAATGAACACGCTTTCGATAATGCAAGCTGCTGTTTTCTTCTGTCTGATATGTACAAAAAGCTCAAACCAGACAGTGCATTTGGCGTGGCCTAATTTCTATTTTAACAATTCAAGGATCGATCACGATCAACCAATTGACTAACTGACCTGACCAATAAATCATGATGACTGAATAAATGTGAGGATAGTTGATGGGATGAATAAAGGGATGAATGAATGAATGAATGAATGAATGAATGGATGGATGAATGAATGAATGAATGAATGAATGAATGAATGAATGGATGAATGAATGAATGAATAGATGAATGAATGAATGGATGAATGAATGAATGAATGAATGATGAATGAATGAATGAATGAATGGATGGATGGATGGATGGATGGATGGATGGATGGATGGATGGATGGATGAATGAATGAATGAATGAACGATGAATGAATGAATGTATGAATTCATCAATGAATCAATCAAACAATCGATCAAGTAATTAATCAACTGACTTAGGCAATCGATCTATCAATCAGTCAGTGAACTAATCAATCATTTAATAGATAGTTTAAATCAATGGATAAAAGGATAAAATTAAGGATAAAATCATAAATGTGAAATTACCACAGGAACCCCAAATACACTTCTCACTCAAGTTGACGTCATACCGGTCATACCAGGCCCAGTCCTCCTCTTTATCCGCCATTATGACTTGAAAAAACCTTCACTTTTCACGAAGTTATTGTAAATAACGCAGGTTCTTCAAAAGAAAATTAATTCTGCTTCAAAGAAAAAACACAACTGGACAACTCATTCTTCTTCAAAAAGATCTAAAGATGTGAAGCTATTTAAATGAAACCTTAAACCGACGATCAGAAGTTTCTGTACAAATCTAATTTGGAAATTGTTATCTTTTGATAAAACATCCTTGTTAGTTGTTAAGTTATGGTTCATGATATGAAGACAACAACTTCACCACCTAGTTCTCCAACGACTCCAACCTCTCCTACATCAAAGAAACTACTAAAAGAAAAGATTGCTGGAATATATGATGATTTTCTCGAGGTATTACCAAGCATAAATTAACATACACTACACACACTCAACTTAACTTCGTTTCAAAAGAGAATTTCCATCACTCACTTCTTTAAAATTTGTTTTTGGTTGTTTGATCGCAGGGGAGTGATCCATCATTTGGTAACCCTAATTTCTGGCATGAGCTTTTCTTGCTCAAGGTAAGAGTTGTAAAGTTGATTTAAATAATTTTATGTATACAAATATATTAAGTAACGAATAAATGAAAAGAAATGAAATTTGAATTGGTGACACACACAAGTGTGGACTATTACAGCTTCCATCAATTACAAATACTAAACATAAATATTGTACATTATGTTGATGTTGATGATGATGATAAGGGCATTGATGATGATAACTATGATGATGATGATTATGAATATTATGATGTTAACATTGCTTATGGTGATGATTGTGGTGGTTATGATGCTGATGATGATAATGGTGAAGGTTATGGTTATAATGATACTAAACACAGCTTCTTTCAATATAAACAGGTTCCCATTTAAATCTGTACTTTCCCATTTAAATCTGTACTTATGCAAATTTTGTTGATGTGTGCTAAACACACAGATCAACCAATCAGAGAAGTTCACTTCAGAAATAATATACTCTGGTTGGTTGATCTGTGTGTTTAGCAATTTGCATAAGTACAGATTTAAATGGGAACCTGTTTATACCAAAAATAACACAATGAAGACAATGATTATCAAAATGAGCATGATGATAATGTTGATGATTATGATGGTGGATGATGACAATAATGATAATGATGATGTTGTTTGTGATGATAATGATGACAATGACTATTATACCTATATGATAATAATGATCCATATCAAGACAATGAAATTTGCAGTAAACCCCATAGACAATTCCATTATAGGTGAATGCCACATATCTTGAAGACAGAGTTGATCAAATGACTTTAGAGGATCTGATTGCTGTGAAGGTATAACAACACAACTAAACCACCAAAGTATTTGTGTATTATCTAATGCTGCAGCAATTAGAGAAAAATTCATGATAACAAATATACTTCATAAACAAGAGAAACTAAATTAAAAGTAACAATAAAAAGAGAATCATATAAAATGAGTTAAGCCTTACTAAAATAGTAAGCCAGCGACATGTTGAGGCAACATGTCGCTCGCTTATAGCTTGTATATTTTGTGTCCCGGCTACAAAATTTGTCACTTTCTACAATGTTTTTAAGGTGGCTAAACTGAGAAACATTGAAGATACATGTACCACACGACAATGTATCCTAGATTAGCCAGGCTTGTAGAGACACCCTGATAGCAATGTAGCGTGTGTGTAGCGCGCTAAATGTATCCTAGTTTAGCCAGACCTTACCACTTGCCGTGACCACCCTCAATGATTGTCCTAACTGATAACACAAACTAGCTACCTATTCCTATGGTTGTAAGCTTTCTTTTAATACATTATTTCACAATTATTGTGCAGCTTTAATAATTTGATTTTATTCCAATAGGATAACATAAATCTCCTGTTTGCACAATGCTGTATTGCCCTTCATGGTGGCCACCAGATCAAGGTTGTTAACTCCTTACAGGTATAAAATAATCAAGTTTACATTGGCATCATTTTCTAATGAAATGTTTTATATCATGTACATTCCTAAATATTACCAGGTTATACATCAGATTTCTGTCTGGAGAACTCAGAATGTTTTTACTGGATATTTTCACTTGATTGAATATTGCTAAGTTAATAAACATATTTACTTTCTTTCAAGTAGAATTACCTTTAGTTACCTATCCTCTTCGCGTTCAACTATGAAGACAGTTTCAGATTCAGTTCACACAAATTAACATACGTTTTGGTTTCAATTCTTCTACACCATCTACTTAACATTACCAAGAGTATATTGACATATATTTACCTCAAAGTAAATCAGTATTTTTTGTTTAAACTATTGTAGACGCTGTGTGCACTGGTACAGGCCATTTTTAGGAAGAAACTAGGAGATCATGGTTTTGATGCTATTAATATCCTGATTGGATTTGATGCTGCTGAAGCACAGATGCAGGTATTGCCACAACTATTGTCTGCATGTCTGTCTGCTTTTCTATCTGTCTGTCTTTTTGTCTGTCTGTCTGTCTGTCTGTCTGTCTGTCTGTCTGTCTGTCTTTTTGTCGGTCTGTCTGTCTTTTTGTCTGTTAATTTGGCTGGCTGGCTGTCTATCTGGCTGTCTATCTGTTTGTCTGTCTTTTTGTCTGTCTGTCTGTCTTTTTGTCCAGATATCTGTCTGTCTGTTTGTTTGTCTGGTTGTCTGTTTGTTTGTTTGTCTGGCTGGCTGTCTATCTGTTTGGCTGTCTGTCTGTTTCTGATTAGTGCTACTTCATAATTATTATTCTGACAACATATTTTGTCTATCTATTAGGGACTTCTTGAAAGTCTTCACACATTTATAGTTGGGGATTATCCAGGTTAGTTAATTAATAGACCCATTCAGCTTCAATATTTATTTTCCCATTTCAAACCACGTGTTCATTCCTTTGGAGTTAACCATTTGTTATGTAAAAATATTTTAGTACTTGGGATAAAAGAACAACTCTCAGGGGAATGTGCAATTTGCATGCAGAACTAAAAGGGTCTATTGCAATTGTTATGTTGAAATTTGGAAGTATTTGTGTAATGTAACTTTTTTTAAATAATTATGTATTATCTAACCTTTAATTAACTTTTTTTTTTTCATTTTAAACTTAGTGAGCTTGAAGAATCTTGCATTGAAATTGGCTCTCATCTTGGTAACTGTAAGTATCAATATTATCTTGATAATTATCATCCATCCATTCATCCATAATAAAGTCAGATAATCACTATATTTCTTCAATCAATCAACCAACCAATCAACCAACCAATCAGGCAAGCAATAAAGCAACCAGCCAATCAATCAATCAATCAATCAATCAACCAATCAATCAATCAATCAATCAACCAATCATTCAATCAACCAATCATTCAATCAACCAATCATTCAATCAATCATTCAATCAACCAATCATTCAATCAACCAATCATTCAATCAATCAATCATTCAATCAACCAATCATTCAATCAACCAATTATTCAATCAATCAACCAATTGATCAACCAACCAATCAATCAATCAATCAATCAACCAATCAACCAATCATTCAATCAATCATTCAATCAACCAATCATTCAATCAACCAATCATTCAATCAACCAATCATTCAATCAATCAACCAATTAATCAACCAACCAATCATTCAATCAATCAATCAACCAATCATTCAATCAACCAAACATTCAATCAACCAATCATTCAATCAATCAAACAACCAACCAATCAACCAACCAATCAATCAATCAATCAACCAATCATTCAATCAACCAACCAATCATTCAATCAACCAATCAATTAACCAACCAATCAATCAATTTGTTTATTGTTATTGTTATTCCAGGCAACTGACAATGTTAGTCAGAACACAAGTTCTGATCAATCAATCAATCAATCAATCAATCAACCAATCATTCAATCAACCAACCAATCATTCAATCAATCAACCAACCAACCAATCATTCAATCAATCAATCAATTTGTTTATTGTTATTGTTATTCCAGGCAACTGACAATGTTAGTCAGAACACAAGTTCTGATCAATCAATCAATCAATCAACCAATCATTCAATCAACCAACCAATCATTCAATCAATCAATCAATTTGTTTATTGTTATTGTTATTCCAGGCAACTGACAATGTTAGTCAGAACACAATCATAGAGTACATCATGATCAACAGTGTCTTTGAAGCAATCACTCAGGTAAGATCATTCTAACTCATAATACAAAAACTATTTTAATTGTATCACTGATGGTAATATATTCCCCTTTACAGATTCTTGCTGACCCAGTTGCTAGGCAACAGCATGGATATGAGGCTATGTTACTGTTAACAATTTTGGTGAATTACAGAAAATATGAGGTACATCATTTAAATCATTAAAATTAATAATGGTAGTGATGATGTTGATTATATTTATGAAGTTGCTGAAATCAATATCATGATGGTAATGATAATGCATCTGTTGATGATACTGTTGATGATGATGGTAAAAAGGATGATGATAGTATTGATGATAAATAAATCACTTTTATAACGTCTCAATCTTTCTAGCTGGACACGTGTGCCCTCCAGAGACTCAGACACACACTCACTACCTCTACATTAATTATTTTGCACACAACTCGGCTCACATGTTCATTTTTGTGGAGGGAGGAAAACCGGATAACCCGGAGAAAAACCCTGATTGTGATGACAATAATGTTGATGACTATTGTAATGATCATGATGACCATAATGATTTTGATGATGATAATTATAATAATGGTTCTAATGGTAATGGGGACGTAAAAGAACGACTGAGGACGCAGGTCACGACCATCCTCAGTGAATGGCCTACACTTACACTAATATATACTAACTACTAACAGCTAACTACAATGTGTAAAGCGCATTTGAATATATACACATAGAAAGTGTGCTATATAAATACATTATCATCATTATCATCATTAATGATGTTAATTACAATGATAATAAATGGTAATGATAGAGCATTCGTAATGTCTATTCTATTCCTTACTGCAGGCCTCCAATCCTTACATAGTCAAGTTGTCAATCTTGGATGATGAACTGGCTCTCAATGTAAGAATGCACCATAATAATAGTATCTTTTATATATCCATAATTGATTGTTTGACTGCCATTGTAACTAGAAAAAACTTTAGTTGATAATTATGTCACTCTTGATTACTAATTGAAGTTCTTGTTTCTTTAGGGTCTTGGATGTGTGGTTTCAGCAGCTTTAACTAACTATAACAGGTAGATATCACTCATTCTTCAATTGATTCATTGATTGATTCTTGATTTATTCATTCATTTACTCATCCATCCATCCATCCATTTATTCATTCATTCATTTACTCATTCATCTATTTACTCTCCACTCTCATTCACCCATTTACTTACTCATTTATCCATACATTCATTTAATCATTTAATCATTTAACCATTCATATATTCATCTATCCATCCATTCATTCATTCATCTATTTACTTTCTCATTCATCCATTTACTTGCTCATTTATCTATTCATTAATTTATTTAATCATCTAAACATTCATATATTCATCCATCCATCCATCCATTCATTCTGACATTCTGACTTTTATTTACTCATTCATCTATTCACTTGCTCATTCATCCATTTATTCATTCATATATTCATCTATCCATTCATTTATTCATTCATTCATTCATTCATTCATTTGTTCATTCATTCATTTATTCATTTGTTCATTCATTCATTCATTTGTTCGTTCATTCATTCATTCATTCATTCATTAACTTACAACCAACTTCTTCAACTCCTAAATAATAAAGTTCATCTTTTACAACTGTGACCCTTTCTTTTGGTTCCTACCATCTTGTATTTATTCACTTAATATTCATTCACTGGATTCCTTTCCACAGGAAACACCACACAAAACAAGAAAAACCAGGAGGAGGAATAATAAACAGCATAGCAAGTTTTGTAAGGAATACATTTGAGTGATAAGGGAGCGGTCATTATTTATGATGGGGTAGGGAGTGGGTGATTATGAGGAGGGGTTATGAAATTTTCAAGGCTTCTGAAGGAGGAGTTACTCCTTTTCCTAGGCAACTGAAGGAAGGATAACAATTTTGGCAAACATCAGAAGGAAGGGTTATGAAAGAAATGTTTATAGCAAGGGAGGGGTTGTGGCAATTTGTATATTTGAAGTGAAAAATCAGCCACCCCCTACCCAACCATAAATAATCATTATGGTCTCATGATTTTTTAACCTATTGTCTTTGTAGGTTGGAAGTATGTTTGTTGCTGAAAATGAAAACACTGAATGTATTAGGTAGGAATAATAAAACATTAATCATATGAGAAAGATAATGATATTAAATCAAGCAATAAATGTTACATGTATCTATCAACTTACATTAATTTTGTTACATGATATTTTCTTTAGTACCAACGAGGCTGTTTTGCTGGCTCTTTATGAGGCTCTTCATCTGAACAGAAACTTCTTTACAGTATTAAGTCATGTTACTGTAAGTATTCAAAGATTTTTCTTCACCAATTACAGCTTAGTTTTGATTCATTATCACTCTTACTACTGAGCTTTTTGGTAAGCTCTTTAGTAAGCTTGGTAGTATTGTTCATGTCATTTGTTTCCTCAAGTGAATTTTTAGTTAGTTCACAATCAATATTGCTTTCTCTAGACTGTACCCACTTCAAGTCCACCAGCATCACCAACAGCTGCACATCCTGCCGTTGAGCGGCCTGCACATGGTATGTAACATCAACTAACAGAAGAAGAAAAACAGACAAACAAAAACTCACAAATAAATAAATAAAATAAATCCCTTTTTAACATCTCAATTATGTATTTAGCCAGTGGCTAATTGGAGAGACAGACACTCACAAACAAACATACATACTGTACATGTATTACATACAAACAAACAAAGAGACAAAAAAATATATATATAAACTGGCAATATCAGAAAGAGTTATGTTACTGATCAAACTGTTTCATGTTTGTTGTAGGTGTTGTGACAGAAGAGCTGCCAGTGGATCTCAGTCAGCCAACAAATATACTTGTAACATTCTTAACATACTCATCAATAGCTTTTCAAAACATCAAAGGTAGGTTACTGTTATCTAGTAATCCATTAATATTGTCAGCTTTAAATTCCTGACCTAGTACCAACAACCTACCAACACTGCCACCAATCCAGCAACAAGCAGCTAAACTCACCAATCAATTAATCAAGCTGTCAAGCACTCAACCAACCAACCAATCAAATAATTAATCAATCAATCCTTCAATCAACCCACTCTGCGATCAATCAATCAAACAACCAATCACTCAACTGACTGATCAATCCATCACTCACTCACTCACTCAATCATTTAATCAATCACTCAATCAATCAAAAATTTTAAAAATCAATCAAATAATCTATCTATCAATCAAATAATCTATCTATCAATCAAATAATCTATCTATCTATCAATCAATCTATCAATCATTCATTTAATCAATCACTCAATCAATCATACAATTTAAAAATCAATCAAATAATCTATCTATCAATCAATCTATCAATCAATAATTTAATCAATCACTCAATCAATCATTCAATTTAAAAATCAATCAAATAATCTATCTATCAATCAATCTATCAATATCTATCAATCAATCAATCAATCAATAATTTAATCAATCACTCAATCAATCAAATAATCTAACTATCAATCAATCATTCAATTTTAAAATCAATCAAATAATCTATCTATCAATCAATCAATCAATCAATATCTATCAATCAATCAATCAATCAATAATTTAATCAATCACTTAATCAATCAAATAATCTAACTATCAATCAGTCAAACAATTTAAAAAACAATCAAATAATCTATCTATCAATCAATCAATCAAACAACAACCCACCAATCAACTTTCCCTCAAATCAACCAACCAGCAGTTTTTGGCTTTCCTTAACTTTACTATTTTGTTTCTTACAGAAGACCAAGGGATTTGCAATGCAAGACTGTGTTTCATCATCTTGAGCTGCATTGTTGAGGTAAAAATGGAACTTTACATTTTATTTAAAATAAAATTTCCACCCAAAACTTTAAAACATTTTTGATATATTACTATGTATACTGTGCAAGGTTTCATAGGTTTAACCTGATTGTATTGTTTGTTTTACAGGATCAGTATGCCAATGCTTTTCTTCACGATTCCAACATGACATTCTCTGTTCCATTACATAGAGTGGTAAGTAAAAGAGTGAATGGTCTGATCCCAGGTGTAATCGATGTAGATGAGGCATGATCGTCCGGGGTGGTGTAGTCTTGAGAAAGACTGATGGTGTTGATGTCTGACGTTTCGACAATCTGAGCGGAAGTCATCTTCAGAGAAGATGACTGAAGATGACTTCCGCTCAGGTTGTCGAAACGTCAGACATCAACACCATCAGTCTTTCTCAAGACTACACCACCCCGGATGATCATGCCTCATCTACATCTACAGAGTGGTAAGTAGAAGTCAAGGCATCTTACTGACATTAGTCTATTGGATAAGATGTGTATGAATATTGTTTTTTAAATATTAATTTGTTTGTATTTCGTTTTATCCATTATGCTTGATGTTTCAATATCATATTCATTGTGATCTATTTTATTTAGTACTTGTCTTGTTCATTCAAAGTATTCCTGATAATGATTTTAAAGTATTTGTCTTAAATGATTTCAGCACATGTATCATCGAAAACCTGTCATAGAGAATGCTCCTTCTAAACCTTTAGCATGTGCTCTCTTGGGTAAGTAATACTGTCTGTGAGTCTCTAACTAATAAAAGTACCATTTTGATCTTGAAATTGCAATGTGACTAAAAGCCGTCACAAATCCAATTGTTTCAATTCAATCCAATCCGTTTCATTCATTCCATCCAATTTTATTCAATTCAATTCAACACAATACAACTAAATTACATTCAATACACTTAATTCAAAGAGAACTAGGACATACCAAGAACTTTATCTAGTATGGCCTTCACCAATTCATGACTGGTCTAATGTTTTATAATTGTTGTTGTAATCTACAGATCTTATGGTGGAGTTCATTGTCACTCATATGATGAAAAATCTGCCAGCAGAACTATACAGGTAGAGGATGAATGAAAAACAAATGAATGAATGAATGAATAAACAAATGGACAAATGAATAAAAAAAGAATGAATAAACAAATGAATGAATAAACAAATGAATGAATGAATTATGAAATGAATGAATGAATGAATAAACACATGAATGAATGAATAAACACATGAATAAATAAACAAATGAATGAATAAAAAAATGAATGAATAAACAAATGGATGAATAAACGAATGAATGAATGAGCAAATGAATGAATAAACAAATGAAACAATGAATGAATAAATAAATAAACAAATTAATGAATAAACGATTGAATGAATATAATAAGAGAAGGTTTGAGGCCATGTACTAAATGAATGATTGAATAAATAAACAAATGAAATCAGGGGCCCTGGAGGGCTCCTGATGAAACTAATTCCTTTGTAAATGTCTGTTGTAGTAATACCCTTGGAGTGATCCATCGAATGCTATGTTATCAGAAACGTTGTCGTGTACGATTGTCATACACTTGGAAAGACCTATGGACATCATTGATGAACCTCTTGAAGTTTATTTTGTCCAATGAGACACATCTTGTTAAAATATGTAATATCTTCTCTCTCGCTTCACAGGTGAGTTTGTATATTTTTTTAACCATCTGATTTTAATTTTTTTAAATATTATTTTCATCCATTCATTTATTCTTCCATCCATTTAATCTTTCGTTCACTCATCATTTCAATTTTTCATTCTTCCATCCATTCAATTTTTCATTCTTCCATCCATTCAATCTTTCATTCTTATATCCATTCAATTTTTCATTCTTCCATCCATTCAATTTTTCCATCCATTCAATTTTTCATTCTTCCATCCATTCAATTTTTCATTCTTCCATCCATTCAATTTTTCATTCTTCCATCCATTCAATTTTTCATTCTTCCATCCATTCAATTTTTCATTCTTCCATCCATTCAATTTTTCATTCTTTCTAGTTCCATTATTTTTTATATTGTTTCTATCTTTTGTTTATTAATTTGTTTAATAATCTATCACATAACTTAATACCTCTTCTTGTTATTTAGGTCATCAATATATTTAATTTGTTCATCACATATGGAGATACTTTCCTTCCCTGTCCAACGTCATACGATGAGTTATATTATGAAGTTATCAGAGTGCACCAGATATTTGATAATATATATTCAATGGGTAAGCTAATAACTCTTAGTAAAAAGTAAACATAGGCCACCTAAATGGTCTACCATAAACAGGGTTCAGATGAACCGAGAAAGTACATGATCTTAGTTTTACATGGCAAATTTGGAGAACTTGTCAGACTGCTTTATTAAGACGCACACCACTAGCTGCCACACAGTTTACAATCATGAGATTGGTCAGTGAATGTCTTCAAGACCTCATTTGTACTTGACAAATGTGAAAGATTTAGTGACTGCCTTATTTAGGCTCACATTGCTGCCATGAAGTTTACAATCATGAGGGTGGTCAGTGATGTCTTCAAGACCCCATTTGTACTTGACAAATGTAAAGGGCTTAGTGACTGCTTTATTTAAGCTCGCATTGCTGCCACACAATCATGAGATTGGTTAGTGAATGCACCAAGACCTCAATTTCACATCATTGCTCAAATGTTGGGGACTTATTGACTGCTTTATTAACTAAGGCTGATATTAGTGCAACACAGTTTATAATCATGAGATTGGTTAGAGAATGCACCAAGACCTCAATTTCACATCATTGCTCAAATGTTGGGGACTTATTGACTGCTTTATTAACTAAGGCTGATATTAGTGCAACACAGTTTATAATCATGAGAGTGGTTAGTGAATGTCTTCAAGACCTCATGGAATTTCACACCACTGACAAATGTTAAGGACTTATTGACTGCTTTATTAACTAAGGCTGATATTACTGTCACACAGTTTACAATCATAAGAGTGGTTAGTGAATGCCTTCAAGACCTCATAATTTGTACTTGACAAATGTGAAGGACTTAGGGTTGATCCACACCAGAGACAAAATCCATGAATTGCTCGACAAATGTCACAACATGTAATATGAGCAAACTTGTTGCAAATGTTATGCCCTGGGGGTAAGCCGACAGAACCCTTGAAGTTTGTTCAACGCACCAATTTTATGTCCAGTCTCAAAAATACATTCGCACTGGAGAACCAAGATGTCAGACAAATTGTGACAATCATCTTGACACCTAGAGCAAACTATGTCTCTAGTGCATATCTGCCCTTAGTGACTGCTCCATTAAGGCTCACATTGCGGCCAAATAGTTTACAATTTAATATGAGAGAAGTTAGAGAATGGCTCCAAGACCAGACTGTTGTAACAAGTAAAAATTGAAACTAGCGAGTAAACTAGTATAGGCTTATAAAAGGAAATATTGGATAGTATAGGCTTGTGTGTTTTTTTTTTATTTAAACGACAGGTAATATATATTAATAATGAAATTTGTAAAAAATGTTGACTTAACTTTACTGACGTTTGAGCTTTAGACATTTTTTAGAGTGTTACAAATTTCATTATATTACCTATTGTTGTAACAAGTAATTAATAATAACTTTGTTATATTTCCAGCTTTAAGACATTCAACCAATGGTGGAGAGTTCAAAGATGCTGCGTGCAATCTGTCAGGATCATTAGTCAATGTCAGAGCCATCATTAATCATTTTACACCAAAGATTGATTCCTGGGCAGCTGTCAATCATCTTGCTACCATGACAACAGAACAGGTTGGTACATAAAGGTTGACATGATGATGATAACAATTATTTTGATGATAGATAAAAGCGATTTTTGTAATGGCAATGACAATGATGGTTATGGCACTGGTGATGATGATAATCATGATAATGATGAATTTGATGACAATGATTGTGATGAAAATGATTATAGTGATAATAATATATGGCAATGATGATAATGATAGTTATACATGATGATGATTTTCGGATCATGATGATAAAGTTGATGATGATGATGATAATAATGATTATAATGGATGGTTATGCTGATGATGATGAGAATAGTGATGACGAGAATAATGACAATGGTGATGATGATGATAGTGATGACGAGATTAGCAATGGTGATATGATGATAATAATGATAATGATGATCAAGTGGTGATGCCTAAACGTTGCAGTTTTTATCATCATGGTACTTCATTTTGCTGTCTATTTTTGTCCAGGTTTTGGAGGTCATCCGTAACAACTATGACACACTGACACTTAAACTACAAGATAACTTGGATCACTACGAAAAGTACTCAGAAAAACCAAGAGAGGCTTCATTTTTCACCCAGTTGGTAAGTGCATGTTCAGTGATTATCAAAAGTGTGACCAGACATTTTGATTATATAGAGCATACTTGTACTTAACTGGGACTCTCAAGATTTTGAACGTCATTTCCTGGTCTCCCAGTTAAATCTTTAAATCGTCTGGTAAATGACCTGGTTAATGGTCTAGATGAATGACTCTTTCTATAGGGGTCCTATGCCACCAATTATCCTCTTAAAAGCTTGAAGTCTCCCAGTTAGATCGAGATGAATGAGTGCTTCTTTGTTGGCCAATTCTCAAGAATTGAAAGAATTATTACGAGGTTGACGTGTATGTTGTTTTCTGCTTTGTTTTGTTTTAGTGTAATTTATTTCTTTTTTGTGTTATTGGTTAGTATTGTATTGTTTATTTGTGTTGTTAACATTTGTAAATGTCTTTTTAAATAAGACAGTTGCTATGATGGTGTGACAATCAAATGTTTTCTGTCTTTTCCAGGTACGGTCCATTGTTGCTAATGTCCGCAAGAGCATATCTGTGAATAACTTAGAACAGTTTAGCCTGCTGCAAGAATTTTCTACCATTCACTAAGATTATGAACAAAACAGAAAAAAATGAAATAATATTGCAAAATAATAATTTATAAATGTATTGATAATAATGGTTATACAGGGAAAGGTAAGGATTTTTTATTGCAAGATCTTGTAAGAATTACTAGAAAATAATATATTAGAATCAATGTTTTCACAATTAATACCAAAAAAAAAATACAATGTTGTAAATTTAAAGTAAATTAAAGTTTTCTGTGTTAAAATGTCCTTGCTTAAATTCAAGGAAAATGTTTCTCCTGTTGGTGATCGGGGCTTTATATATGTAAGGTAATAGTTAATCACATTTCTGCTCACATCAACACATCTTTTCAGTGGAATAATACTGATATTAAAATTTAAATAAAGAACTTGATTGTAAAATTTTAATCACTTTGCTTTTATTAGAAGGAAATTCTTCTACAGAAATTACATTAACTTCTTTCTGTAGCATATTAAGACTTGAAAAATATATTTAAATCTCTTAGCACTTCAAAAATATTGAGTAAGAATGGGTTGCCTGTGGCAGATGGAGAGAGTAGAGACTGGGTCATGATTTTGAAATCCCAGCTCTTTCCACAGGGAGCCCATTTTGTAATTAGTAGTATTGGAAAAAAAAAAGATTTTGTATTAAATCATTCATGTTTAAATGTATTATGATTGTGGTGCATATCTTACAATGTAATTGTCTTGAAAACAATGATATTTATTTAGGGGCCGACCATTTAACTTTTGAGGGGTGGGTGGGTGATTTTGAAAATAAAATTCCTACACAGCCCGAAGGTCCGAGAATTTTTGTGCAGCACAGATGGAATGAAAAAAAATTTCCTGCACTATTGTAAGGGGAGAAAAAAATGTTGCAAAGTGTAGAAATAAATATCCTGCAGAGCATTGAGAAGGAAAAAAAAATCCCGTCCACCAAGACGTGGAAAAAAATTTCTTGCTGATCGGAAATCACTCACCCCTCCCCTCAAAAGTTAAATGGTCTGCCCCTTATTTAACTTCGTCTGAAGACAGGAGCCCACAACAGCATGACCAATTACTGTGTGTCCAATATTGTTGGGTAAAAGCATTCTGCTTGGCTGAGATTCAGCTGTAATGATGATTATGGAAATGATGATATAATGATGACAATGATGGTAATGATAATGAGGACTGTAATCATGATTGAGATGACAATACCCATATTCACACTAGAAGTCAGAAAAATTGTCTTATGACAGACAAATCTTCCGGTGTGAAAACAGAAAAACAATAGACCTCTTTACCTCCGTATGCAAATTGCCCATTTCAGACCACGTGTCATTCCCTTGAGAATTGTACACGTGAAAGAATCAACTCCCAAGGGTAGCATCACATGATCTGAAATTGGACAACAAACAAGGAAGGTAAAGAGGTCTATTATATAAGATGAAAAAGTCATGATTTTGTTGAATAATTCACATTAGACAGATATTTTGTGTGGTCCATTGTCTATCTAGTGTGTAAGGAAACTGACAATTCTAATTAATTATAGTAAATATCCTATTAAAAACTTAAAACATTTTTTTTCTTAATGATAATACCTTTATATTTTTTTAATACCCTTGTCACCAGAGGCAGCTCGCTCGCCGCTTTGCTGCTCACAATACGTAGCAGGGAGAGAGTTAGTCAAGCCTCTGGTAACCAGGGTAATACCTTAATTAATAATTCAATAAATATTTATATTAATATCAATATATATTTAATAATATATTACAGCGTGACGCGCCTTACCGTTTCCACCAGACAAACATGTTTGACACTTTTTTGATTGAGAGGTGGAGTCATCACAAAGGTGCCGACACACCTTTTGATAGCAAGTTTGAAACTCGCTATCAAATGGTGTGTCGGCACCTTTGTGATGATTCCGCCTCTCAATCAAAAAAGTGTCAAAAATGTTTGTCTGGTGGAAACAGTAAGGTGCATCGCGCTGTAATAATACATTATAATCCTTATGTTATATGTTAGCTCTTTTTCTTCTTGATGTCTTGACACCAAGGGGTGACGTCAGTATCACATTCCAGTTCTACATTCAATATAGTCAACGGTGCCTCATCTATTGTCAATTCCTTTCTGCTCATTATCTCATAATCAATATTACTGATTCCAGTCTTTTTATCTCTTTTGAACGATGCCTAAAACAATAAAACAAACCTTTAGAAAACTATACACTGTCAATTCATTAAAAGAGCCAATAAAAAATGTTAATAGTGATGCATACATATGACTAAATTGTAAAGTGCATTTGTACTTGCAAGCATGGTCAACATATACACCAATTTCAAAAATCATTGTCGCAAATTATCAAAGCTACAGTCCACACTCTAAAGCATGCAAAGGATGTCGGCATTTCTTCTCTTGTTATTGATTTATTTTTGTCATACCATATATCGGCTGTATATGTGTTGTGTTATACGGCCATAATAAGTTGTTGCAGTCATGTGGTAGATGATGTAACAAATGTTCCTTGAAAAAAAAACCGTGCACTTAATCACAATTTCTGTTTTTACTACCGACATCCTTTGCAAGTTTCAGAGTGTGGACTGCAGCTTCGGCTGTGACAACAATTTTTGATATACGTGACTGTATACATTATGGGCGGCCGATCTGTATGGAATATATAATGGTGAGTCAAAGTTACAGTATCTTACCTCTCTCTGATTAAATAATCGTCTGTAATCTCTCTTCCTGGTGACTGGGTCATGATCATGTTCAAATGTATCATATCCTGTAGTAATACTCTTTTTACTGTGTCTGTATATCTATAGAATATAAATAAGAAAAATTATTCAAAAATGGTGATGATGTTGATGACGATAATGATGTTAATGGTTATAATGAAGATGATTCGATGACGGTTCTACCAAGCCTGAATAGTGTGCTACCCACTGGATAAATCCCTATCCACTGAATAAAACCTATACAAATTCCATACACTGGATAACTCTTATCCAGTGGATAACTTTATCCAGGCTTCGTACAACTGGACCCAGCTGTACATGTAATGAACAAATGATATTAATGATGAAAATGATTATTATTATGGTGATGATGATGATAATGATGATGATTGCCATGATGATAATAAGGATTCATGATTCATTTTTGATGAAAAAATCCCTTGTAAAGAAAAATTTCAAAACAAAGTGTTGTGAAAATAAACAAAAAAGTAAACTTGTTATAAACTTACTGTAAGACCAGCTGACATTATTCTTTGATATAGCTCATCATCTTCTCGTCCCCAGCCCCAGAAATTAGTAGACATACCATTGACCTTTGTTTAGAATATTTAAAAGCACATTAGCAATAAATTATTGCGGCCATTATTAGCAACACAATAAATCTAAAATAGATTGATGATGATGAATATTAACAATGATGTCAGACGATGTTGATTATTATTTTATCATAACAGTATTGATGATGAGGATATTAATGATGATGATGAGGATATTAATGATGTTAACAATGATGATGATAATGATGATGATGAGGATATTGATGATAACAATGATGATATTAATGATGATGATGAGGATATATTAATGATGATGATGATAATGATCATGATCATCATAATGATCATGATGATTAGGATATTGATGATGATATTAATGATGATGAGGAGGATATATTAATGATCATGATGATAATGATCATGATGATTAGGATATTGATGATGATGATATTAATGATGATGATGAGGATATATTAATAATGATAATAATCATGATGATGATAATGATCATGATGATTAGGATATTGATGATAACGATGATGGTATTAATGATCATGATGATGATGATATTGATGATGTTAACAATGATGATGATAATAATGATGATGATGAGGATATTGATGATAACGATGATGATATTAATGATGATGATGAGGATATATTTAATTAATGATGATAATGATCATGATGATAATGATAATGATAATGGTGATGTTGCATGATGATAACAATGACGATGAGGATATTAATGAAGATGATGGTGATGATGTTGATAATAACAACAATGGTGATGTTTCAAGATGATAACAATGATGGCTGATGATGATAACAAATTATATGATGATAATAATGTCGAGATGAAATATGCTCCTGATTATGATGATGATGAACATCATTATAATGATAACGATAACAATATGTCAAATAAAATAAACCTACCTTCTCAAAATGTTCAACAGTCATCATTAATATCCCCCCTACAAACGTCCTATAATGATATTTAGGGTGAAGATGTGGTGCTGAGATATGGAAAGGTCCCTTCTCAGGAAATCCATAAAATAGCTTATTGTTTAGCGGCAACAAGTCTACATCATGCATAACAACATAATCACAGTCATGTCTAGCAACCAGGAATCCAACATTGATTAGACTTGCACGGTTAAATCTGTGGATTGATAAAAATGATAAAAATAAATATTGTTGACTAAATAACAACATTGTAAATTAATGGCCATAAAGATTGGCTGTAACTACTAATAAATGAGAACAAATTGAGAAAAAAAGAGAATGAATATAGTAACATTTTTCGTCACCTGTGTTTGTCGACTTGGTTCACTATGAATATTTTATGTCTTATCTTCTTGTCATTGAGGAATTTATGCATGTGAGGTGCAAAGCGTAGTAGTTCTTCAAATCTATTCCGATATGGTACAATAATACCAAGAACATGAGGTCCCCATTGCTCTTCATCTTCTTGAGTTTTCTTTGGGTTTTCTATGGATATGAGACATTTGTATGTATGATTACTGGGTAAAATAAGATATTTGAATGCTGTATATACCTAGTACCTATAGTAAGTACCACTATCCAAAGCGGAGTTGAATATTAGAGCGGTTTTCGTATGAGTGAGAAACTGGCCGTAATATTTACGGTACTGTTACTGTAAAACTTTCGAAAGTTTTTATAGAACTTACGGTACGGTTACGGCTACGGTACGGTACGGTCAGTTTCCCACTCGTACGAAAACCGCTCTATTACTATTTCACAGAACTTACGGTACGGTTACGTACGGCTACGGTACGGTACGGTCAGTTTCCCACTCGTACGAAAACCACTCTATTACTATTTCACAGGGGGCATGAAGAGGGAGGGGTAGTGGGATATATATCCCCACTTTTTGCAATTATGCAGCATTGCTTTTTGGCCCAATCTCCCTCACACTTTAACAAAATCTGCACCAAATCTCTGTCTCCCCTCCCCAGGGGCAGATCTAGGGGGCATCCCTAGAGGCACAGGGCACCTCCTTAGCACCACAGTTTCCCCTATTTTATTTAAGACATTTAGGGACTGGAAAACCCCTATATTTTTATAGCCCTTCATTTACAAATAGGACACCCCTGACAAATTTCTGGTTCCGCCCCTGCTCCCCCTTTCCCCTTCTCCCCTTCTCCCCTACTATACCCCTTCCCCATCCCTGTTTTCAAAGGCACTCAATAGCTTCAGTTTCACAGGTTTACTGCAGCAACTATCATCAAGAAATTCATCTAGTAAGACTTTGCGCTATATGTAATCACAACTCAAAGAGCAACAATGAAAGCATTGTCTATATATATGTTAGTCATGCTAGTCTGTATCTTCCAGATTTACAGTAGCTTTGAAAATTTGATGCATCAGATGTTTTATGAAACTATAGGTTTGATAATTAGTTTTAAATAACGTCAATTATGTCATAAGTATTTTGATACTGATGATTTGTGATCTAAATAGCCCGACACATCATCACAACAAATATTGATTTAACAGATGTAATAAACTTTCTTTCTACGATTTAATTTTCACTGTATACGTAAAGATCAACTCATAATAGCATCTAATTATCATATTTACTTACCAGGTTTTTCACCTTTTGGTTTTTGTATTTCTGGAGTCAGTTTTTCACTGTGAACAACAGCCTCTTGAACATTTCTTTTTGAGGAAGTTTTCTCGTAATTTGAACAATCGCAGTCAGGGTTTAATTTCACCAAACAAACGTATACCATTACAGCAAAAGTAAAAAGATATAATAAACTAGCAATAAATGAATTTCTTCGAAGAATCATCTTGTAGAATTTGATTAAAAAGACACTACAGATTTCACAAAAGTAAAAATAGTTTCACTTGAAAGTTTAATATCAAGAAGAAGTAAAATGTCGAGTGTTTTTGGCCATTTTTAGTCCAATGGAGTCCACAAATTCACCATTTCTTGTTCAGTTTACGCTTCCTTATTGCTCCTTTCAAAGTTCTATTCGCGAATGCCATTAATATTTTAAGAATTTGTTAAACAAGTCTCAGCTGAATCTGTGTGTACGACAGGTTATTTATATTTCCAACTTATGGAGAGACTGGGTCTGAGAAGACTGGCTACAAAAATTGTTAGCTTGGGGAGGGGTAAAAGTACAAATTGTCAATCTAAATTTTCTCCAAAATACTGCAATATTCCTCCAAAACGGCTCTAACAAGTGACTAAGTATAATGTTTGAATATTTTTATTTTCAAATCATGAATAAATGCCCCTAATAACTTGAGTAATGCTGCAGAAAACATTACTCGTTCTACCCTACCCCGCATAGAAATATATTATGACTCACAAGTAAAAGCGCACGCTCAGTACCCACGTGCATTTTAAACACAAACGGCTTCCAAAACTTACTGCAAATATTTCTAAACATTCTTTCTGAAATCAGCTGTTTTTACTATATTTTGATTAAATAGATATGGTTTCATTCGTTTGCAACGCTTGTGGCCAAACTGTTCGCAAAAACCAAGTGGAAAAGCACTACAGTACAGTGTGTCGGCAGTGTGAAGTTCTGTCTTGCATCGATTGTGGCAAAGATTTTCATGGCGATGATTATGCGAGTCATACAAGTTGTATCACCGAAGCTGAGAAATATCAGGGGAAACTGTTTCAGGCGAAGGATAAAGCGAATAAAGGCGAGCAGAAGCAACAGGAGTGGATAAAAGTGAGTTTAGATGTATTGGAGAAGTTTGTGTTGTCTGAGAGTCAGTCTGAGAGTATAATAAATCGATTATTTGATTTCTACCCAAGTTATGTTGTATTAAAACACTTATTAAACTTGGTTATCAATGAAAGGGTGACTATCGTATGCCATCACCGTTTCTGTCACATTATTTAGATTATTACTGTCACATTATCAACATCATCATCATCATTATCTACCAGCATCATCATTATCAACATCATCATTATCTACTAGCATCATCATCATCATTATCAACACCATCATCATTATCTACCAGCATCATCATTATCAACATTATCATTATCTACTAGCATCATCATCATCATTATAACACTATCAGCATTAGCTACTAGTGTTGTGTTCTCGAAGCGACGTGGCGAATCGAATCGATAACACTAGTGTCAACCACGAAAGATCAACGACTCCAATGACTCCAACGAGTATGATTTTATTGATGAACGCGAGGAGGAGTAGTGTTGGAGTTACAGTGGCAAATATTTTGCTTGTTGGAGTCATTGGAGTCGTTGATCTTTCGTGGTTGACACTAGTGTTATCGATTCGATTCGCCACGTCGCTTCGAGAACACAACAGTGAAAAATCTAGTGGTCTGACTATACTCCTGGCTGAACTGGACGATGAGGTTGAAGAGCGGGTGGTGGACGTATGGCTGGACCGTCGTGTAATTTGAGATGCTCTCTCGCTAGCTTGGCTGCCGGCCGTTCTCCGCGCTATTGTTTTCCGTGCACGTTCAAGGCGACTATACTCTCTGGTGAGATGTGCTTCTTCTTTGTAGTCGTCCCACTTGTCCTGTTGGTATAGTTCTGTTAGTTGCAGGAGACTTTCTTTATGTTGTTGGTGGAAATGATGGTGCTTCATGTCTCAACACTATGGAACGCTACGATCCTGTAACAAACACATGGACAGCACTCACCCCCATGAACGTACGTCGCAGCACACATGACCTAGCTGTCATGGATGACCATCTTTATGCTGTCGGTGGCAATGACGGCAGCTCAAGTTTGAACAGTATAGAAAAATATGATCCAGAAAACAAGAAATGGACGTCTGTTGTATCAATGAGTACGAGGAGGAGTAGTGTTGGAGTTACAGTGGCAAATATTTTGCTTGTTTCAAAGACGAGTTGAATTAGAAATGAGGCTATTGGTTACAGGATGATAGTGTTTGGACATCTATTATATCAATAAGGACAACAGTAGTGTTGGAGTTACAGTGGCAAATATTTTACTCGTTGGAGTCATTGGAGTCGTTGATCTTTCGTGGTTGACACTAGTGTTATCCATTCGATTCGCCACGTCGCTTCGAGAACACAACAACAAGCATCATCATTATCAACATTATCATCATTATCTACCAGCATCATCATTATCAACATCATCATCATTATCTACCAGCATCATCATGAATCATCATTATCAGCATCATTATCTACCAGCATCATCATCATCATCATTATCTACCAGCATCATCATTATCATCATCATTATTATCATTTTCTACCAACATCATAATCCTCATGCTGTCATGCTCTTATCATCACCATCATATATTATTAACATTGTCAACACCATCAACATTTTCATTTGTCCATAATTATCTAAAGATTTGAACTGACCTCTACTACCATTATACTATATCTAGCAACTACAAGATGTGTCAACTTCAGATACAATAGACCCGTCAATCAAAAAACATCTTAAAGCATTAAAACACTATTCCAATATACCAAGGAAGAAGGCCAAATTCCAGGTAAGAATAGTCTTAGACAATAGCCTTTGAATCGTGTTGTAGCATTATACTAGTGAATGGTGTTGAAATATAATTTGTTTATTTCCTATAGAATTTTTGCAAGAACAGTGTGAATATTTATGACCAACCAACATTGGATAAACTATGGGATGCTTTTTCTGGTGCAAAGGTAAAGAATGTAGATATGATGGTTATGATGATGATGACTGTTGTGATGGTGATATAAATATTGATAATGATGTTATGACGAGAGTAGTGATAATGATAGTGGTTATGATCATGATACATAATGGGGATGATGATTATGATATGATGATGGCTTTGATGAGAATAATGGTAATAATAGTTGTTCAGATGATGGCAATATAATGGGATAATTATGATGATAATGGTGGTGATAATGGAATAATATTCATTTGTTGGTGATGAAGATGATGATGATGTTGGTAATGATAGTAGTTATGATATGCAGCCCGTAAAGTCCTCCACTATAAATATAAGTGTGAAGCACATTGGAATGTTGTGAAATGAGCTATATAATACCCCCATTATTATTATTATTATTATGGTTTTATTACTTATACTGCACAAGTAATAAAACCATCATGCTCATCTCTTTTCCTGCTCACTTTTTTTATCTGTGCAAATTAACACTGACTCATTAGGGAAATGAGACTACAAATGGATCAATAAAAGAAAATAATACAGAACCAACTGCAGAAAACAACAACAATGATGAACAACAACAACAAGAAATGTCTGAAGACAAAAGTGATAAGCCTGATAAAAAATCAAAAAGTAAAAAAGAAAAGAGAAAAAGAAAGAAACAAGATGAAGAAGAGTTGGAAGAAACAAAATCAAAGAAAAGAAAAGGTGACATGGACGTAGAAGAAGATAAACAACACAAAAAGAAGTCCAAGAAAAAGAGAAAACAAGAACAAAATGAAAATGACAACAATGAAGGTACTACATGTTCAGTATGGTGCAATTTCAAAAGTTCTTTCAGCTGTTTTCACAGTGGAAGCAGACAAATAGTCTACGGACAAATCATCTTATGACAGAAAGTTGTCTGATGGAAAAATGGGATGGATTTGTGTCATTGGGGGGCTTTCATTTATTATTTTTGTTATTGACATCCTGACAATTTGTTTTCATGCTAAATAGATATGAATGGTAAAGCTGCAAATGGAGAAGAAAATGGCATTTCTGAAGAACACACAGAAGAGCTGATTGAAGAAGTAAAAGGTAAAAAACAGCAATGTACTTTGACAATAGAGTACTCAGTGTGATGTCACAAAAAAAAAACTTTGGCTTTTACAATTTTTGGTTCCCATGCAATTGCGATGGACAATCACAAAAGATGTTCATGCACCAAATTTGGTGAGAATCAGTCAAATATTAGCTGAGATATGGCCACTGTAATTTAAGCTTGGTTCCAAAAGTTTTGAACTGAGACAAAAATATGATACAATGAAAATATGATTCTATAACGTCATCACTGGAGTACTCTGTTTTTTTTGTAAAGCATGTCAGGATATCAAGGAGTGCTCTATTTAAAAACCTTTATTTATTTAATAATTCTAGCTATTACTTGTAAAAATTTATATATTTTTTTAACGTCCATTTCTTTTTTTATGCTAGGTAAATTCAACTGGGGTTCAGTTATTAAACAAGTTTTGAAGAAAGCTCCCGATAATGAACTACCAGTCAAGAAACTCAGAAAAAAGGTAATTAGAATAATTTAAAGCCCATTTAGGATAAAAATGGCATTTTACCACCACCAAACATGTAATCAAACTACTCGACAAGTGTAAGTAAAAGAAAGCACTTATTTAACAAGCCACTGCAGATGGTGAACTAGTGTTATTAACTGAGCAGTTTGAAATTATATAACTTATTTACTACTATGAAAATCACTGGTGTGGTTAAACATAAACTTTGGCCTTAGAGGTGTGCAGTTTTTTTACATGACAACCGTTTTTGAGCAAAATAATTGGCCAGAAGCAATGACATGGTACCAAAACAAGTCATGCTTTAAAACAAGCATTTTACCTCTCTATAGTTTCGATAGTATCTCTTTTACATGTTTTCCTATTTCTGTAACTAGTGAAAAGACCTTATGACAACTTTAACAAATGAAAAAAATATCTGTTGATTAATATGTGTAGGATTTGGCTGTGACAAGACATTGAAAAACATAAATTTCTTCTTCATCTTTCAGGTTATTGCAGAGTTTTTATCAAGAGGAGGTGACAGCAAGACACATACTGATAATGAAGTGAAGGCACTTTTCCTCCAAAAGCTCAACAAAAATCCTAAAATTAAAGTTAAAAAGGAAGTTGCAAAACTCTGTAGATAGCATGCAGACAGTTACATTTTTTTAAAAAGAACTTTATTTGTCAATCATTTGTCATATATATTACAGTTGCAATAAACATCTATTTTAAATTTAAATGTGTCATAACTTGAACAGCAACGTTTCTAAATGGCATTATTTGACTTCTAGTACTAATTAGAGTAAAAAGGGTAATTTGCATAAGTTACTTTCGTTACTCCTATCAAATACTATTTACAACCAATACCAAAATAGAGCTGTTCTCATTAACCCGTGAAACACACTTTAGTGTATCGCTCTTTACAGCATAACACGCCTTACCGTGGCCACCCAATTAAAGTTTTGTACAAGTTAGCTTAGCGTTCAAAAGTTTCTCTTTTCAAATTATTTGCTACACCTTTTCAAATTTAAACATCCTGGGAGGTTTTTCAGACACTTATAAACTTCACTATTGTCTTCGCTTTGAACATTTCAAAGTATTTCTCGTGTGACACTTGGCATGTCTTTTATATTAAGGTAAAATTCTCGCTTTCTGATTGGTTAACTTGTACAAAACTTTAATTAGGTGGCCACGGTAAAGTGCGTTGCGCTGTAATACACCTTAATTCCATTGTGTTCTTTTGTTGTTATTTGACTATCATATTTTAATTAATACATATTGTTTCATGGGTTAATGAGAGCAACTCTACTTTACACATTTTCTTTCCTTTTATTCCTTTTATTATTTCACAAAGAACGTGGGTAAAGCATTCTGGTATTGGTGATATAAGACATAATAATCTAAATGCCTATTATTAAATTAAAGTATAAACACTAAGCAATATATTGCATGCTTTTAATGTATGTACTTTAATCTAAAATATATATTTTTTTGTATTTTTTATGCTTTAAAATATTCACTGGAACCTCTTCATGCCATCTTATCTTGCAAAACTCCTCCCCTCCCCTCCCAAGTAAGATAGATGGCCTTCAGGAAATGTCACTGGCTTCCTGTGGTGAAATTGACACAGGGAACCCAACAAGATTATAAAACTAGTGCTAGTCCACCTTGCAACCACTTAGGCACAGGAAGCCCAACAGATCATGTGGGTTCCAAAGGAGACATAAAAGTGCTTCATGGTCAAATAAACTATCTGCTAAGTATTACGAGTCTGTGTGATTGTCATGGAAACCATTTGTTAATCGATTTGATGCGCCGCCGCCGCCACCAATAGGAGGCCGACTTGGTATCATGGGTTCTTTAATATTGAATACTTCAATGATTTCCTGTTAAAGAAAACAACTTTCAACTCCTTTTCTGGTAGACTGCATAGCAAATGTTACTTTTGTGGGGAAGTGTTTCTGATATAACAGCTTTTCTTTCCTTCTCTCCCACCTCTGTTTTTCTCATATGACAGTGTTTCTGGTTTCTGATATGACAGCTTTCTTTTCCTTCTCTTCTCTCCTCCCCCCCCCCCCCCCTGGCCCTTTTAATTTTTCTGATATGACTGTTTTTCAGATATGACAGCTTTCCTTTCCCTCTATCCCCTCCCCCTACCTCTGTTTTTTTTTTGCATTTATCTTAGGTTTCAAGAGGCTACAAAAAGAAATATTGATCAGAGAAATATTGATATTAGGCCTGACAATTTTTCATTTTTTACCCAATGGGGAGGAGCTAGAGAAAATTTGAAATGGGAAATAACAAAGGGATGGGTTTTTGAGAGACTAAATTGACATATGATTTGTCACATGTTGTCAACATGGTGGAAAAAAATATCACCAACCTTATATTCTGCAAAACTGAAACTTGTGATCACTTGTTTCCTCATGACCTTATTTGGGCACTGGCCCTCTTGGTATGGTACCCATGGAACTGGGAAAAAATGAAAGAATAGAATAGTTTCTTGATGATTTTACAAACGAATTAATTAGATGTTTCAGCTAAATCTTTAGCCTTCATCAGTAGAATTTGTACAAGTTTGCATGCGCGAGAGAATTTAAAAAAATAACGATGTACAATAAATTTGGGTGTGCTAAGATGTTTAGAGCAACTAGCTCGTGCTTTTATTTGTTAAATTAGAATATACAGGTGGAATGTTCATTCTATCATTTCCAGAGTTCTTGTCCTGGTAGGAATACCACACTTCTAGAAAGACTCTTCTGTGGTAATTGTTCTCACTGTCTACCACTGTAGCATTGTCAAAGTCGAATTCATGTTCGATGTTATTAAGTTTCTTAATGAAGTTATATATACAAGTTATAAAACCATAAAATTATATTGTTACTTTGTGTACTCCACTTTATGAGAAGTGTTAGTCATCATCATCATGATATATATCATCACCAACATTATCATTGCCATCATAACCATTTTCTTCTTCACAACCATCACCATCAACATTTTTATCACCCACCACCACTATTGCAATCACCATCATACCTATTCCATTATTATCATTGACTTCTTCTTCATCACCATGATAATCATCATCACCATTTTCATCATCACCACCATTGCCGGATTTCAAACCGTGAGGGCTGGGGCGAATCGCCTTATACTTTGCCAAACAAGATTTTATTTACATAATCAGAGAAACCTTGTCAAGCTTTACAAAATCCTGAAGTTTGGTGTTGATTGGTTTAATATTGTGTGAAATACAGCAATTCAAAAACTTGAAAATTTATGAAGAAATGTATGGAAAACCGGACAAGTTAGTCAAGTTGTCCGGTTTTTGACATTTCCCATACATTTCTTTACAAACGTCAATAGCTGTATCTCATGCAATATTAAACCAATCAACACCAAACTTCAAGACATTGTAAAGCTAGACAATGTTTCTCTGATTATGTAAATAAAATCTTGTTTGGCAAAGTATAGGGCAATTCGCCCCAGCCCCTAACGGTTTGAAATCCGGCAATGATAATCATCATCACAATCATATTCTCACGATCATATTCATATTTTTATAATATTCATCATCACAATAATCTTTATCATCAATATCACTATAGATACTATCATTATCATAATTATCATCACCAATATCATTATCAATATCATCATCAATATCATCATCATCATTATTATCACTAACAACAAGAAATCCATGAACATTAACATACCAACAAAGGGCAATCCTGTGTCCTCATCAATGTCTATTCTTGCTTTACCATCCTGTTATGGTTTGCATAAACACATCAATACATAACATATCCAAAAGCAAATATAAATAATGTGTGCTTTACATAAATATTAAGCTATCATTTTCAAATCTACTTGTATGATGTCTCTAATACAACACAGTTAAATTGTCATTTTTACATGTTAATGCTCTCTATTCCTAACTTGAATCTTGCTAAGCTCAAACAAAGATTAAGAAATGCTTAGAATCGTGACTTATACTGTGTTACTCCCACCTCCAAAAGAGGATTATGTGACCATTCAGTAGTTATTCTGTCTTCTTACCAAGACACATTCTTGGAAAACTCAAAGATTACTATATATGCACCAGATCACAATTTGTACAAGCTGTCACATCAAAAAGTGGATATGCAACCATTTTGGAATGTTATCACATAGTTATCACATTTATGCTCAAGTAAACTCTCTTCAATGGAGCAGGCAAAACGAGCGACGCAGGAGAGGGGAGACGTTGCCCAACTCAACTTGAAGGGGGGCTCTGTCTCTCAAGAGGAAATATACTGAACTGAACTGAATAAATTATTATATGTTACAATAATAATATTGCAATGGGTTGTCTCTTAAAAATACAAAATAAACATCTTTATAAGATGTACGGTACTTACATTTATTAAAAATGCCAGATGAAACATGTTTTCGATGGTTTGCGAGAAAGAGTGAGGGTTTACTATGAATTGGAATAAATCCACAGGAACACTGTCCTCTTTTTCACCTACAAAAACATGTCCTTATTACATGATTGTATTTAGAAAACATATAAATATTATATCATGATGCTGATGATGATACTGATGACAATTATGATGGTGAGGTTGATGATATTGATGATGGCAAGGATGATAATGGTGATGTAATGCAATGAAATGTGTGCTTGTATAGCTTTACAATTATTCATTTGTACAGGCCGCTGGCGACTTACAACCATGAGAAATTAGTAGTCAGTATGTAATAGTATGAGCCAGTCACTGAGGGTGGTCAGGGCCAGGGTTTGTTATGTCATCAGTGGTTCTTTTGCATCCCTCCGGTGCAGGTTAATGTGTGTAGTGTGGAGAAATGGGATCTTGGATTTAATGCTTATCAGAGAAGAGGTGATGATATCAATGATAATGGTGTTACCTTGTGTTACCTATTATTATCATTGTTATCATATTCCTTGCACACATCAATACATACTTGCAGGAGCTGTGGCTTTTCTCAAGTATTTGTATATTCTTGAAACCTCTGTTGATGTTGTTTCTTGGTTATTTTCTACCTTATCCAACTGAACAAATGAAATGAAAGCATGAATGAATGACTTACAGAAAGGAAGAAAAAGGAAAAGAAGAAGTGAAAAAAGAAAAATGAATGACAAAAGAAAAGAAGAATTTAAGACAATAAAATAAACGAAATTAAAAAAGAAAGAACATACAGGCACAGGGGCGAATCTAGGGGATGTCCCTTCAGGCACCAGACACCCTTCTAGCGCCACAATTACCCCTATCTAATTTAAGACATTTAGGGGCCCAACAACCCCTAATATCTTAAGAGCCCTTCATTTGCAATTGGGACACCCCCTGACAAATTTCTGGATCTGCCCCTGACACAATGGTAATTGTAAACAAAAAAGACAAAGAAAAATCTGGAATATTATTGGTCAGTCCTTGCACTTGAGCTTCCCTGAAACTTTTACAAAATTCAAGGTTTTTTATCAAAAAAATGTGACTTTACCTGGCTTGGTACTACTTTATCTGCAGCAGTAGGTTTATCAGCTTTATTCCCACTAGGATGTCGAATTATTTTACTTGGTGGTATAATTGACAGTGGACCAAACCTAGGACAAAGACAGATCATAGTGATAAACAACATAATAATTATTATAAAGTTTTTTTCAAAAAAGATGTTGGAATGAACAGCAAAAATACCAATGGAAATTCCACAATTGTAGCATACAGTACAGTGTACAAATAACTATGAGATCCCTGTTCGGCGGCAGAAAACCAATTTACGATATAATTCCAGCCCCATTTTGTGAAGAACAGGTTTAGTAAAATATAAACAAAATTTGCTTTACAATTTGAAGTTTAATAAGTACTATACAATATTCTGATCTCTGATCTGTATGAGATATGTGTTGGCTCATCTTTAACTTATTGTATATCCCATATAGATCTGCCACATACAGGGCTGCAAATAATTTTTTCTATAAGCTGGTCATTTGTCAGGCCAGGGGCAAGTTTGACCTGTCAAAAACCCAGTCTGGTCGGACAAAAATATTAATTTTAAGTGAACATAATAAAAAAGAAAGAAAGAAATACCTTATTCATACTATTTTAAGCGACCAGAAGCGGTCATTTACCAGTCAAATTCCGCTTTTTATCGAACATTTGTCCGATGACTGGCGCTTATTTACAGCCCTGCTTATATTGTATACACCTATTTCAATTAACGTTGTCCATCTGGAATGGTTGATCTGAGACTGATAGGAATTGTGTGAGTTCATTAAATTTCAAATACATTGTTTTAATCAAACTTAAATGGTGCTGAATTACAGATAATAGTGTTTCAGAAGTAAACATTAATATTCAAGTGTGATTATAATAGTGCATTTGCAGTTTAACGAGCTCCCACAATTCCTATCGGTCTCAGTTCAACCATTCCAGATGGACAACATTAATTGAAATAGGTGTATAGTACTTAGAGATATATTTCCAGATGGTTTCTTAATAATTATGAGTGTTTAGTGGTTATAATATCATTGGGTACAAGTATATCAATACAATATCTTTATGTCAATATTTAAACTATGTAGAGTGTAGCCAGTCAATGTGGGTGGTGAATTCTTTCTGCAACTTACATGAATGTTACTGATGATGTTCTTTTAAAATTTGGAGACGACAACTTGCCCAGTTTTTTCCAATTAAGGTTTTGGATTCTATTTTTATTACTTCTGGACATTCCTGCAGTACTTGTAACATTGCCTCCATTGTCATCATCATCATTGGTGTCGTCATCACCATCATCATCACTATTTACTGGCTGTGCTGCTTGCTCAACACTTCTACCACCCATTAATGTGATCTGGAATAATATTACAACATTTAAATAAATCAAAAACATGAAAAATCAATAGAAACAAAATATATTCTTCAAATTACAGTGCAACTACTTAAACAAAAAACTTGTGGAGAGTTTCTTATTCAATCTTGGTGTATTTTAAGCAAACAAAATCAAACATTTGTGGAGATTTGGTTGTTCATATTCTCAATTGTGATTGGATAATTTTGTTTTGGTGACTTTCTTTGAATATGTCGAACTGTAATAATCCATTCATTCATTCACCCATTCTATACTAGGTAAACTGATCATCCTTCATCATAAATAAATGAAAAGAAGGAAAGAAGAAGAGAAGAAAGGGATAGGAAGAAAAGAAAGGGGAAGGGAGAAGGCAAAGCAAGAGAAGGGAATGAGAGGCAAGAGAAGAAAGGGAAAGGGAAGGGAAGGAAAAATGGAAATGAAATAAAAGAAATGGAATGGGTAGTTAAGGTAAGGTAGAAATAAGGTAGAAAGGAAAATAATGGAAAGTAGAATTGCTTTTCAAGTTATTCATACCAGTTTTTCTGCAAAAACATCTGGGTCAAACTTCACAAGGTGAGTCTGCAGTTGTTGTGCTTGTACTCTACCAAGTTTTGATGCCAACACAAGAAACTTGGCATCTAAAACTGCTTCTCTTGTTTGCTGGACTGAAAACATAAATATAATAATAAAAATATAATAAAAATATTTTGCGCTGCAGATCCACATATTGGTTCTACGTCTGCTGGCACTCACACTCACTACCTCTACATTAATAATTTTCAAACATCACTCCTCACATATAGATTTTTGCTGAGCGAGGAAAACCTGGATTACCCGGAGAAAATACCCCAGTGGTATTTGTATACTCAAATCACACATGATCCGGTGCCCAACCTGGGACCCAAGTCAGAAACACAGTGGAGAAAGGCCAGTGCTTACACCACTCAGCTAAGCGATGTCAACATGCTATAGATACTTGTTAAAATCAAGCTACATTGAATTGACATACTGTCAAGTTTATTGATTTCCACTTAATATTGCATCGAAATTAAAATATATAATATTACCATCATGAAATAGCTCTTCAGCTCTGTCCAAAGCCTTGTGTAAGCCTCTTGACTGTGGTTTCGTAAATTCAAGCCTATTCTCTGCAAATAAAAGCAAAAAAAATGAGTATTAAATACAATTTTTTAAGCAGAAAGCGCACAAAATCGTACAGAAAATTACACAAAATGTGATGTAAAATTGGCCCAATTCATGGAGATTTCTCCACTTAACTAAGATATCTTTTATAGGAGCGTACAAATAACTAAACTAAAATGTGAATTACCATAAATCATTGCAAGTTTAAAAGTTTTTTCAAGCGGTAAACAACACTTACTTTCAGTCTCGGTGATCAGTTCGCGGTATTCATAGCGAACTTGTTTTCTCTTTTCTCGATCTTGATGCGGATTAAAATGCTGAGCTTCATCATTATCATCGTCAGACATCTTTCACAGATAGTTATAGCCGCTTCTGATGTGAAATCCGAGGCAAAGAGAGGCTAAAAACACAGAAATTTGCACAGAAAGTACTCAATGTGTTGTCAAGTTCCCGCGCCTGTTCACATGGACCAGTGACGTCATGGAATGTTGACATGTGACCAGATAAATCTCAATCCACGATCTTACAAGTTATTTCAATACTCGTGGACCTTGCTCATTCATCATCATCATTTCACTAATAATGACATCATTTTCACGTCATATATTTCTATACCTTACATTTTTAATCAATTTCGATTATTTCAATGAAACTATCTTTGTTTTTAATGTCATTTTGTGTAAAATATGAATCGCGCGCAAATATATATACATTGTTTTCCCGCTTATTACCTTTTGTAATTTAGTAATTGCCAAAACTTTGTTTATCTAATATGGTCGCTTTTCTTTATAGTTGTTTCTTTTATTAAATACTTTTTTGCCGTCTGATAAAAAAAACTCTTTTGGGCTCCCTTTGTGGGGAAAACACAGCTAGCCCAAAACAATAAATCTCGCAAATCCTCCGTCAGCCTGCTGGCTGCTGTGAAGACTCTGTTTCATTCTTGCGTTCAAAATATTTTTTGGCGAATAAGATTTTAAGCTCAAGAGTCTGCACAGCAAGCTAATCCTACCTTTTCTCCCACTTAAAATCGTCCATGTCCTGCATGGACCCTGTTATAGTATTTTCTCCTTCCAAAAATTATATATCAAACGGGTTCAGTAAAAAAAAGTGAAAAAAGAGTCAATGAGTAAATACAATCAGATTCATTTATTTATCGCATTTATTGGTATTTTAAACAAAAATGCACATCCAAAGCACTACACCATCAACCTTTGCTAATGTGGAGGCTTCTAAAAGAGCCGTTATTTTTATTGCTTGCACAAGTCAGTTGTTCTACTTGCTGCTCGTGTACTTTGTCACAGCTTTGTCATCATCATCATTGGTGTCATCGTCACCATGATCATCACTATTTACTGGCTGTGCTGCTTGCTCAACACTTCTACCACCCATTGATGTGATCTGGAATAATATTACAACATTAAAATAAATCAAAAACATGAAAAATCAATAGCAACAAAATATATTCTTCAAATTACAGTGCAACTACTCAAACAAAAAACTTGTGGAGGGTTTCTTATTCAATCTTGATGTATTTTAAGCAAACAAAATCAAACATTTGTAGAGATTTGGTTGTTCATATTCTCAATTGTGATTGGATAGTTTTGTTTTGGTGACTTTCTTTGAATTTGTCGAACTGTAATATTATACATTCATTCATTCACCCATTCTATACTAGGTAAGCTGATCATCCTTCATCATAAATAAATGAAAAGAAGGAAAGAAGAAGCGAAGAAAGGGATAGGAAGAAAAGAAAGGGGAAGGGAGAAGGCAAAGCAAGAGAAGGGAATGAGAGGCAAGAGAAGAAATGGAAAGGGAAGGGAAGGAAAAAATGGAAATGAAATAAAAGAAATGGAATGGGAAGTTAAGGTAAGGTAGAAATAAGGTAGAATGGAAAAATAATGGAAAGTAGAATTGCTTTTCAAGTTATTCATACCAGTTTTTCTGCAAAAACATCTGGGTCAAACTTCACAAGGTGAGTCTGCAGTTGTTGTGCTTGTACTCTACCAAGTTTTGATGCCAACACAAGAAACTTGGCGTCTAAAACTGCTTCTCTTGTTTGCTGGACTGAAAACATAAATATAATAATAAAAATATAATAATAACATTTTTCACAGCAGATCCACATATTGGTTCTTCGTCTGCTGGCACTCACACTCACACTCACTACCTCTACATTAATAATTTTCATACATCACTCCTCACATATAGATTTTTGTTGAGCGAGGAAAACCTGGATTACCCGGAGAAAATACCCCAGTGGTATTTGTATACTCAAATCACACATGATCCGGTGCCCAACCTGGGACCCAAGTCAGAAACACAGTGGAGAAAGGCCAGCGCTTCCACCACTCAGCTAAGCGATGTAAAACATGCTATAGATACTTGTTAAAATCAAGCTACATTGAATTGACATACTGTCAAGTTTATTGATTTCCACTTAATATTGCATCGAAATTAAAATATATAATATTACCATCACGAAATAGCTCTTCAGCTCTGTCCAAAGTCTTGTGTAAGCCTCTTGACTGTGGTTTCGTAAATCCAAGCCTATTCTCTGCAAATAAAAGCAAAAAAATGAGTATTAAATACAATTTTTTAAGCAGAAACACGATGGTCAGAATAATAGAATTTACTCCCACTGGGTCCACAGCTTTGTGTAACTTTGTGTAAAATTCTCTAAATGTAACCAATTTGGAATGAAGATAGTTTGAAGCAATCTGCATTTAATGGTGTCTCACTTGTGATTGACAGGATGACGTCATAACTGACGTATGAATTTGGCACCAAAGCTTAGAATTTTGAAATTGATTTCACAAAGTACCGGTAACTAAAAATGTTCTATTCTCAAAATGATGCATTTTAATGAAAATCCCACCTAAATCCGACTAATGGTTCAAAAGTTATCACTAATTAAAAAAACTCAAATTTCCCGCCAAATGTGAAAGAATGTAACAAAATAACCATATATGGTCAAAATTAAGGGTATTTATACAGCTTATCCCCTAAACATAGTCAGATGGAAACAAAGTGAATGCATTAAAACAAATTTGTAGTTTTTTTGATTTTGGAAATTGTTTGTCACATGGTGTATTACGTCATTGCTTTATACATATGACGTCATTATGTACCTCATGACGTAATACACCACGTGACAAATAATTTCCAAAATCGAAAAAAGTTACAAATTTGTTTTAATGCATTATTCACTTTGTTTCCATCTGACTATGTTTAGGGGATAAGCTGTATAAATACCCTTAATTTTGACCATATATGGTCATTTGGCGGGAAATTTGACTTTCTTTAATTAGTGATAACTTTTGAACCATTCATCGGATTTAGGTGGGATTTTCATTAAAATGCATAGTTTTTAGCATAAAACATTTTCAGTTACTTTGTGAAATCAATTTTCAAAATTCTAAATTTGGCGCCAAATTCATACGTCCGTTATGACGTCACCCTGTCAATCACAAGTGAGACACCAATACCATTGAATGCAGATTGCCTCAAACTATCTTCATGCCAAATTTGGTTACATTCAGAGAATTTTACACAAAGCTGTGGACCCATCGGGAGTAAAATATACCATCTCTGACCATCGTGTAAAGCGCACAAAATCGTACAGAAAATTACACAAAATGTGATGTAAAATTGGCCCAATTCATGGAGATTTCTCCACTTAACTGAGATATCTTTTATAGGATCGTACAAATAACTAAACTAAAATGTGAATTACCATAAATCATTGAACGTTTAAAAGTTTTTTCAAGCGGTAAACAACACTTACTTTCAGTCTCGGTGATCAGTTCGCGGTATTCATAGCGAACTTGTTTTCTCTTTTCTCGATCTTGATGCGGATTAAAATGCTGAGCTTCATCATTATCATCGTCAGACATCTTTCACAGATAGTTATAGCCGCTTCTGATGTGAAATCCGAGGCAAAGAGAGGCTAAAAACACAGAAATATGCACAGAAAGTACCACAAGTACTCAATGCGTTGTGAAGTTCCCGCGCTTGTTCACATGGAATGGAATGTTGTGACGTCATGGAATGTTGACATGTGACCAGGTGCAATCCACGAACTACTCGTGGACCTTGCTCATTCATCATCATCATTTCACTAATAATGACATCATTTTCACTTCATATTTCTACACCTTACATTTTTAATCAATTTCGATTATTTCAATGAAACTATTTTTGTTTTTAATGTCATTTTGTGTAAAATATGAATCGCGCGATATTTTTTGGCGAATACGATTTTGAGCTCAAGAGTCTGCACAGCAAGCTAATCCTCCATTTTCTCCCACTTAAAATCGTCCATGTCCTGCACGGACCCCGTTACTGTATTTTCTCCTTCCAAAAATTATAAATCAAACGGGTTCAGTAAAAAATAGTGAAAAAAGAGTCGATGAGTAAATACAATCAGATTCATTTATTTATCGCATTTATTGGTATTTTAAACAAAAATGCACATCCAAAGCACTACACCATCAACCTTTGCTAATGTGGAGGCTCCTAAAAGAGCCGTTGTTTTTATTGCTTGCACCAGTCAGTTGTTCTACTTGCTGCTCGTGTACTTTGTCACAGCTTTGGTGCCCTCGCTAACAGCGTGCTTGGCCAATTCACCGGGAAGAAGAAGACGAACGGCGGTCTGAACCTCTCGTGAAGTAATGGTTTGCTTCTTGCTGTAGTGGACAAGACGAGAACACTCGGACGCAATGCGCTCGAAGACGTCGTTGACAAAGGAGTTCATGATGGACATGGCCTTGCTGGAAATACCAGTGTCGGGGTGGACTTGTTTCATGACTTTGTAGATGTAGATTGAGTAGGTCTGCTTTCTCTTCTTCATCCTCTTCTTGCCAGAACCTGAAATCTGCTTCTTTCCCGCCTTCTTCGACCCTTTTTTGGACACTTTCGCAGGCATTTTCTCAAGTTTTCAGTTTTCCACTCAACACAAAGATGAAGTAAAAATGATGTACAAGTGAACGTTGGACCTATTTATATAGCAAGCGATAGGATCGAAATGCAAACTTACCTATGTGAAAACACGCTAACACTTTACTGGTTTTCCTAATGAAGAAATTTGATTGGAAGATCCCCTTACGTTAAAAGATCTCACTGATTGGTTGAATAGTGGGGAATTCTGATTGGTTCATTGCGATCCTCTTCGGATCCGAAATAGTCCATGGGCCAGAGGGGGTCCACGGTACCAGTCAGAGGGACAAATTGTGACCTATATCAGATGAAAGTTTATCTTATGGTGTTTATAAATTCAAGTGATAGCAATCCTGAAGCGGTAGCTTTTACGTATTTTTTTATATATCTTTTTTTTCAAAATTTCATTTTAGCATGAAAACGAGGCTGGTGTTATATTTGTTTGTAAAAAATATTTGATGATATTTAAAATATGTTTCAACATCCCAGGTAGCTCACAAACACATAGTTACACAATGTTAAGTCATAAAATCCCGTAAATTCCTTCCAAAAGAAAGTTTTATCCGAAAAATCGAGTACTTAAAAAGTCGCAAAGCATCATGGGACATTTCCAAGATGGCGGAAAGCATGCATGGTAAGTACCTGAAAAGTCTTTAGTTTTTCAACACTTTATACTACTTTCTTTGCAAATTAACAACTAAACTAACTTGATAAGTTCCCAAAAACACATTTTTGGAAGAAATTCATGCCTGGCTTAGTCATTTAGGAAAGCAAAACTTACAGAGATTCTAAGTCGGTTCGTAAACGAAGTTACTAAAAGGAGCAATATAAATGAGCTACAATGACCTAAAATGACCTACAATAAAGTACAATGAGCTACTATAAGTTGTAGTTACTACAATCCAGACACACTTCCTTCCAGACAAGCATGAAAACGATGTAAAAACTGCCAATTAATTGCCATTAATTTTACTCACCAACGAAGGCCGTATTTTCTTTGATGCGTTCTCTCTCGTAACCATAAATTAATAATAAGCTGGAATTATTTGTTATAGTGATTAAAAATACGAGATTCTGCTGAAAATAAAAAAAAAAATGAGTGAAAAAAGCGTATATTCCGAACCTGAAGTTCATGATTTGATTCATCCGGTGATGCCTGCATGGTTGTTTTGATCGTATGCCAAAGGAAACCCGCGATCTGAACGAATCACGAACATGAAAATATACGCTTTTTTCAATTAAATTTATCACTTTCAGTAGAATCTCGTATTTTTTTTAACTATAACAAATAATTCCAGCTTCTTTTTAATTTGAATTGTCACGAGAAAGAACGCCTCGAAGAAAATACGTCGTTCGTAGATGAGTGAAGTAAATAGTGGTTCTTAGATTGTTTTTCATGCTTTTCTGGCTTGTATTGTGTCTGGCTCGTAATAACTACAACTCACAGTTGCAATTGCTCATTGTAGCATATTGAAGGTCATTGTAGGTCATTGTACCTTATTGTAGGCCATTGTATACGTAGGTCATCGTAGGTCAGTGTAGCTCATTGCGCCTTTTAGTAACTACGAGTTCGTAATTCGATAAGCAAAACAAAACTAAAAAGAAAACGTTTTTTTTTTTCATTTTAACAGATTTTGTGAAGCGTCCTCGATTAGAAAAGTGCATCATTCATTGTACTGATGATAATAGTGAAACCTTGACGTCTCCTCAGGACATTGAATCATGGAATACATTAGTTAATGCTGCCACAATTAGAAACTACCAACCTGTGCTAGATTTAGCCAAAACCGTAGGCGCACAAGGAGTCCCACACATTTTTTACCATAGAAAATGTCGCAGTATTTTTACGATGAAGCGAGAGTTAGTTAAGTTGTCACAAGGTTACCAGGGAGTTTCCCATACCACCATGGAAAGTCAAAGTCAAAGACCTGTATCAACTAGACAGGCACCAAACCAAAGTACAACTCTTGACTACATTTGCATTTTCTGTGACAAGAAAAAGAAATACCTCAAATGCTCAAGAAGTCGAGAAGCACTAGTTCAATGCACTGACTTGCGTGCTGATCAGTCTGTAAGAACCACAGCCATTGCAAAGGGAGACAGTAAACTCATTGCTATTGTAACTAGAGAACTGGTAGCCGCTGAAGCATGTTATCACAGGTCATGCTACCGTGAATACACAAGACCCCAAAAAGTAAGCAGCACTGTGCCAGAAACCGAAACTGAAGGCGACGACAACTATAAAACCATAGAGTCCAAAGCGTTTGAGAAGCTGTTCGAATATATAAGAGTGGATTTACTGGAAAATCCAAGGTTGATAAAGATGGTTGTGCTAAGAGACCTATTGGCGACTTTCATGCAGTCAATTGGTGCTACTGAAATCACAGAGTCAACCAAAAAACACTTCCGGAGGAAGTTAGAAGCAGAATTCGGCAACTTGCTGCAGTTTGAGGATTTGTTAGAGAATAACAAGTTGTTTATTATTCCTGCAAATCTTTCAAAGCTGCAGCTGGCTCGAGAGGTGACACAGCTTACACAACAAAAGGAAAAAGTGGATGTACCTTCGAGAATAACAAATATCCAAGAAGCAGGACTCTGTATTCGAGATGCAATCCTTGCCAATACTGCTGAAATGTCATGGCCTCCTAAACCCTCAGAGTTGCGAGAGAGAGATATAAATTTGCCTATGGAACTCACAGCTTTCCTTCACACGGTGTTAACGGGTAACACAAATATACCAACGGAATCCCCCCAGAGAATTCAGCGCCTTATCAACTCTTTTGGACAAGACATCATATATGGAGTGAGCGGTGGGCGCCAGAAACCACCAAAACAAATTCTGCTACCATATGCCGTTAAGTCCTTAACCAACAATGTTGAACTGATTCAAATGTTAAACCGATGTGGACATGGTATCGCTTATTCTCAGCTAGAGGAAATGAATACTGCTCTTTGTCTGCATAAAATGGCTTCCACAACCGAGAATGAAATTCCCTTACCCGAGAATATTCAGCCATATATAAACACAACACTAGCATGGGACAATATAGATCGACTAGAGGAGACTTTGTCTGGTGCTGGAACCTCCCATCGTGTAAACGGTATTGCTGTTCAGGCTAGACATTTTGGTCCAAGTCTACCCCCGAAACCAGTAGCAGAGTTAGTAAGAACAAGGAGAAGAAGTATAGATCCTGTTATACACACCGCAGTTCCCCATTACAACGCTGGAGAGCGATGTGGTCCTCGTGCTAGAGGATATGTTAAAGTTACAGCAGAACAGTTGGAAGCAAATGCACGACAGAAAAACTTGCTTTGGATCTTGGTACGTCTCCATGCCAAAGAGAGACAGAGGGTCAGCAGTTGGACAGGGTTCAATATTTCTGTTCGCAACAAAGTTCAAGTCTCAAAGGACAACATTGGATACCTACCAACCATCAATTCTCCTGCTACAGACATCGCTACAGTGCACGAGGTATTATTGCAGTCACTGAAAATAAAGAACAGTCTTCAGCTAAAGAGCATCGTTCTTGTCTTTGATCAAGCACTTTATGCAAAAGCAACAGAGATTCAGTGGAAACATGCTGAAAAGTTTAAAGACCTTGTGCTACGAATGGGAGTGTTCCATACAGCCTGTACCATGTTGTCTATAATTGGTAAACGTTTCCAGGATGCCGGCCTGCGGGACATTTGTGTTGAATCTGGAGTGGTAGCAGAAGGATCAGTTTCTGGTGTGCTGGATGGGCGCAGGTATAACCGTGGTGTAAGGTTCCATAAGCTAATGTATGAAGCTCTGATGAGACTCGTTTGGAAAGGTTTTCTGCCCTGGATCGAAGAAAATCATAAAGATTCCAAAGCTTCAATTAATGGTTTTTTCCATGATCTAGAAGAGATGTATGACAACGTTTGTGAAGAAGAGTTCAAGAGGAACATGACCAGTGATTCGTTTGCGGAATTTGCCAAAATGTTCGAACTATACATGGACTTTCTTCGACAGTCAAACGGTAAACTCTCACAATTCTGGATGTCATACATTGACATGATAGAGATTCTCCTAGGAATGTTAAGAGCGTCTAGAGAAGGTAACTGGGAACTTCATGTATCTTCAATTCGAAGAATGATCCCATGGTGTTTTGCTTATGACCATTTGAACTATGCTAGATATCTATCTGCATACCTATCTGAAATGTCACACCTCGAAGAAGAGCATCCAGATGTTTTGGCGTATTTCAGGTCTGGTGGTTTTTCCGTTCAGCTGGGAGACAAGAACCCCTTTGGAAGAGTACCAGTCGACCAGACTTGTGAGGAGACAGTAAACAAAGACACTCAGACACCAGGAGGGACCAAGGGCTTCAGCTTGAAACCAAGAGCCGTGAGTAAATATTATCTCATAGCTGAGTACAGGAGCATATTCATGCGTCAGCTCAAGGACATGCTTCATTTGGGTACATCCAACTACCAACACACCGATCTTCAGCCAAGTCGAATTTTGAGAGATGAGGCAGACGTGAAGGCTGTGATGTCTGTACTGGAGGAAAGCTGGATCAACCCATTCAAACGTGAAACACAAGATCTAGTGTGCCTATCAACAGGAAAACTTGCAACTCAAGAAATAGAAGAAGACTTGATACGAGCGCAAGATACAGGGGAGCAGTCCTACAGGAGTTTCAGTAAAGACAGACTAGAGTCCGACCCTCCAAAAAGCAAGCTCAATGATAAAATGACAAAACTCAAGTTGAAAACGTTTGCTGATCTAGCCAAGAAGATGAAAATCCAAAGACAGACTGGCAAAGAAGTCATACTCATGGCAGATCGAAAGTTATTTGCACAGATGATCATTATAGCTGAGAACAGGAAGCTTAAGATGAGCGATGTTCTGTGCCACCCACTTGGACCTCTACCCTGGGCTTTAGCTTCTGCTGATGGGACGCCTCGGAAGACCAATAAGGCATCGCTTGCTAAGGCGCTTAAGAAGGACATTAGAGCAGCAGATGTGATACCACAACCAAGCACAAGAATCATCGATGGAATGGCAATGGTACAGAAAATAAAAGGCGACCAGAAAACATTTGCTGAAGTAGCTGATTGTGTTTTGTCTATGGCCCTAAGTGAAGGAATTGATAGCCAGCGTATTGATGTGGTCTTCGATGTTTACAGAAAAGAATCAATCAAGAATACTGAAAGAGAGAAAAGAGGGTCTGAAAGTGGACACGAATTCAGAAATATAAAGGCAGAGCACAAGATCCATCAATGGCGAAAGTTCCTATCCAATTCCCAAAATAAATCACTGCTTATTAAGTTCATCGTTGAAGAGTGGCAAAAGGAGAACTCCAGAAAGAAATTAGCTGAAAAGATTTTGTTTGTAACCACAGAAGATCGTTGCTTTGCAATAACGGTAGGAGGAGCAACAGAGAGGGTAGAATTACAGTCAACACAAGAAGAGGCAGACACCAGAATGCTACTTCATGCTGCTCACGCAGCAATGGAAGGGTATGTGACAGTGGTCATATCGTCGGATGACACAGACGTGCTCATTCTCTGCTTGGCTTTTCACAGTTGTATCACATGCACATTGTTTGTGAAGTGTAGTTCGCAAAGTCGGACAATGTACATCAATGTTTCTGATGTGGCACATATGTTTGGCTCAGACCTTTGTAAATGTCTACCAGGTGTTCATGCCTTCACTGGTTGTGATAGTGTTAGTGCGTTTGCAGGTAAGGGAAAGCTAACAGCATTGAAGATTGTAAAGAAGAACAGGAGGTTTCAATGCTTGTTCCAGCAGGTTGGAATGCAGTGGGAGCTTTCAGACGAGCTTTTCACTCAGCTTCAGGAGTTCACTTGCCTCTTGTATAGTGCCAACCCAGGGACTACTGATGTAAATGAGCTACGCTACAGACTGTTCTGTTCAAAGAAAGGAGGGCTTGACTCACATCAGCTTCCTCCTTGTACAGACTGCCTAAAACTGCACTCTTTAAGAGCTAACTATCAGGCAGCTATCTGGAGAAGGAGCCTACAAGCGAGTCCAGTTATTCCTCTCCCTATTGGACATGGATGGATACATGAGGAAGATAGCCTTGTTATCAAGTGGATGAGTGGAGAACCAGCCCCGATGGCCGTCCTGGAATTCCTCTCCTGCACGTGTGCAAGAACATGCAAGCCACCAAACTGCTCATGTATAGCCAATGGTCTAAGGTGTACCGATATGTGCCGGTTGCAAGAATGTGATAACCGAGCCGAGGAAGAAGTAGCTGACTTTTCTGATGATGATGATGAGACAGATGAAGATTAAGGTGGCTATGAACACTAGCAAGCAATTTTAGTATAAATGTAGACCTCACAATTGTTTGTGAAGCATGAAAAACTGAATTAGTAAAACAGAACAGTTAAAACTATGACAATAAAGCAATGCTCTTATAAATATTTCTACAAAGTGAACAATAGGTTGCCATGGCAACGAAATATGTTGTAAGTTATCCTTAAACTTCTTGATTGTGTCTTTTATACCTTTCTTGCACTTTCTCGATATGAAGTGTGCAAATGAAGTAAATTTAATTGCAATAAACACTTAATCATTTAAGATAAGGAAATGTTTAATAATACTGATGACGTCATAAAACCACGTGATAAAAGCAGAAAAGCTACCGTTTCAGCATTGCTATCACCCATAATCATAAACTACAGGCTCCAAGGATTAAAAAGATATATGATAGCATTTGTCCCTCCGAGTGGTACCGAAACACATATTTGAGGGGTCTTGGCCCATGGACTAAAAAGTTTACAAATAATTTCGAAAAATCAATTTATTAAATTCTATCATCTTGTAAACTTTATAGAGGGTTGAGTTTATTTGTACTCTTGATAAAGCTAAACTATGTCTGGTCGTGGAAAAGGAGGAAAGTCTCGAAGTACTGCCCGAAAATCCCGTTCTTCTAGAGCTGGCTTGCAATTCCCAGTGAGCAGAGTCCATCGTTTTCTTCGTAAAGGAAATTACTCCAAAAGAATCGGATCCGGAGCAGCAGTCTATCTTGCAGCAGTTATGGAGTATCTGACAGCAGAAATTCTTGAGCTTTCAGGCAACGCATCGCGGGATAACAAGAAAAAGAGGATAATCCCTCGACATCTCATGCTGGGTATTCGAAACGATGAAGAACTCAACAGCTTGTTGGCGAAGGTGACCATTGCACAGGGCGGCGTGCTACCAAACATCCAAACTGTATTGCTACCGAAGAAGAAAAACGGATGAATGATACTGTATAAAACAACGGCTCTTTTAGGAGCCAACATGTTTATGATAGTGAATGACAACAGAAATGCTTGAACTTTCAAATCGAAATCTTACCACATTATATAACTTGCAAGTTCTCCAAATTGCAGAAACGTTTGTGTTAAAAAATGTTATATTAGATAAAAAGTAGTACGTTTTCAAAAAATAAATGAATAAAAACTATTTTGGTCTGAGAATGTGTAAATTGTGGGTTCCCTGTGGTATTAACGAGTGGGAGCCGATGTTTACCCGAGTGAGTACGAATGTATAGAAAGATATGACGTCATGTTCGTAAAGTTTATTTTCAGAGCAGGAATTACGAAGTACATTTTGTACCTAAAATAGTCCTTGTTTTCTTGCAAATTTCTCATTTTACTCGCTCTTACCAACATGGGGTTATTTGGTAAGACTCCACAGAAAACACCAAAGGAGCAGGTAATCGTTATTGCTTTATGAAAGGCTTTTTCGTAGCAGAGTTTGTGGCACAGTGCTAAACTCGAAACTGCACGACTTTCAAATTTATGTGTCTTTCATACATAAAAACTTGTTTTTACAGTTGAATAATTCTATTTGCATTTATTGTGCTTTGTATTTTGATTCTTTGAGAGTGAGTTGCCAAATTTTCGTGAAGCAGCATTTTGACAGTTTCTAATAATGTTACGTCTGAGTTTGGTTTATATAATTATTTTCATTGTCATTTTGTTTGGTGTAGGTTAGAGAATGGTCTTCTTCGTTACGTAAAGAAGGAAGAGTACTAGATAGACAAATAAGAGGTTGGTTTGTTGGAATGTTAATCTTGGGGATATTGCTCTTGTATTTTAATTTGTGAATATAGTACAGACCCCTTTATCTACATGTAGCTTCAATCAAAGGCTATTAATAAGAAAATATAAAATAGTAATATTTATTGTTAGTGGAGTTATCATCATCATAAATCTCAATCATGATCATCATTATTATTACTGTTATCATCACTACCACCACTATCATCATCATATCGTCATCATCATTATTATATTTCACTCTCAACATTAAACCATCATTATCATCATTGTTATCATCATTGTTATCATTGTTATCATCACTACCACCACTATCATCATCATATCGTCATCATCATTATATTTCACTCTCAACATTAAACCATCATTATCATCATTGTTATCATCATTGTTATCATCATTGTTATCATCATTGTTATCATCATCATTATAAATCTCAATCATGATCATCATTGTTATCATTGTTATCATCACTACCACCACTATCATCATCATATCGTCATTGTTGTTATTGTATCGCCAATTAGCTTGACTGTACATTAGCCAAACAAATTTATTTATCTATCTATTTATTTAAGACAAAGAAAACCAACTCTTAATGTCCAATCGGACTCCCTAATCGGGGCAAAAGTGTTCTTGTAAATTATTCATAGGTTTATCATTTATATTATTCTCTTACTGTCATGCTTTTATACCATTACATTTACATGATAATGGCGTCAGTATGACTCCGAAACGTTGTGAAATAAATTTATTTATTTATTTATTTATTTATCTATTTATCTATTTATTTATTTATTTATTTATTTATTTATTTATTTATTTATTTATTTATTTATTTATTTATTTATTTATTTATTTATTTATTTATATATTTATATATTAAATTATTTATTTATTTATTTACTTCTTTATTTATTTATTTATTTATGTATTTATTTATTTATTTATTTATTTATTTATTTATTTATTTATTTATTTATATATTTATATATTAAATTATTTATTTATTTACTTATTTATTTATTTATTTATTTATTTATGTATTTATTTATTTATTTATTTATTTATTTATGTATTTATTTATTTATTTATTTATTTATTTATTTATTTATTTATTTATTTATTTATTACATTCAGAATAGAAAAAACACAATCAAAATATTATGTTTGATAACCGATTGTTCTGGACTGAATAAACTTTTACCAAATTGAAATTATTTAATTGTATTTGTAGCTATTCAAAATGAAGAAATGAAAGTCAAGCGATCAATCAAAGAAGCAGCTAAGAAAGGAGACAAAGATGTCTGTCGTATTCTTGCAAAGGAGATGATCAATTCCAAAAGGGCTGTTAATAAAATGTATGCTTCAAAAGCACAGTTAAACTCAGTGGAAATGTCTATGAAGAATCAATTAGGTAATTGTTAGTTTTTTTGGTTGTTGTTGTTTTGATCTGGTGGTTTATAATAATATATTGAATACATTTATGGGTGCATTCCGTCGATAAACTGTTGTCATAGTTGGTGTAAATAAGATTATATTACAATAACAAAAGTAGTGATGATGGTTATAATGGTGGTTGTGATGATGGTGATGGTGGTAGTGGAGATGATGATGGTGGTAGTGGTGATGATGATGATGATGATGATGATGATGATGATGATGATGATGATGATGATGATGATGATGATGATGATGATGATGATGATGATGATGATGATGATGATGATGATGATGATGATGATGATGATGATGATGATGGTAGTGATGATGATGATGGTGGTGGTAGTGATGATGATGATGGTGGTGGTAGTGGAGATGATGATGGTGGTGGTGGTGGTAGTGGTGATGATGATGATGATGGTGGTAGTGATGATGATGATGGTGGTGGTAGTGGTGATGATGATGGTGGTAATGGAGATGATGATGGTGGTGATGGTGGTAGTAGTGGTGATGATGGTGGTAGTGGTGATGACGGTTGTACAGGTAGTGGTGATGATGGTAGTGGTGATGATAATAGTTGTAGTGGTGGTATTAATGACTGAGGTGGTGGCAGTTATGATGATTGTGGTAATGACATCAACAAAATGGAGTTGATGATGGATGTCATAATGATGAAAGCAACATTAGTATTGTATTATTTTATTGTCACTTATTCTCCCTGGAAATGTCAGTCTGATAAAAATATCACCATGTTCTTAATACAGCTACTCTGAGAATGGCAGGTGCTTTAGAGAAGAGCACTGAAGTCATGGCATACATGCAAAAGTTAATCAAAATACCACAGATTCAGTCTTCAATGATGGAGTTATCTAAAGAAATGATGAAGGTATTATTCTTGCTACACATTAACTGTAAATCAAACTATAATCCCTTTTACTGTGCCATTTTGCAATGTAGCTGTGCCTTTACATTGAAGCAAGATGAACTTGCAATGATAGGGACCTCTTTAACTCTGCAGTTAATTATTCACAAGCTCGCCATTGTCTTGCTTCATTTCAAAAGCATGGCACGAAAATGACGCACAGAACTGTGAAATGACCATTCAAAACCTCAGACAATAACATCAATGGTTAGCAGTGCTTGCAATGATAGAGAGTGACTTTGATTAACACCTTGGATAGTTATTTATGTCTTTATTGCAAGCTCACCACTTAATTGTCTCACTTCATTTCAAAGACATGGCTACCTTTCAAAAGAAAACTGCAAAAGGAATAATTCACCATCAAAACCTCAGACACTAACATCAACAGTTAGCACTAGTTCACACGGTTTGAAGGATGGCCATTCATTAGCATATTTCAAGTCTCACACATAAACTTTCCTATTTGCGAAAGAAGATCTTATTAATATATGAAAGTACATGTATCATATCCCAAGGGTTGTATCACATGATGAGAAATGGGTACAGGGTTCATGCTAAGTATATTTAAACTCCTTGAAAACTCCGAAGATTTGATTTACGTTTTTAAAGGCACTTGAAAAGCCCTTGAATTTTAGAAGATCAGCAAAAACTCCTTAGAAACTCCTTAATTCTAGCCAAATTAAAGTAGGGTAAATTTTGATAAAATTTGTTCATTCTGGGTGACGTTAACAATGACGAATATATCATTTATATATCAAAGTTGTTGCAAAAAATTGCTTAAGAAAAACACTTTTTGGTCCTTAAAAACTCCTTGAAAACTCCTTAGATAACTCCTTGTTTACTGACATTAGCACAAACCCTGTGGGTAAACAAACAAAGAAGTTAGTCACCATCAAACCCAAGAATGGAAATTCTATAACATGAAAGCTATATCTCATTTGATTGTGTTATTCTCTCCTTAAGGCTGGTATTATTGAAGAGATGCTAGAAGACACATTTGAAAGTTTAGAAGATGATGATCTTGAAGAAGCTGCTGATGAAGAAGTTGACAAGATCCTATTTGAAGTAACTCAAGGTATGATAGATGCTTGAAGCCATTCTCTGTATTCTCAAATTCATTTCACACTGGAGTCTGTTTGATGCCCCCAATAAAAATGTTAGGTGAAAGTTTCAGTTTTCAAAATTGAAGTAAGGTTTTTTTTATTGATTTAGAAATGCAATTTAACAGGAAGCCGTAGAAATGTTGAAGTTTGCAGAATATCAAAAATGTCTTTAATACAAAAAATTATACATTGTGCAATTAGGTAGTCATGGTCATATTTTTTAATGCAATACAAAAAGTGCATTCCATTTTAATTTATTAATTTTCTTTTTTCAGGTGTTCTTGGGACTGCAGGGCCTGCTACAACTGCTCTACCAGTAAGACCATTATTATTTCAATCAATATTTTTTGCACTTTTGCACTATTTTGTGTACGTGTTTAAGGGGCTTTCATTTATTAGTGTATGGGGGGTCGCAAATATTGAGGGGGGATAGTTATTTTTTTTAAATATACAGGGGGTTTGTTCTTAATTGTATGCAGCTTTAGTAAATAACTGGGCAAATATAGGGGGTTATGATATTTTTGCTAACCAGGAAGGGAGGGTTGGGTAATATTTGGTAAAGTCAACCAGTGATTTTGTCGAACCCCTCCCCCCCCCCCCCCCCCCCCCCCCGTTAAATTAATAAATGAAATGGTCATTTATCCTACATAATTTAATACTTTGATTATTCTTGTTGGAGTATACCGTCTCATATTTTCATTTTGTAATGGCCAGGTATCATGGACAACCATTTTGAAAAATCCTGTATTGTTTGTTTGTGCTTTATAACTGACATTTTTAATATCTTTTTTACAGAGCGGTGCCGAAGGTATCTCAGAGCCAGCTGAGCCTGAAGAAGACATGGATGAGATGCGAACTAGATTAGATGCACTACGAAGCTGAAACCCTACCAACCTCCCCTCCTGCTATATCACATGCTATGCAATCCCAGTGAGAATAATTATAAGATTGCATGTGATCTAGATTGGAGGCACTACGAAGCTGAACCCCTACCCCACCCCCTGACATAATTATAGTGCTATATCATATGCTATGCATGCAATCCCAGCAAGAATGATTATAAGATTGCATGTGATCTAGATAAGAGGCACTATATCTAGAGCCTCATCTAGATCTACTGCTATAACTTACACACTAGCAAAGCATCATCCAATCCCATTTAGTACAATGCACCAGTTTCATGTTATCTAGCACTGCTGTACAATTTAAGAAAAGGTACATTTTCACAGGGATAATCTTGATTAAATTTACATTTGTCTTCTTTTTTTTTAGCAGTTTATTTTCCCATGCTTGGTGTGGAATTTGTGAATATTCTTGCAACGTATTGAGGCTTAGTCTGTACAAATGCGCCTTTTGTCAAATAGTACATGGGTGATAGATAACAAGAAACTGGTCTATTCTAGTTTTTATTCTAACATTTGAATTTATACTGAATTAAGGCTATCCCTGTACAAATGCGCTTTTTGTCAAATAGTACAGCGGTGATAGATAACATAAAACTGGAGTATATTATTCTAAAATTATTTTTAAATTCTCTGTCTTAAAAGATGGCACACATGCTCTAGATAAAAACCCTTTATGAACCTAATAACCCTTAATTATCAATGTTAATTGTTATTAGTTGTTAACCATTGTTAATAATAATGTGTAGCACTGCTAATAATATTACAGTGCCTTTTCATATAGTTACATGACCACTGACTTTCAAATGCCAGCATCTAAAAGCCAGTTTATGTTGCCATCAATCAAAAATAATTAGTGGGCACCTTTGATATTTTGATTGACGGCAGTTAAAAACACCTTCCAGGGGCGGATACAGGAATCAAAGAAAGGGGGAGCCCGGAGGGTGGACCGGAAAACTTTGCAGAGACAAAACATTGTATTCAGTCAGTATGAAAGGCACAAAAAAGCCCCCCCCCCCCTAAATCCACCCCTGCCTTGTACATGTTGTTGCCTAATTTTTGATCACCCTGTAATTCTCTATAAGAAATATTTTCTTTTTATTTCTTATTAATTTGGTATGAACTTTTGTATATACATCATTTACGATTAACAGTATTGCCTAGTGGTAATATTTCTTTGCAGATGTAATTTTTATTGTGTAATTATATTATATATCTGGATAATTGTATACTTCAGCATTCTATCTGTTCTTCTGTAAGACGTGGTAAACGTGTATATTTTCTTGGGCGACCTGTGCTGTACAGGACGTGTAGAACTGGATGCATTTATAGTCCAGTCCTTTATTTACCAATTCTCTGTCGTTCTGCCACAGGAAGCTCAAATCGTGAGACTCGATGTTAACTGCACTGGATAATTTTTATGATATAATGTTTGTTTTAACATAACGCAGTTGGATCTATCTCGCGTTTTAAGATGCTATTATAATGAAAATGAGGGGCGAGAAGACGCATTTGAAATCAATTGAGAAATTCGGTAAAATTTGTTTATAACTTCCAGTTGGGGCCCGCTTTCAGAGTAAATTTATCGGCAAGTTAAAAGTTAAATCCTTTTAAAAGCATCGCCCATTTTTAAAACATTTCGGTAAATTTCTTGTCGAATTAGAAATTTAAATGTATCGTAATTAAAGTACTATCGAATTTGGCTCGGCGAAACTTTTGGAAGCCATTCAAATGCTATTACTGCCTTTTTGAGCGCGGTTTTTCGGCCGAAAGAATCTAACCTTTCAAAATAAAGGTTGAATTTTTTGATACGAAAATGACTTGGGGTATTTCTTGGGGTTACAAGATATATTGTGATAGATAAATATGAGCGGGAGACCTTGAGGGGCATTTGATCTATCTTTGATCTAGTTCAGAGGTCTGTATTACTTAGGCCGCGGTTGTTCAAAGCTAGATTAACGCTAATCCTGGGTTAACTCCAAGAAAAACCTATAGAGTTAACCCAGGATTAGCACAACTGGCTTTGAACAACTGGGCCCTGGGTATTGTTTCGTTCTTTCTTGGTGTATTGTATTCTGGTTTAGAGGTCTTTCTATTGCAGGATATTTTCCTCAATTATTTTAGACATTCTCCTCCCATTTTTTCCCCAGGGGATTTCTATCTCTGTTTATTCTGAGTTCTGTTTCTCCCTCCTCACTGATCAATTCGTTTCTCTCCTCTATAAATTCGATCTTATAGAATAGGCTTTAATTAAATAAATTTTGACAATATAATACAAATATTATTGACAAACATGGATATCAAAATCCTCGCTTCCTTCCGTTTCATTTTACTTAAATTCATGTAATGTTATCGTCTTTAAATCTCATTATTTGCCTTGGACTTATGTTTCCTTTTGGGCTTAATAACATTAAAAATAGTGCTCAGGTTTCGCGATGGGAAACTGTATATTCCACACAATCAACGCAATCACAATAAACGCAAGAACTTTGTCTTATATGAAAAGTTTATTGACTTCAATTCAATTATTGTTTTTTCGATCATTCTACACCTACTTGCAGTAAGGTTGTCATACAAAAATATACATTTGTTATTTAGAAAATAGAACATTTGTGATTTAGTACGATAGGAATTGATTAAAAGACAAAAGAAGATCACTGAAGCTGAACTCTCTCTTTTGTCTTTTAATTAATTCCTTTCGCACTAAATCACAAATGTTCTATTTGCTTTGTGACAAATGTTCTATTTTGTATGACAACCTTACTGCAAGTATGTGTAAAACTCGCTAGATTTAACATACTAGTCTATATGCTTGCGAGTGTGGCTTAAGTAAAACACAAATCAAAATACAAAAATGTTTTTCTTTCCGTTGTTTAATTGAAAAACGTAAGTAAACGCCCAATGTTACTTTGTATCTTCTTTAATTTTGGCAAAATTATGTCAAAATTGTGAATTGAACTCGAATTATAATAAGATATATTATCTAGCTTGAACATTTTGTCAATATTACATACAGATTTCTGGAGCCAAGTTGTACAAAATTCAAAATGTCAAAATTGTGAACGCTCTAAGCCATATTAATAGAAAAATTATCATTTTAGTAATAGAATAATGTATTTCATCTCTTACGAATATTGCTGTCAATTTTGAAATTATCTTTTTCACAAATGCGCATATAATTACATGAATTTGTGGCTCACCACACTTGAATATATATTAAAAACATATATTCTATCTTTTTTTTTTTCTCCATGCGTGAGAGGTCGACTGTGATCTCAAATAGCGCTGATTATCCAAAATTGCTTAAAATTGAAGTCTACAAAAATAGCAACACTCTGAATCAAAATTGATTAACTTAATAACTGAATTAATCAAATCTATAGCAAATATTTCTTTTTATCACAGGTGTTATAGTCAATAAATGTGAATGATCTTTCAAAATTTCTCATTAAAATTGATTAATAAGCTTGTTTTTTTTATTCAAATATAGATGTTATCTGTGTGCTGTACTTATGAAATGTCTTGGATAAACATATTTTTGCCTAAGCGACAGACTGATTTTTCAACTGAATCAGACATTCGGCAATGAAAGAACCACTACATCATATCTAGGGGAAACAGTTTAAGGATAAAGACTTTTTTGTACCGGTTTCAGATCAAGTTTTTGGCGCATATATGGACATCAGTTTCACGCGCGCGGCGCCACCAACAAGTTACTGCAAATCAGAAGAAACTTTGCTTGAATTGTATTAAAGACATCCATTTCTCATTACAAATTGGTCATTGAAATCTTTTAGCAGCTTCTAAAAGATGTCTTTTGGTGGCTAAAAGATGCCTTCTTTAAATCCGGCCTTTTTATTTAGCAGCTTCTAAAAGAAAAAAATTAGTAAATTAACGGTGTCAATAAAGAGAAAAACAAGGTCGACTCACTGAAATCATGTTTTGAACTGTAGATTTACATTTTTTTAATAATTTGTTTAAAAGGGAAAATTCTAAGCAGTTTTTGTTCTTATTTCATCAAGACTATTTTCTTACTTGCATTATTTCAATAATTGAGTATTTCCTTGAAATTCGACACGAAGAAGTCATATATTTAGACAAATTCTTGATGAATAACTTTTGATTTATCGCCAAAGGCATTTTATTTTTTTATCTATTCAGCCACAAGTTTATATTTTATATATACTAAGGTATTGCCTTTTTTAATACCACTTGTTTACCACTTTTTAGCACTTGTTTTATTATCAAAATATAATGGCTTTTGTTGTGGTCTGTATTATGATGTACATTTGTACGTCAAATGTATTGTTCTTTATAGGCGTTTAGGGCCAAAATGATAACTTAACTTTTCGTTAACGACGTTGAGTGGGTGGCACGCTGCGATAGCGGTTTTAACCGCCAAAGTAACAGGCTGAAAATTAAATTTCCTACCACACACAGAGAGTTTTCTTTAAAAACTCATCTATGATATACATCTCGTCGAATTTGTGCTGTGTAATTTAGTCAAAGGATGTAAAATTATTTCAGTTTTTTAATATTATATATCACTGACCGGCTACGCGTGGCAGTAAAGCACGTGAATGTTTGCGGTAACTCCCACAAGATTGTCTCTGATTGGCTCATTGTGTAAATTATCACAAGCCAATCTTGTAGCTTTTTGATAGGTTGCCGGGCAACAAAGTGATTGGCGTTTGATACTGTATATAATTCAACCCCAAAACAAAGAGTCAATCCGTTTCTTTTGTGAACATTGACTGACAAAAGAATAGACAAAACACAGAAAGAGAATTTTAAATCACCCCAAAACAACTTGCTTAAAATCCAACGCCATGAAAAAGGATACAAAAAGACTTTTCGTACGGACGTTTCTGTTTCTTATCTACCTTGTTTTAGGCATGGTCGTGTTTAGACTCCTAGAATCCGAAAATGAGACTGTTGAGCGTCTTCAGGCACAAGAGGACATCGAACGAATGAGACGCAAATTCAACGTCTCTGTGGAAGAAATGCAGGAATTTGTTGAAATCATCGGACGCGCTGCGAGTTTTGGGTTTCTCTCCGACTGGGTCGAGAAGTGGAGTTACATAGGCTCTCTGTTTTTCTCCGGTACTGTAATTACAACTATAGGTGCGTATATTCTACTACTATATACTTACTAGTCATATAATTATCTGACACGTGCACTCATTATGTATGTACACCGTGAATACTCGGTTATAAGCACTGCTCAATTGATATTAACTTCAGCTTAAAATAAATGTTGGGACTGTACAATTATTATGTACATCGTAAGATGATGAGAATGCTATTTAATATAGCTGATTCTTTGTTGTCCGACGGAAGGAAAAAAGGTGACTTACAGTGATACTTACTGACGTTTTGTTGAGCGTTACTGAATTATTCGTCATGTTCGTAGCCAAAATTGGGAGTAATACACCGTTTAAAATAATATTACTTACTGATGTTATGAACGCTGATTCTTCGTCGGAGTAAAAGGATATAACTTATACACTGTAAAAAGGCAGTGTTACTTACTGGTTTTTTGAAAGTTAATCCTTCGTCAGAGTAAAATGGTAACGTATACACTGTAAAAAGGCAGTGTTACTTTCTTAAATTACTGACATACAAAGCTAGATTAATGTTACGTCGAAGTTAAATGGTAACTTAAACTCACTTAGTTAAACTTAAACTTAAACTTACTTACTCAGTTTCGTACGTTGCGGACCGCGTTGCTAACTACATGATCAGATAAATTTATCATACTTTAGATAGATGAGAATTGCGATAACAGTACTACTAAGTACCAGCTATTTGTCAGGAATACGGAACAATTAATTTTCATTCCCTCACGACGAGAAAATTAATAGTAACGTTAAACTACGAAGGATGAAAAATTACTTCAAAAAATAATTCACATCATCAAAGTAAATATTATCAATCAAGTACAAATCGTGTTGATAACTGCGCACTGATATCAAAAGTCGTGATGACAGAGGGATAACTATATAATTAAAGGGTTGGAGAAATATTGAGAGTTTAATAGCAATATCTATATCGTGATGATAATATCAGAAAATCAACAAAGTAAAATACAAGTAATGTCAATGATGACTAATTTATTATTTTCGTTTTTTCTGGTAAATGAATTCAAACTTCAAAAGCTTCAAGAAAATATTGAGAATTTATATTATAGTATAGATATTTTTTATTCCGATTCCGTTTAGCCATAACTTATATTGTTATGAATGGAATACAAGCATGGAATAGTAAAACGAGTTAAGATTTAATCATTTGTCTTGTTATTGACAGAAAAGTCATGTTGAGAGGATATCAATTCATATCTTTTCAATGAGAATTAGTATTAGTCTAAACATTTCTTTTATTCATTCCGTTAGCAACAACTCATATCAGTAGTGAATAGAATACGTGCATGGAATAGTAAAACAAGTTTAGATTTAATTATTTGTCTTGTTATTGACATCTCAGTCATGTCGAGAAGTCTTCGAGAGGAGATCAATAAATTCATATCTTTTCAATGAGAATCTCATATCAGTAATCAATAGAATACGTGCATGGAATTGTAAAACAAGTTAAGATTTAATTATTTGTCTTGTTATTGACAGAACAGTCATGTGGAGAGGAGATCAATGAATTCATATCTTTTCAATGAGAATATGAACAGGAGTTTGATCCACTACTTCGATAAGTACCTTTCCCACTGATAATAAACTCCGTTATACAATTAATATTTTTTTCTATTTTTCCGTTACTTCCGGTGTTTTACTTTTAGTTACCATTTTTATTCTGGTGATGAATTGATGTCTAAAACGGTCAGTAATTTTTTTTATTGATGGTGTATATAAGTTATCATTTTTACTCCGACAAGGAATTGACATCTTAAACATCAGTAAGTAAATAACATATTTTTATTTATGGTGTAGAAGTTAACATAAGCTTACTCCGGTGAGGCATTGACGTCAGTCAATAAGTAAATTTTTTTAATTAAAGCGTATAAGTTACCAAGCATTTTTTGTTCTCCGATGAAAAATTTAGACATATGTTTCAAACGTCGCACCTCAGATGTAGGCGTATATATTTCTCTTTTGTTTGTCATGGCTCTTCGCCTCCTTAGGTGTACTAGATTACTATTTGAGCAGTGTCTGTGTTGTATGATAATTATCGTAGATTATAGCAGTGTGTAGGTTTGGGAACGATCTATATCCTATCGCCAATGGCCATTGACTCTGACAATTTTTATGAAATAGATAGATATACAGTCGATTTCATGAACGTTGTCCACGTAAAGTAGAGATTAACACTACAACAAGTGACACGTGATTCTTTGTTGAAGAAATATAGGAATATAAATACAGTCGATTTCATGAACGGTGTCCACGTAATGTAGAGATTAACACTATACAACAAGTGACACGTGATTCTTTGTTTATTTGTTTTCAGCAGTTGAAATTTTAATTTTTGATTGTCTAATAAGTTACAGTAAACATGGAATAAGAATTATGAAATCTATGGTCACATTTAATACTATAGTATCGAGCATTTAACGCGAGCATATGTGGTGTCACGTGCCATTTCGTTTAGTGTTAAATGCCCGGGGGGGGGGGGGGGGGGCATAATCTATAACTATCATACAACAATTGTCATAGAATAATACACCTAAATACCAAATAAATATAAATATATACAGTTGTCAATGTCATTAATGTTGTCCACCAAAAAATTACATTTAACCCGGGGGGTGTACTTCCTTTGTCCAAGTGGAAGAGGTGATCGGCGTACCTTTTAGGGCTGAAATATTTCCTGTGCGTACCTTTTAGGGTCCTGGCTCAAAAATCAGAGTCATTTTACTCTGTTTTGTTGCTTTGTTGGGGGGTAGAAATCGACAAAGCTTTATCAGTTATTTTCATCCTTTGTCCAAGTGGTAGGGGTGATCGGCGGAGGTTTTGAAAACGACCCCTAAAGGTAAGCACAGATCAAAGTAACTGATCAAGCTTTGTCGATTTCTACCCCCAACAAAGCAACAAAACAGAGTAAAATGACTCTGATTTTTGAGCCAGAACCCTAAAAGGACCCTGAAAGGTACGCACAGGAAATATTTCAACCCTAAAAGGTACGCCGATCACCTCTTCCACTTGGACAAAGGAAGTACACCCCCCGGGTTAAATGTAATTTTTTGGTGGACAACATTAATAACATTGACTGTATATATTTATATTTATTTGGTATTTAGGTGTATTTTTCTATGACAATTGTTGTATGATATTTATAGATTATGTGTTTGGGGGTAATTGCATTACACTGGCAGTTATTAAGTAGTGCATTTGTACTCTTCAGTATTCCATAATGACAATGTCAGTGACAGCTGGCTTTTAGTACTGAGTATATTGCTGTATGGCACTAATTTTGTTAAATATCGTATCACGTTCCACATGTTCCATTGTCAATGAGCATGTTAATGTTTGAATGACTAAATGAAATGAATGGAAGGATGTATGAATGATATATAGACATAAACATATTCTTTACATAACATCATTTTTGTTAACATATATCTTAATTACAAATAATTTTTCCTATCTTGTCCTTGCAAGCTATTTATAGTAACCAGATGGTTAGCCCAGGTATTTGGATTTAAAAAAAAATTCATTAAGAATAACAGGAAGCGTAGATACATTGATAGATACTGATGGAAAGATGGATGCATGATTGAAAATATATGAATGAAGGAATAAATCGATATCTTTCCTATTCGTTCATACGTCTGTCCGTCAATCGGCATCCATCGATTCATTCATTCAATAATCCATTTGTACATCAAGTTATTTATTCATTCATTCATTCATTTCTTCATTTTCATCCATTCATTTATTCGATTGTGTACGTATTCATTCATTCATTCATTCATTTATTCATGCATTTGTGCATCCATCCATGCATCAATCCTTCCATCCATTTATTTATTCATCTGATATTCATTCAGCTTTTCTTTATTTTTTATATTCTATATGTCAATAAACAACAACTACACGTAACTATATTCCTTTTTCATTCAAAATATATACATATATTCCTTATTCATCTGATATTCATTCGGCTTTTCTTTATTTTCTATATTCTACGTAAATAAACAACCACTTCACGTATATTCCTTTTTCATTCAAAATATATACATATATTCCTTATTCATCTGATATTCATTCGGCTTTTCTTTATTTTCTATATTCTACGTAAATAAACAACCACTTCACGTATATTCCTTTTTCATTCAAAACGATCAGTAAACTTAATCACCACACATGGTGCAATCTAACCACAACCAATCGCCCTCATTAACCACCAGTGGGTCTCATCACACATCTCTTTGTCTTCTTCCCACAGGATATGGTCATTTAGCCCCTTCTACCACAGGCGGACGGCTCTTTTGTATAGCCTACGCCTTATTTGGTATTCCAATCACGTGGTTAATGCTGACGTCACTGGGCAAGAAAATAGTGGAGCACATTGCATCATGGTTGTCGTCGGCGTGTGATTCATGTGCGTGCTGCGACGTCAAGAGTAAAAGGTTTAGTTTTCTGTGTCTTCTTGCGGCCATTGGCCTCAGCTTTCTTGTCATGACTATTGTTAGCGTTGTGGGTATGTTCAGCGAGAACTGGACTTTCTTTGAGGGGTTTTACTTTGGCTTTATAAGTCTGACAACTATCGGTTTTGGTGATTACGTTCCTATGCACCCGCATGTAGATCGAGGAGACTTAGAGAAGTCATCGTTTAGAATTTCGCTTTTTATTCTATTTTGTTTGTTTCTGTTCTCGTTTGGTCTGGCTGTCACCACCAGTGTTTTGCTATCAATTCGAAAAATAATGGAGGATCAAACAATACTTGAATTTCAATCGCTGTACAGTACGACCTCCGACGATGAAGATGACAGGAATGCTAGGGAATTACAAGGGCGATAACTGTAGCTGCCACAGGAAGCCCGATCTAATGGCCGACAAATAACGCATTGCAAGGCATTGCTGGGAAGAGCGTTAACTCTAGCTGCCACAGGAAGCCCGATGTAATGGTCAACAAAGCACACCTTGCAAAGCATTGGTGGAAGCCCTACTGGAAAGTTGTCTACCACAAGTATCCCAATTAAGGTGTTAAAAGCTGAACATGGAATGCTCACATCATGCGCTGCACTAAAATAAACCCCGCAAAGCATTGCTGGGAAGAGGTCAGCTACAGGTAGCCCAAAAAAGAACATGTGCGCACATAATGTTTAACAAAACACATCTTGCAAGCATTTCTGGGAAGCTACCACAGTAATCCCAAAATAAAAAAAGAGTTGATTTATATCAAGAACATGTGCGAAAATGTTGTATACTAGAAAGCACAACTTGCAATGCATTGCTGGGAAAAAACGCAGTTAGCAAGCTACACAGGAAGCCCAATACAAGTTACATCCAATAAACAAAACTCACCTTGCGAAACATTACTTGGAAAGGGATAAGCACTTTACTCTCAACCCGGGTAGCACAATCGCGAGCTTAGTTTGAATCTCGGAAAGACATTTCAATGTCAAAAATGCGCCTCTCAAGAGTGGGGAGGGGGGAGTCTCCCCTCCTCCTAAATATGTCTTCATATATATATTCGTTAAAGTGCTTTCTATTGTGTTATTTATTCTTTTATTAAAGAAAAAAATATTTGTACTGCAGGATATTGTTTCCTCCTAAGTTCTTTGTCCTCGATTGTTTCATTATTTCAAGGTTATTCAGTAATCCAGCACCAGTCGAAAGCTGCGTTTTGGTTGCCCCTTAATACAGTACCAGTATTGTTTGGTTAGGTTTAGGACAATTGTTTGGAAAGACTAGTGTTTTTTAAACCAATCCTAAACGATGTTTCGATTAGGTGCTGACTGTCCCAGGTTATTAAATGCGCTAGTTTTCCAAAGTGCGCCCAAGAAAAAGCTATTTATTCTACAGGGCATTGTTTCTTCCTAAATGTTTTGTTCTCGGTTCTTTTGTTTGATTGTTTCAAGGTTTTTAAAATGACTCAAGAGCACTGCAACGCCTAAAAATACACCTGATTTCAAAAATCGCTGTCGCATACGAAGCGACAGGGAGAGGCCCCTGGCAACGAGATTACGTTTTGGTGCCCGCCCCATTCTCTCTTTGATTGGCAACCATTTTTCCCCATGGTGTATTCAGGAACACACAATTTATGTCTATTAACTTAGTTTGCTTTTGTATTTGTCAGTAGTACTTGCTTTAATGGATACATGTATATATTTTTTATTTAAAAAAAAAAACACACATGTTAAGTCTTGGCGTCTTGAGTCTGATATCTTAAGAGCAGCCACTTATTAACTATTGATGAACATAAGTTAATAGTACTTGTGAATGAATGAAATTCGATATAGAGAGCTGGGAAAATGACACATTTTGGCTCTTTGGCTCTCTACATGGAGATTTCATTCGCCTTACATGAACCATTAATAGCAACGGATACAATAGCATGAACTTCCGTTCTTTGAGCTTCCTAATATTTGTTACTTTCTCTGCTTAATTTCTCAGTTTAATTGCACTTATTAACTAAGATAACATTGGATATGCAATATCGCAATATACGGTGTTTTGTCTCATTTTCCACTTCCGATTTCACATTTTTCATATTTTCATATTTCATTTCATTTTCAAATTTTTCATTTTTTAATTTTTTTTCTCGTTTTTAATTTCTCATTTTTTCGATTTCTTATTTTCCACTTTAGTTTCCACTTCTCATATTCTTTATTGCTACGTGCGCGGACTTGCTTTTAAATTGCAAACTACAAATTGTTAGACTTCACGTCTTCTCGGATAAGGACGTTACTTTCCACACTACACACCGGCACTAACCTGCACTGGAAGGACCACTGAGGACGTAACAAACCCTGAGCCTCTCCATCCAGTGTGGGTGCTTAAACACAGGGTTACCAAACTATGAATTTAACGAATCAATCGATTCGACATTCAGAGTTTACCGAACGATCGAATCGTACGAATCGTACGGATCGTAAGGTTTTGAGGGGCCTCCCCATATTTTTTCTACGCCGATTACCCCTACCACTTGGATAAAGGGAGAAACCCCCCCGGGTACTGACTACTAATTTCTCATGATTGTAAGCGCCAGCGGTCCGTACAAATGAATGATTGTAAAGCGAGACATGTAAATGCACTATATGAGCACCACCCTACTACATTAGATTACAAGCCTGGTTTTCACCAGCAGCCGAAAATGTTGCTTAGCAACATACACAGCCTCCTACCTTGGTCCCAGAGGTTTTCCTTTGATTCTCCTGTCATTCAAGCTGCGATTATCGCCGCTTTGCAGCTCAGAGAATGAAAGGAGAAACAAAGAAAACCTTTGGGACCAGGATAGAAGTCTCCTTGTGTAATGCTCTTTAGCAGCCATTAGGGTTTAGTCTTCACATCTGTGTGATAAGTACAATAGGTGAGCTTAGTGTTTACAAGTGTTGTCATTGTGATGGTAATTTGCCAACCATTTTAACAATAGATTTTTTAAATTATTTCTGTTCTAATAACAATGGTTGGTTGACAAAGCCATAACAAAATACGATACTGTACGTCTACCTATACTTAGTCAGCGTGTGTAACTTGTGCTTTGCTTTGCTGCTAGTGAAAACCAGGCTAAAAGTCGATCTTTATTCTATAGGTGGACGTACAGTAACGTATTTTGTTATGGTTTTGCCAAACAACCATTGTTATCAGAACAAAGAAAATAGAAAAAAATCTATGTTGAAATGGTTGGCAAATTAGCATCACAATACCAACACGTGACGTATTTTGTTATGGTTTTGCCAACCAACCATTGTTATCAGAACAAAGAAAATCAAAAAATCTATTGTTGAAATGGTTGGCAAATTAGCATCACAATACCAACACTTGTAAACACTACGCTCACCTATATTGTACGTTGAAGCCCATGCGCGGGTTTCTTGAATGCTTACGTCAAACTATGTTATACGACTCCAGTAATATTAACCTCAAGAAAGAGTATTTACTTTTGTTATTAAAAGATCTTAGAGAAACATCAAACAACATGTAAGCCTATATAGCACGCAACGCTCAATAAAACGTGACAAGTCGTGTTTGCGGGAGATGAGACTTTTACCGGTGCCATTATAAGGGTATTACGAAGGATTAGGAAAAAATTAGGAAGAAAACCGGATAATTTGTTCCTCGGCTAATTATAGTATATCTTGATACTTCTTATAACCAATATTAATTGATTCTATTTGTTTCAAGGGTGTAAAGCGAGTCAAATCTTGTGTTTGCCATTGTTCAATTAGTGCTTTTGCTCACTATCAAATTATTATACACCTATTTCAAAAAACGTTGTCAGAAGGAGATCTGCAATCTGCAATCTGAGACCGAAATGAGTTCTGGGGTACGGCAGTTTTTTCTCATTGCGTGCACTTTCTGGCTTCGGATATGGCGACGGTAAATATAAATCTGAAGGTGCTAAGCGCAAAAAACAGGGCCAGGCCTGGTTTTTGCAGTACGCAATTTCCTGAATTCATTTCAGTCTCAGATTGCAGATTTAGATCTCCTTCTGACAACGTTTTTTGAAATAGGTGTATACGTATTATCTGGTTCCTACAAAAGTAGCTGGCATAGATCGAATCGAAATATGGCGTACTCTTATTGTTCTTGACTGTCTAGCCTCGTGTTCACGTTGGAAAACAATAGAGTTTTCACATGTATGCGAGGCTGGGCAGTCAAGAAGAATTGTTATTCAATATTTCGATTCGGTGTATGATGCTAGTATTTTATTTCTTAGGGTCTACTTTATTCATTTTATATATAAACATTGATCCCCCTTCCACCCACATCAATGTTGCTGTGTAATGATAGTGCATTGATAGGTCAACCATAAAGCACAATGACAAATAAGCAACATACGCAGACTCAGTGAAGCATTTCTCGACAAGGTGTGAGAAAAGACAAGTGCGGCACATTTTTGCTTCAACATCTGTTCGATTTTGTTGAAGCCGCTTGCCCGGGCCTTTAAACTCTTTCAACATCAATTCAACATGGATTCAAAACGTTTTAACGATGTTGCAAGCGAGGGCAAACGGCTTCAACATTGCCATTCAACAAAATCGAACGGATGTTGAAGCAAATGTTGCAGCTGTCTGCCCGGGCCTTTATGCTTATGATAATGTCGCTAGTGTGAGCCAGGCCATATTTTCCTCATTTGCAATAGGTGATCCTAGTGTTTACAAGTGTTGGTATTGTGATGCTAATTTGCCAACCATTTTCACATTATATATTTTTTAATTTTCTATAATTGTTCTAATAACAATGATTGGTTGGCAAAACCATAACAAAATACGTCACTGTATGTCCACCTATATTAGCACTTTTCTATAGTTTGTAATTCCTTCTAGCGATCTTCTTCAGGTTTGTTTGTTTGTTTTGCAAGGAGGAACTGACTATGAAAGCTGCGTTGGTGGATATTGATACCATGGTTTAGTGTTCGGAGATATCAAAAGATATATCAATTGGGAAATGTATCAATGTAAGGATGATCCTGGGATGATCTAATTTAGACACGTACACTAGTATGCCAGTATTATGGTCGCAAAAATAACGAACGTATAGAAGGAAAATGCATGGATAAATGAACAGATGGATGGATAGATTAATACACGAACAAACGAATAAATGAATGAATGAATGAATGAAGAAAGGGATGAAGAAATGAATGAAGGAATCAAGTACACTGATTTTCTTGACAATTCTGTATATGTGTATGTCCTTCAAAAGAGTTACACTATGTACGTATTCGTGGGTTTGCGGAACATCGTGACGAAAGATAATATATATATATCCGATAGTTAAAGCTGATTAGATTATCTATAATTGCACTGACTAGATACAGTTACATTACTGATCCGATGGAAGTACGAACGTTCTGGCAAGATATATGTAGAATACGAAAACTAATATGTGTTTACTGATGTTTTTTTTTAACTGGCTGTTTATGATATTTTTATTTATTTAATTTTGCCTGATTAAACAAAAAAATGAATCAATAGAAACAATAACCATTATCATTTCAGGCTAGGGTCACCACTACAGCTGTGGCCAATAGGCTCTTTGCAGCTAGAGGTCACGTGACCCCATCTACCTTAAATCCATCAGCTGTGCCAAAATGATGTCCAGAAATGGAAAGAGCATGTTGACATTAGCAAGAAGTTGAAGTTTCAGCTCTTGATTCTAAATACATATAAGCTTTCTTAGTATTCGTTTAGAAAAATTAAAACACATCCTTATAAAATATCAGAAAATATCCAATTTTATATTCCTTGCTATTTTTTTATGTATTTAGAATCAAGAGCTGACATTTTGCTTTTTTTGCTAATGTGGACACGCTCTTTCCATTTCTGGACATCATTTTGGCACAGCTGATGGATTTAAGGTAGGTGGGATCACGTGACCTCTAGCTGCAAAGGGCGTATTACAGTGGACCTTTTAAAACATATGAATTAAAACAATATAACAAATAGTCAAGAAAGTATTATTATCATTTTCACCGTGATTAATAATTTAATGGTCGTTATATCAATTGATAACGAAGTTGAGCGATAAAAAAACTATTTTTTAAGAACATTTTTTTTAATGAAAAAGACGACGTTTCGACAATGATAATGACGTTATGCAAACGTCGAAACGTCGTCTTTTTCATTAAAAATTTTCTTAAAAAATAGTTTTTTATCGCTCAACTTCGTTATCAACTTATATAGTAAGCCACTATTGATACGTGTTATATCAATTATCAGTCAATTATTTTCATCATCACTTACACCATCATTTAATACCATATCATCATCCTGTTCGATATTACATGGCCCAAAATGCATTTCGGTCTTTGAATGTTGAATTCAGTATTCAGTATTCAAGGTTTTTGAAATAGCTGTATGCACTAGAATTCTCCTTTACGGTCGTTCTTTTATTTGCCTCCTGCTTTCTATCTTCCGTTGTGTCTTAATACTTAATTAATCTCTTAAAGATCTCTACAAGAACCACTTAAGATAAACTGCCAAACGGAAAAGATAAGAATAGGACAAAAATATAAAGAAAGTATATATTAAACAAAAATACAAAAAATATATATATAAAGAAAGCATATATAAAACAGAAAGTATATATAAAACCGAAATACAAAAAAGATCTATAAAGAAAGTATATATAAAACAAAAATACAAAATACAAAACAAAATATAGAGAAAGCCGTATATAAAACAAAAAATACAAAAAAATGCAAATATAAAGAAAGTATATATAAAACAGAAATACACAAAAAATATAAAGAACGTATATATAAAACAGAAATACAAAAAAAATATAAAGAAAGTATATATAAAACAAAAATACAAATATAAAGAAAGTATATATAAACCAAAAATACAAAAAAAATCTATAAAGAAAGTATATATAAACCAAAAATACAAAAAAATATATATATATAAAGAAAGTATATATAAAACAGACATACAAAAGACAAAAATTTAACAGAAAGTATGTAAAAAATACAAAAAAAAAAGAAAGTTTTCTAAAAACTTCATGCATGGTCACGACATTAAACCTTAATTTTCACGGTTCGAATCGAACATCCTCAGGTACGATAGCGTAATATATTCTTTACAATATGACTACAGCCCGTGGAATTTTGAAGTGTTTCAATTAGCTTCACATGTTTGATAATGTGTACATTTCTAAAATTACCGCGATCTGTAGACAGATTGTAAAGTATATTTTACACGCTATCGAGGTTGAGGTTGTGGACGTGAAAAAGTTTATTGCGACAATAGTCCCCTTCAGAGTTCCCTACGCCATCTTAAAAGGTAGCCGGGCCTTTGCACCGAAGCGAGACGAACGTTGAGCTTGCAATGATATTAGAGACACGTGAATAATTGTCCAGCAATGTGTTAAAAGGTCTCTATCATTGCACGCTCTAGCCTGCGTTACAGACCCTTGTATGCGCTCGAAACGTCTCCCGCCAACAAGCGCTTGTTGGAGGAGACGTTTCGAGCGCTTACAAGGGTCTGTAACGCAGGCTATGCACGCTCATGCAATGTTCGTCTCGCTTTGATGCAAAGGCCTGGCTACCTTATATAAGATGACGCTGCAGGGAACTGTGAAGGAAACAAACAGAGTTAAATCAAGAAGGACACTTAACTCTACATTCCCTTATAATATATTATTCTTTCCCTAGTTATTATTACTTATTTATAAATTGAGATATATTAGAGTGGTTTTCATAAACCTGTAAAACACACTATAGCGTATTATTACTATTCCACTCTAATTCTTTGTTTTTCATTGTGTTTATTTGAATCTTAATAAATACTATAATAATAATTTTTTGAACCTTTTCAATAGTTTTTCACTTTTTTTAACAATCACGACATCAAACCTTTTTTTTTTTTAACTTTTTTATATTTTTTTTTTGCTGCGTTCGTTGGTATTTTTTTTGCATTTTTTATTTCTATTACCAGTTATATTTTAGGAGTAGGATAATCAACTGCGACGTAAGTTCTGATTTCTTCTCCTGTCACATCTATACATACTTTTTGAATGTTTTATTAATAAATTTGAAATTGTATCTTTATGACAAAATAAATAAACTTAACTAAACTAATCAAATACACTTAATTTCACAGGTTTTTGAAACTGAACTACTCTACAACAAAAACAATTTATTAACAACATCCTTGACTAAAATCCTACAATTCTATTTTAATCATTCTATTCTAAGGACTCTTTCTTCTGAAAGCGAACAGCTGCTCACAATATAATACTATAATACTTTTAGAAAATGAGAAAAGCTCTTGTTTTTTTTTTAAGGTTCATTGTCACCTTTGTAAAAATTTCGCCAACTTTACTTCAGTCCATTATCGCGATGGTGACGATTTTTCTACTTATAGTAAAAAGTCGTGAATTCAGGCACGTAAAAAGTGACGTATTTTGACATTATATAAAAAAATATCCCTTTGTTAACTCCGACGAATTAAGGGCTAAAGCTCGAAACGTCAGTAAAGTTAGGTCAACATTTGTTTACGGTGTTACAAATTTCATTATATTACCTTTTGTATTACCTACATGTATAGTTAGTTACTCATTATATTACCTATTCGCTAGTTTCCATAGAAAAATACCCATTTTTAACGAAGGGCAAAAGCTCGAAACGTCGTCCTGAGTAAAGTTAAGCCAACATTTTTTACGGTGTTACACATTTGATTCTATTACCTATCATTTATATCAAACACAGCCTATACTAGTTTACTCGCTAGTTTCCATAGAGGGGGGAGAACGAGAGAGAAATATATGGTAGAAGAGAAATAAAGAATATTTGATGATATTTGTGTAAATATGTAAAATGATATATTTAGAGCATATTACACGCTGACACGAAGCTAGATATGAAGTTTCGTTTCGAGTCGGATAAAAGGTATTTCACGAGAGGGCAGAAAACTGAGTGCAACCAATTTTGGACATGAGATGATCAACTTTAAACAGCCGTGTAACCGTTACACGGCTGTTTAATGTTGATCATCTCCTGTCCAAAATGGCTTTCTTTTCGGTTTTTCTATTAGCCCTAGTTCAAATGTCGCATCTCACATGTGCCAAATCTAATAAAGTGTAAACGAGAAAAAAATTATTGTTTGAATTCATTTACGTTATATTTGGCACGTGAGAACGAAGACACAGAGAGGCATAGACTGACACACATGCACAAAAGAAGACACCCAAATTATTTTTAAAAGCGTTTTTCCTTCACAAAATTTCTGTATTAAGTTCGTTTATTGAAAAATATAATTTTTCCATATAACTTTTTACTTGCATCTTAATCAAACGTTTTTGCGAACACAAATTCAAACTCTCTTGTCCTTGTTTTGCAATGAGTTTTTCTCCCTTCTCCCAAGTTATTTTTAGATATTTATCAGTCTCTCCTCCCTATGGTTTCCCGGTGATTTCTACCGGTCTATTTTTAACGTCTTTTGAACCAGGTTTCTCCCTCCATTCCCCTCCCCTCCTTAAAGAAAATCATCGGTTGAGATATTATGGACATATATCTAAACACGAATTATCGAGGTGTTTATAATCGTTATTCTCGTCAAGAACATGAAGGTTATTGTTGAGATATTATGGACATGCATCTAAACACGAATAATCGAATTGTTTACAATCATTATTCTCGTCAAGAACATGGAGGTTATTGTTGAGATATTATGGACATACATCTAAACACGAATTATCGAGTTGTTTACGATCATTATTCTCGTCAAGAACATTGAGATTATTGTTGAGATATTATGCATCTTAACACAAATAATCGAGTTGTTTACAATCATTATTCTCGTCAAGAACATGGAGGTTATTGTTGAGATATTATGCATCTTAACACAAATAATCGAGTTGTTTACAATCATTATTCTCGTCAAGAACATGGAGGTTATTGTTGAGATATTATGCATCTTAACACGAATAATCGAGTTGTTTACAATCATTATCATCATTTTTGTCAAGAACATGCAGGTGAATGAGCGTTTCGTTTCAACGACGGCGAAAGACATAATTAAACAACAGGTTGATTATCCATATTTAGTTTTATGACTAATAATTCCTTTCCTTGTTGAAATGACCTATTGCCTCAGGGGATCGTTTCTAAAATAGGTGCATGAATCAAATCCCTTTTTCATGTATTTATCAAGGACTCTGTTTACGATAACACTAAACCATGGAAAGCTCTTTAAGAAATCAGTACGACAATAGACGGCACAAAAGATGTTCAATTGTAAACTCCTTGAGAATAACAACCCTTCTAATCGGTTTTAACCTCAAAGTGATTGACAGCCAAAGCCACACCTCCATGGCACGCGCGTAGGATTTAAAATAAGAAACATGTTTCAGTTTTTCATTTAGCCGTCGGCTAGTCGCGTTTATACACAGTAAACCAAGACGCGAAGTTTCCATTTTCATTGGCGACTTAAATTATGATAGCAAGGTTGATATATTCGCGCATGTGTATTTCTAGTCATTTCCCCAGTCATTTGGTATTTAACTCCTACGCTGAGCATCGATGTGTTCTTTTAAGGCGGAAGGCAAATAGCAAGACTTTAAGTACTAATATTCCGGCTCTTCATCCAAGATTAAAGCAGATGCACCTCTGAATGTGTCACTGATTTGGAAGTTCGTTATTTGGGAGCAAATTAGACCTTCATTGTTAAAAAAACTGGTGTTTTTTTTGGACGGAAATGAGTTGCTTCGGTCACTTCCTCTTCACTTTCACTTGCAACACATTATCTTTAAAACGTTTTTTGTTCCTTTAAAACAAGCAAGTAAAACGCGAAGAGTCGAAAAACAGACTACCAAAACCTCAAAGCCTACGGGCTGTAAGATATGTGGCTCGCACCGGGCTCAAAACACTTATTTTTTCTGATGGCTCTGTTCTTTTCGTACATACTTCTTGGCGCTCTGATATTTCAAGCTCTTGAAGCGAAGAACGAAGATGTTGAACGAGTAGACATGACAGTAACGAAGGAAAAGTTCCGAAAAAAATACAATATCACGAATGAAGATATGAAGACTTTTATGAAGAAGATTGAAGAAGTTGTTGATCATGGTTATAGTGAGAAATGGGTTAAAAGATGGACTCTTTTAGGGTCCGTCTTTTTTGCAGGAACTGTCGTCACAACAATAGGTAAGAAAAATTGCAATTTCTTTATTAAGAACTTCAGTATACCTAATTAATTGTAAATAATAGAAAAGAAAAGCAACCAGTAAACTGTACGTTTATATAATATAAAGTTTGATAAAAGAAAAAACGGCATTTGCTAGGCTGATATCATAAACTGGGTTAATCATAACAAAAGTAAAAAACTTTAAAAACCGTTTTTCTATAAAAGCAAAAGAGCAAAACAAAGAGTAAAAAATCATTATTCCATGTTGAAATTTATACAATTAATTGTAAAAAAAGTAAAAGAAAAACTAAAAAAATCCTTTTTCTAAAAGCAAAAGAGCAAAACATCGGAAAAGATCATATTTCAATGTTAAAATTTATACAATTAATTGTAAAAAAGTAAAAGAAAAACGTTTTTCTAAAAGCAAAAATTAAAGCAAAACAAAAGCAAAAAAATCCTATTTCCATGGCTTATTCTATACAATTAATTATAAATATGTATAAAAATAAAAAATAAAAATACGTACTGTCCTTTACAAAACCCTAAGTATGCAATACAATGAAAGAAAAAAGCAAAAAAAGAAAAAGAATGGAAATTCGATAAAAAGCGAGGGAGTAGTAATAGTTAGAAATTAATATATGGCAGAATAATTAGCGTAATTGTTTTTTATATAAATTGTTTTTTGAAAATTTCCTCCTTTTGAAAACAGAAAGAAAGACTCACTTTTGAGCTCAATTTGCATCATTTTAGTCGCGGTAATAAACGCATTATAACATCTATTAAGCTTATGGTCCAAACATTAACCACGAAGAACAAAAACAATCGCTTTATTTTAAGCTATTGTTGTGGAAAATTTTACTTTCTCTATGATTATTGACAAGGATTGAATTGACTCCAAAACAATTTGCATTTTATTTAAAGTTCATTAAAATTGTCAGCTGTTACGAAGCCCTATTTTGTGGATGTTTTTTTTTTTGCGTGAAATGGTGGCAGTTGTGAGCGCGCCAAACTACGCTACATCAATACCAAGTTTAAATACTTTCCTTTCCTAAAATTTGAGCGTATTTTATGGCTATTGGATTATAAAAATTAAAAAAACGCATGTTATCATTAACTAGCCATAGTTGTTAGCGCGCGCAATCAAGAACAACTCACAGCAATTGTGAAACAATGCTTTCTTTCTCTTTGAAAATTTCTTTTGGTCTGGAATTGTAAAAGCCCGCCGTAGAGGCAGTAAGATAAGATTTTGAAAGACGTATCTTTGAAACACCTACGCTTTGTGGCGCTATTGCTGGCTTTTACTAGAGCTCTCCAGCAGCGAAACTATACTGCTAACCAAGGGCGCGTGCTTCCTCGACGAACAGCGTTTTTAGCTTAATTGAATATCGCTTCTGTCATTTTACGTTCAGTTAGCGTAACAATCTTTCAAATCAAACTACGGTCTACTTTAATTCAAGACATTTCATATTGAAAAACTAATAACATTGAAAATAAACCGCTTTTTAATGGCAAAATCTTGACAGCTATCTTATGAGCTCAACAGGGAGATTTTGTCGATTTTATCTTTCAAAAACTTAATTCTTAAAGTGATTAAATTCAGCTTAAAGAATATAGACAAACAATACTGACCAAAGATTACATGATTTTGGAAAAAAAGACTTTTTGTTTTGTCTTTATTTGTCGTTTAAGATAAAACGTTTTTCTGCGGGCTGCGGGCTGCGGGCTGCGATAGTTGTTCTACTAATAGATTGTGTAATAGTATTCTAACGATTTTCTTGCCGAGAAAGATAAATTTCAAGGCTAAAAGCTCTGCTTTAATCTGATTAAAATGGCATGTACGACCCTTAGGCTAGCACGAAAAAAAAGCTGAAGTTATTTTTAAGTGAAAAAGTAGGAAAAAGTGGTTCTCTATATACCGCAAAGTAACAATGAGTTATTTGATACAGTGGATTTAAGTTTTAGTCTTTGATCATTTATGGATTCGTTCGTTAACTAGCTTGTTCGTTTATTCGTTTTCCGTTCATTCATTCATCCATCTATTCATCCATTCACCCATTTACCCATTCGAATTCACCCATCCATCCATCCATCCATCCATCCATCCATTCATTTATCCTTTTATTCATTCATTCATTTAGTAATTTGCTGGTACATTCATTCATTCATTCATTCATTCATTCATTCATTCATTCATTCATTCATTCATTCATCATGCATCCATCCATTCATCCATTTATTCATCCATCAATTCATTCATTCATTCATCCATCCATCCATCCATCCATTCATTCATTCATTCCTTCATTTATTCATTCATCTATTTATCCATCCATTCCTTCATCCATCTATTTATTCATCCATCCATTCATCCATCTATTCATTCGTTTAGTAATTTGCTGGTCCATTCTTGCCTTCATCTATTTCTGTATACGTTATCTACAAGACCCATTAGCTTGTAACTGGATACTTTTTAACGAACTATTTGACATAAGAATATGTTTTCCTATTTGATCAGCAATGATATATTTCCAAAATCCGCCGACACCCACGCATTTCGTAGTTTGTATATTTCATGGTTGGATGATATCACGATATACATTTATTTGAGATAAATTCATTTTTTCATATACACGTTATATTTCATATATACAACTGAAAGATGATGTGTGTGTAAAAATTAAAGGAATGAAGCCACATGAATGTTAACAGATTGAAGGAACGAAAGTAGCATTTTGTTTTTAATCCATTTTAATTTTCTTTCCTTTCTTGCATTTTATTCTTTTTCTATCTTTCATCTTCTCTCCTTTCCTTTCCCTTCTCTTTTCTTCCCTTTCCTTTTCTTCCCTTTCCTTTTTTCCTGCCATTTATCCTTCCCTCTCATTTCGTCTCCTTTCCTTTCCTTCCCTCTCATTTTCTTTCCTTTCCTTTCCTTTCCTTTCCTTTCCTTTCCTTTCCTTTCCTTTCCTTTCCTTTCCTTTCCTTTCCTTTCCTTTCCTTTCCTTTCCTTTCCTTTCCTTTCCTTTCCTTTCCTTTCCTTTCCTTTCCTTTCCTTTCCTTTCCTTTCCTTTCATTCCTTTCCTTCCTCTTAACCCTTCCTTAATTTCATATTCAGTTTTCCTTTCCCTAACACTTCCTCACCTTTCCTATTATGGCTATATCCTATATCTTTTTCTCTGCTTTTCCTATATCCTCCCCCTAATTACTTTTCTTTCTTGTGATGTTCTCTGTCATCCCATCCATTATGTTCCCTCTCTTTCATTTCGTGTGATTTTCCTTACAATTTCTAGGAGAACAGTCATCAAACGCGATTATCCGACATTACTATCATCCTATTCGTGCAAATTACAAAGTAATGTTCGTGAAAAACCCTATAGGCCACCACTGATGACTCAATCACAACATGTACTATTTTATTTACTACTTTTAGAAGTGTTTACGGTAGACATAATAACTTTAAAAGCATTTAATCTGCTTTGATTCGTTTATTACGTACATCAATGAATTGTGTCTGGAAGATATAAGCCTCTTGGGGGACATTTCACAATTTCGGCTTAGATTCATCTTTCTCAATGGTTTTGGCTTCGACTAATATTTTTCTTCTCAATTCAATTAAGGCAATTATGTGGTTTCATTTCTTTGGGAGAAGCTGCAGTGATTAAGCGCGCAAACGATTGTTTGTCAAAACGAATAGTTCCAAAATGGCGCCTTCAAGACAGACAGACATACTTTTAGGCATTTGTGTTTCGTATTTATTCTTTTTTATTCATGATAGAACAGCAGTGAACTTTCATTGTCCAAATAACTTTTTTATGTAAAGTTATTTTAAGGACGCATTTATCGAGGGTTAACACGGGAAACAACTCTCTCGAACGACGTCATCGTGAAGCTGTTGGTGATGCGGCAGAAATGCTTCTGATTGGCTTTTACTAACCGGAAGTGCGCGCGCGAAATCACCTGGTTTGAATAGTTTTACGAGTGTTACCTTCAGAACTCCAGTTTCTTGTTATCTGGCACCGCTGTACAATTTGACAAAAGGCCATTTGCACAGGGATAATCTCTATTCGGAGTAAATTAAGCTGCATTTTGTATTGTTAAATGATAACATTTGTAAGCGCATTCCCTGAATACATAAGCTTGAAGTTTCGTGTACATAAACTTTGTTATATTGTGAAGCTGCCATTAGTTTATATTTTGGGAAAAAGCGATGAAAGTCGTACACTCCATCGTTTTTAGTCCGTACGAATGTTTGTATTTTAAGAGTTTTGAACGCCATTTTATACCAAGGAAACGGAGCAACCACATACAGTAGTAGACTGCCTATTTTTGAAATTTCCCACAAGTATTGTACCTTGTATTTACCTTAACTTGTTTGCTTCCTGTGGCAAAAGAATCAAAACGGCTCTATATATAGATAACTAAAAACCTTTCTCACAAAGCGGCATGCATTTGCAAATTCCCGGCAAGCCTCATTTTCACTTATTAGCTGCTTCGTAATAAAGGTCAACCTCGTTCCCATCAATCTACAATCATTGTCAAAAGTAGTTGGCACGATCTTAGTATTTTATCTCATAGTGACTACTTCATTTATTTTAAGTATAAAAAAATTCCCCCCCTTCCCCCCACATCAATGTTGGTGTGAAATGATAGCGCATTGACAGGTCAACCACACAAGCACCAAACAACGATTCTTTCCTCAACATTGCGAAGGGGGGTGGGGGGAGAAGTAGAATTTCAGCAGTGCTAAAATTACTTTATCACATTCGTGCCAACACTTTTGTCAATGATTGTAGTTCCCATAGCCGTTATATCTTACTGCGCATGCTCGACGATATATCTTGGCTCTGGATAATCTCGTTCCCATAGCCGTTATAACTTCTTCGCATGCTCGACAAAATATCTTGGCTCTGGATAATCTCGTTCCCATAGCCGTTATATCGTACTGCGCATGCTCGACGATATATCTTGGCTCTGGATAATCTCGTTCATATAGCCGTTATATCTTACTGCGCATGCTCGACGAAATATATGGGCAGTAAGAAAAAACAACTTTGGGAACGGAGAAAGATATGTACAACTGCCATTCTCAAGAGCATGCGCTATATCTATCTAGCGTTAACTATACAAAAAATAATTTCCTATTGGTGTTGTTTTTTCAGGGTACGGTCACGTGACACCGTGTACAGTTTCCGGTCGTGTATTTTGTATCTTCTACGCTCTTATTGGGATACCGCTAACCTGGTTAATGTTATCAACGCTGGCTCAGCAGATCAATGAATGGATCAGCCTTGGGATTACATTCTTTTACGAGCGATGTTTGCATCGAGCTCCTTCAAGGATAGGTGGACTGTGTACGTTAGTTAGTGCTTGTATAAGCGCGGCTATGATTATAACCATCGCTACGTTCGCGTACTACCTCGAGGGATGGTCCTTCATCAACGGGATATACTTCGGCTTCATCACCTTGACGACCATAGGGTTTGGAGATTTTGTACCGCTACATCCCTCTCCTGATCATGATCCCGAGGGATATCCCGCGAAGGTCGTGTTGTTCACGATAACAAGTATTATATATTTTACTATCGGTCTCGCTGTCGTGTCCAGTGTGCTGATATCGTTCCGTAACGCTATGGAGGAAAGATATATAGATGGTTTTCAAATTATCAAAGATCAAAGTGATGAAGAGAACACAAAGAAAAAGCTTCTATCACGCTGATTGGTAGCCATGACAACAGTTGATCATTAACTATGACATTTTATAAACTAGCCATAAACATGACAGCTGTCAATCACTTACGATAGTGATCTGCACAAACAAAAACCTTGACACCTGTCAATCACTTATGATAATGATACGATATGGACCCAGAAAAACCTTGATAACTGTCAATCACTTATGATAATGATATATGGACCTACAAAAACCTTGATACCTGTCAATCACTTATGATAATGATATGATATGGACCCACAAAAACCTTGACACCTGTCAATGGACCTTGATAACTGTCAATCATTTATGATAATGACGTTAAGTACCTGTGGCAACTGTCAATCATGGAAACAACTATAAACTCTTATTGATCGTCACGATTTCCTAGAAAGCGTTACTTCTCGGCAATATTTGTCACGCTATTGGCTGTGTGACATGATGTCACGTATAAGCAGGGCGGTATTAAAATGCATTTGCGTCCCGTGAGTTTTGTCCTCAAGGCTTAATGTTTTAGACAGTGCACTTTCATATTTGAAGTATATTTTAAGATGATGATGTAAAACAATGGTGCTGGCGAGGAAGGACAATTAGTTAAGGGGGGGCCGGGGGGATAGGAGGGAGATATCCCTACCCCTTTCCTAGTATAGTAGTTTTAGATACGTTCAGCCCTAGCCTGTGTACAACCGTCCCCACCCCTCCCCCTTACAGGCTAATTCAGCTCTTTCGGGAAGGAATCTGAATTTATAAATCAAATTTTTTTCCTTGAGCAGAATGTAAATAACAAAACGTAAATAAGCACTAAAAGTAAATATATTATATTCTTGAGTAAATAAAATACCTTTTCCCAATTTCGTTTTTTTATTTATTCATTTTTCTCATTGTTTTCAATTTCAATTAAATACTTTACAAAATTAGAAAATATTTTGAATCGTTTAAAGTTATGAAATACTTTTGATCAGTAAAATATCGTTGTAGTTTGGCGGGTAATTTAAAAACCAGACAATTCATTCGAAATCTTCTTGTTTGGTAATAAATAGTTGTCATTCATCTTTCAATTCATTTCATTCATTTACAAATAAAAATATTGTACAGTTAACAGCATAAAAAGATCGTAGGCCAAAGAATATAAAAGAACTAACTACATTTCTTGAAATACAAACCAGTTTTCCTACAAGATAAAACAGATCATCATCATTCAAAGTAAAACTATCAACAGCAGTAAAACTATCAACATCATCTTCATCATGATCATCATCATTATTATCATGATCATCACCATTATTAACATCATCTACATCATCATTACCATCATTACCATCATCATCATCTTCATCATTAGTCTCATTATCATCACCATTATTAACATCATCTACATCATCATTATCATCATCATCACCATTATTAACATCATCTACATTATCATAACCATCATCATCTTTATCATCATTATCTTCATTATCATCATCATCATCTCCATAATCATTCCCTCTCACCTGTCTATACCCATCTTAAAGCATCAACTGCCGATGGGGCGGGAGTATTCTTATTGACACGCCTCCTGGGAAAGAATATCAAAAAGGTATTCAGTATATGCTCTTATTAAAAGACTTATCACCTTGAATGACATACCTGACATACCAAAACAAACAAACAAACAAACTAAAAAACAAACAAAACAAACAAACAAACAAACTAAAAAACAAACAAACAAAACAAACTAAAAAACAAACAAACAAAACAAACTAAAAAACAAACAAACAAAAAAAAGTAAAAAACAAACAAACAAACACACACAAACAACACAAAACAAAAGCACAATCAAGAAAAAAAACCAAGCAAACGAATAAGAAAATACCCAAAAAACAAGGAATCAAACAAACAAACAAACAAACAAAAACGATCGAACAAACAAACAAACACACTCAAAAACAACACAAAAAGCACAAACAAGCAAAAAAACAAGCAAACGAATAAACAAAATACATACGCAAAAAAACAATCAATCAAAGAAACAAACAAACAATCAAACAAACAAACAATCAAACAAACAAACAAACAAATACAGACAGACAGACAGACAAAACACTTACCAAGGGTTTACTGTGGTTCTTCTAGCAGACATATTACTATTAGTAAACAGAGCCAGAGGAACACCATAATTTACTGCCTTAGCAACACGTGACGACCGATGTGCACGGCGAAAATGCTTAGCTAGATGCACGCAAAGGATTATGGATATAACTGAAAACACTGAGATAGTACCAAGCGACAACCAGAGGGAGTTCTGAAATATATTGATGATTGATTAAGTATGATGTTGATAATAATGGCAGTAATGATGATGATGATTATGATGATGGTGATGATAAAGTTGATAATGATGATGATGTTGGTAATGATGGTGCTAATATCAGAAATAGCGTATGCAATCTTGAAAACAATGCCATTACCATATATGGTATTGTAGGTGAGAAGTAACAAAATACTTTGATTAGCGCGCGAGATTCCTTTTTTTTAACAGGTTGAGATTTCAACAGAACAATAGGTATTATCTTTGATACTTGCTGCTGCTGCTGATGATGATGGTCATGATGATGACGACTATGATCATGCTGGTCATGATAAACGAATGACTGAATGCATGCATGAATGAATGAATAGATGAATAGATGAATGAATGAATGAATGAATGGATGGATGGATGAATGAATAGATGAATAGATGAATGAATGAATGAATAGATGAATGAATGAATGAATGAATGAATGAACGAATGATTGAATGAATGAATGAATGGATGGATGGATGGATGAATGAATGAATAGGTGGATGAAGTGGTAGTTCATCACCTTTTCTTGCAGTACAAATGCTGTATTATGAGTGACGCAGCTCAATCAGGTGGAGTTGGAGGCGTTTACAGTACGAGGATAATTACACATGTTGATGTTGCTGCTGATGGTGATGGTGGTGGTGGTGGCGACGATGATAATGATAATGATGATGATAATGCTGCGGCTGATTATAATGACGATGATAATGATGTAGATAATAATGCTGCTGATGATGATAATAGTGATGATAATTATGTTGATAATGATAATGATAATGCTGATGCTAATGATAATGCTGCTGCTGATGATGATAATAGTGATGATAATGGAGTTGATAATAAGCAATTATTGGATGAGGTTGAGTATGATATCGTAAATTATCAAGACCGAGGTCTGTGTTATCTGCCGAAGCCTCCTGGCTGAGGTAGATAATACTGACTTGAGGTCTTGATAATTTACGATATCATGCGAAAACCGAATTCAATAATTGTTTTATTATACATTTTTTAAAGTAAAAGTACAATTATAATCAGGTAAAAGAGACAATAACAAGCAAATCTCGCTGCCATTTTCACATCAACTCCCTGAGAATGGAGAGAGCCTGGCAACTTGACAGTGATAACTACAGATAATGCAATTATCACTGTCAAGTTCACATGCTATTCAGATTTAGCTGTGTGCTCTCAGCCAAATAGATTCAATGTAGTTAGTAAAATGTATAATAATGCTGATGATAATGCTGATGATAATGCTGATGATGATGATAATGCTGATGATGATGATAATGCTACTGCTGATGATAATGCTGCTGCTTATAATGATGATGATAATGATGATAATGATGAAAATACAATCAAGTTCACCTACCACTGGACTGAGGAAATTCTCACAGAAGGCAGACGTCGATGCGTCATAAGCATCCTTGATAGACGAACACTCACCAACCTTATACCGAACCTAAAACAAACAGAATAGTTTATAAATAGATCCTATTAGCTTATACCGAACCTAAAACAAACATACATTTATAAATAGATCCTATTAGCTTATACCGAACCTAAAACAAACATACATTTATAAATAGATCCTATTAGCTTATACCGAACCTAAAACAAACATCATAGTTTATAAATAGATCCTATTTGCTAGATCCGCCCGTGCTTTCATTGACTGAATGAATTAGGCTTACCTTGTCTGTAGCTTCTTTCAAATACTGGTCTATCCAGCTAAGAATGCGGTTTAAATACAACCTCGAAGCCTACAGTTAAAAACATTAAACAAATTACAACACGTTCAGGAGGAAGACAATAGCGTTGACATGGGAACCTGAAGGAAAGCACAAGAGAGTAGGGACAAAGGAAACGTGGAAAAGAAAGGCAGAAAGAGAAAGAAACAGAATGGGATGGCGGAGTAGAAGAGGAAAGAAAGTGCTGACAGAAAACTACTATTATTTAGCGTCGGTAGTTCCTCGAGGAATAAATCCGGCGAGAATTTCAAATTACCGGCCATTTTGAATGGCTTCGTATGCGCGGCAGGGATTTCTTGTGCAGCTCAACGAGCGTGACAGCGCGGACGGCCTGGACTCTAGTCAAATCTCTCCCAGCTAACCCTCCCCCTACTCTACGAAATCCAAGACTCAGTCACCCCGGGGAGGGCGACATTGGTAAGTATCCTTTGTCATTCGCCGACCCATGAGACATTTTATGAGACATTTTTTGATAATCGTAAAGGGTAACTATCTGGCTTTCGTGTTGCGGAGTATCAAGGCAAGGGAATGCGATTTAGTGTGAGAATTTGAGCGATTTTCGAGAGCAACTCGGTCCGTTGGCCGACCCAAGGTCTCCTTCCTTGCCTTGTTCTTAGTAGTAGGGGGAGAACATAGCTAAAACATAGCTAAAACCCGCCCAAACAGCCTGAAATCGCTACCAGATAGCAAGAAAGACAAAAAGAAACAATCCACGAAGGTTACAGTTTATTTCCTTTATTTTTCGACGAGTTATAGATTTGAGAATAATTCTTCATAGAAAGCCTTATTATAAAGCGCCTCGATCTATGAGATTGGGCTTCCTGTGGTCTCAATTGCATATCATTTGCATGCATCCGTAATAAACCTCTTTACCTTCCTCATCGCACAGAATCCTATTGTCTTTTTGGACATTTACTTACGGCCCGCAAATTATTCAAAATAGACATAATTCGAATAAAGTTCTGATTGGTTGTTTAAACGACTGATTAGATGAAGTTCTGAACGGTTTACAAAAGAATCATTTCACTTGTCCGACTAAGACCCCGTCTACACGGATCTGGATACTTTTGAAACCGCATACTTTTTGATGCGAATCATCCTATCGTCCACACGAATCCAGTGAATCCGGTCACCGAAACCGCATACTTTTACTTGAATCCTCCGGATACGCGGATTCGTGTGGACGCAAATATTTCTATGCGGTTTCAGCCGGATCGGATTCGTGTAGACGAGGCCTTAAGCCGATTTATTACCGAGAACAAAGGGAGTAGGATTACTTAATTAGAGATATTACAAATTGCAGCTTAACTTATTACAACGCATAACTTTAAGTGGCACATTGGGATTTGAACGTCAGCCGCAAAAGCCTTATAAAAGCTCAAATATTCAGCTTAAAAAAAAGAGTCTTATAAAAAAGGTTTTTGTAGAAGTAAAGGATGCAAAAAGTTGCTTGGATTACGATGTTAATTTTGCAACCCCTACCTAAGTTTAACCTGTTATTAAAACCCACAAATTACAGTTGGAATATTGGTTCCCCACAAAAAATGCCGATTTTTGTCAAATTTGAGCTAAAAAGAAAGAGTCTTAGTTATTGACATTATTAAACATTTGATAGTGCAAACGTTTAGTCAACATTTCATCTTTGATTTGCATTCCCTAACTAACTGAGATCACCTTTTAAAAACTTTTAAAATGTATTTTATTACACGAAGTTGAGCAATTTTGGCCTGTTTTCTTTGTAAATTACCTCATTAAATACGCTTCGCCTGATTGAACTTCGCGCTCAAACAGCAGAAAAGACCCGGATGTGTCCGGGCATTCTGTGCGATGTGTTTGTTGTCCCATTTCAGATCACGTGATGCTACCCTTGGGAATTGTTTCTTTCACATGTAAATGATATAACACGTTCATCATAAAAGAACAATTCTTCAGGGAACTATGACACGTGGTCTGAAATGGGCAATTTGCATACGGAGGTAAAGAGGTCTATTACCTGAGCTATTAAAAGATTAGGACCTCGCTTTATGCGCCACAAGGAGCTAGGCGGAGATACAGTACAGACAAATTCAACTCTATGCAATTTTGATAGAATGTCTTTACCTTATTGGCTAGAAATAGAGCGTCGTTCTGGAGGAATTTGTCAATCTTGTGCATATGCGCAAAAACCTCGTTTATGGATTGCTATGGAAATGTAAATAATTCATATTGATCAACCACCACCACCAAATATCATCAACATCATCATTATCATCATCATTATCAACATCACCATTATCAACATCATTATTATCATTATCACCATCATCATCATTATCACCACCATCATCACCATTATCATCATCGCCATTATCAACATCATCTTCATTATCATCATCATCATTATCATTAATATCTGATCACCATCATCATAATCATCATTCTTATCAATATTAATATCATCATTGTTGTTGTTATCATCATCAAAATCATAGTCATCATAATCATCATCCTCATTTATTATTGATAATTATTAAAATTATATCAATGCCATTACTCACCAATCTGAATCATCATCATTGTCATTACCAACATCATCATAGTTATCAACATCAGTCATCAACATTATCATTTTCAATATCACCAGTCGCCAATTGATAACAGTAATTGTAAGAACAATGATAGCAATGATAATGATCATGATGAAGAGCTTAATCATCATCATTGTCATTACCAACATCATCATTGTTATCAACATCATCATCAACATTATCAATATAGTGATGATAGCGATGATAATGATCATGATGAAGAGCTTAATCATCATCATCATTGTCATTACCAACATCATCATTGTTATCAACATCATCATCAACATTATCAATATAGTGATGATAGTGATGATAATGATCATGATGAAGAGCTTAATCATCATCATCATCATTGTCATTACCAACATCATCATAGTTATCAACATCATCATCAACATTATCAATATAGTGATGATAGTGATGATAATGATCATGATGAAGAGCTTAATCATCATCATTGCCATTACCAACATCATCATAGTTATCAACATCATCATCAATATTATCATTTTCACACGACAATTGATAACAGTGATTATAAGAACAATGATAGTGATGATAATGATCATGAAGATCTGAATCAATCATCATTGTCATTACCAACATCATCATAGTTATCAACATTGTCATCAACATTACCAAATAATATAATGATGATAGCGATGATAATGATCATGATGAAGAGCTTAATCATCATCATCATCATTGTCATTACCAACATCATCATAGTTATTATCATCATCAACATTATCATTTACAATATCAAAATCAACAGCCCACAATTGATAACAATAACTATAATGACAATGATAGCGATGATAATGATGAAGATCTGAATCATCATCATTACCATGCAACATCATAGTAATCAACATCATCATCATCAATATCACCACTACACAATTGATACGATTATAATTAGGACAATGATATAAGGACAATGATAGGACAATTATTGCATAGTTATTATCATCACTACCATCATCATCAATATTATCATCATCATTACCATCACCACCAACACCACATTCATCATCACCACCACCATCATCATCATCCCCACCACCATCATCATCATAATCATCACCACCACCACCATTATCATCACCATCACCACCATCATCATCATTATCATTATCACCACCACTATCATCATCATCATAATTATCACCACCACCACCACCACCACCATTATCATTATCACCACCATTATCATCACCATCACCACCATCATCATCATCATCATTATCACCACCACTATCATAATCATCATAATCATCACCACCACCACCACCACCATTATCATTATCACCACCATTATCATCACCATCACCACTATCATCATCATTATCATTATCACCACCACTATCATAATCATCATAATCATCACCACCACCATCATTATCATGATATGATATATCACCATCTTCATATTGGCTTACCAAAGTATCATTTGCTTTATCTTCTAATCTTAGTACTTTAGCCTTGAGAATATTCTGAACACAACAAGCACAAAGGTTAACCATGTTGAAATATTTAATATGCTCTCTTTCCATTATGAAAAATGGAACAAACTTCTTTTGTTTATATACAGTTTGATATATGTGTGTATACAAAATTGTATATTCTAGGTTTAAGTATACTTTTTTTTTTAAATACTTTTTTTTGTATTTTTGTAAAATTGTTTTTTCCCTATATTTATATTCGTAATTTTCAAAATTGTATGTTGTTTACTGTACATCTTATTTATGTAATGTATTCTAGTTATAGTTGAAATTTGAATAAAAATGTATTAACAAAAAAAAATGTTGAAATATTTGACTGATGTTTTGATGAAGTCACTTACAACAAGCATATGCGATGCATTTATAGTGTCATCTTGAATCTGATTCAGTCGTCTGGATAGGAAATTGAGGTTATTTGCAATATCCTGAAAATAATGAAAAAATGTATTTATTTCATACATACTAAGGTTTATCAACCATAAAAAGCCCGCGTAAAATTCGTACGAAATACACATTTAACCAATCAAATAAGAGAATGATTATGTCTCACTATCGTTTGTCCAATCAGAAGCGCAAACGATTGTGCTTCATAATGTCTTCCCAAATATCATCACTATTAACTATGATATCATTCAAAAGAGACATGGCGGAGGAAATACCGAGATTTGCACTCTTAGAAGGAACAATAGACGACTTTATTGATCGAACAAGAGAATAAAAACACTCAAGCAAAGACCGCTAGAGATATATAGATTACTCCACGGAAAGTGCCACGAACGATTTTTATTCACGAGTTGAGCAACACGTGAATAAAAATCGTTCGTGGCACTTTCCGTGGCACTTTCTGTGGAGTAATCTATATTGATTCTTCCATTAAATAGTCAATAGTCAATCTATCCATCCATTCATCAACTCATTTCTTCATCCATCCATTCATTAACTCATTCATCTATTTATCCATCCATCCATTCATTCGTTCATTCATTTATCCATCCATTCATTTACTCATTCATATATTAATCCATCCATTCATTCAATCGTTCATCCATCTATTCATTCTTCTATCTATCCATCCATTTGTTCATTCATTTATTCATTCATCTATTTATCCATCCATTCATTTACTCATTCATCTATTTATCCATCCATTTATTTATTCATTCATCTATTTATCCATCCATTTATTCATTCATCTATCTATCCATCCATCTATCTATTCATTCATCTATTTATTTATCCATCCATCCATTCATTCGTTCATTCATCCATTCATTCGTCCATTCATCCTTCAATTCATCAATCCATCCATCCATCCATTCATTCATTCGTTCATTCATGCTATCATCCATCATTACATTTCTTTGTCATTTATTTTTTATCTATTCTCGTTCTTACCCCGCTATATGGCATGACTTGTTTAGATAACGTAGAAAGATTTGTAGCAAAGTTAAGAACAGATACAGCAACAAGTGGTTGATTGATCTAGAGAAACAAAGATAAAACATTGTTTAATAACAGACAGACAGACAACAACAAAAATGCAGGCTAAAAAAACAAGCAAATGAAACAACTTGTATAACCAGCCAACAAACCAAACAAGCAAGCAAATTGAAAAACAAGCCTAAACAGGTTTAAAACCAGTGTGAAACCAGTCATACCTGTTCTTTAAACTTGTTAAATTCAATAGAATGCACACCAGCCTCAATAGAGTCATTCAGGTTTTTATCTAGCTCTGCTGTAACTATGGAAACGTTTGTGACAGTGCTGTTGAGATTGTTGAATATTTCATCCATAGATGGGATTTTCTGAAAGAAAACCAAAGAAAAAACACATAACAAATAGATAAAATATTCTTTAATGATCACATGACTGGATAGAATTTTAGGCTTTATGTGTTGACTCTTACCACAGGAATCCCATCAATAGTTAAACATGCTTGATCACACAATGTTATGTTTCTCAATCATGTAAAGGTTGGCCAGCCAAATAGACATTTCAACTATTCAAACTGACTAGTGTCTTATTATCATTTGTTTCTCATATGAAATATGGTATGTGTACATGAAATTCACAAAAAGGAAAGCAATCAATAATATCTATTGAAAAACTAATTAATAATTCATGAGAAATTTACAAAAGAAATCATAACCATTTACAAACTTTAACCTGGATTTTCTCTAAAAAACATTAAATGTTTTATACATCCTTGTTCTTGTTTTTTTTTTCTTTTGCCAAAAAAATATAGATTTGATTTGAATCACTGTATCTCTTAGAAAGTGAGAATCAAAAAGTCTCTTCGGTTTCCATTTGCTTGCAGAAATGTGAAATACTGAGAATTGGATGAGAAGTAAAATAATGAAAATTGGGAAACAACAAGTTTCTTTTGGGGTTCCAGTAAGTGAGGCGTTAGGTGCTGGCATTAGGTGCTGAAAAGTGAAGTACTGATAATTGGATTATAATGAAAGGAAAAAGGAAAAAAAAGGAGAAAAAATTGTTTGTGGTTTTTTGAGGGAGTGAGGTGTTAGGTGCAGAAAAGTGAAATACTGAGAATTGGATGAGAATGAAATTATGAATAACATTGAGAACAACATGTTTCTTTTATGAGATATTAGGTGCAGAAAAGTGAAATACTGAGAAATGGAGAAGAATGAAATTATGAATAACATTGAGAACAACATGTTTCTTTTATGAGATATTAGGTGCAGAAAAGTGAAATACTGAGAAATGGATGAGAATGAAATAATGAATAAAATTGAGAACATGTTTCTTTTATGAGATATTACGTGCAGAAAAGTGAAATGCTGAGAATTGGATAGAAACGAAAGGAATAAATGAAAAGAGAAGCAAAGCAGTTACTAACAAAGGAAGAAGGGATCGCCTTGTTGATAGCATCATGAAGAGTTTCATTGGAGCTCCATTTCTAGTTGAAGTCAAGATTACAATTAGTTTTAAAGAATTTAGAGAGGCAGAAAGGGAAGGGAAGAAAGAAAGGAATAGAAGAAAGTGGGAAAGAAGGAGAGGAAAGGGAAGTGGATGTAAGTAAGTTACATTTGAATAAATTTAATAGAGTTTAAGTAAAGTAAAGTAAAGTAAAGTAAAGTAAAGTAAAGTAAAGTAAAGCATACCAAAGCAAAGCAAAGCAAAGCAAAGCAAAGCAAAGCAAAGCAAAGCAAAGCAAAGCAAAGCAAAGCAAAGCAAAGCAAAGCAAAGCAAAGCAAAGCAAAGCAAAGCAAAGCAAAGCAAAGCAAAGCAAAGCAAAGCAAAGCAAAGCAAAGCAAAGCAAAGCAAAGCAAAGCAAAGCAAAGAGAAGCAAAGAGAAGCAAAGCAAAGCAAAGAGAAGCGAAGCGAAGCGAAGCGAAGCGAAGCGAAGCGAAGCGAAGCAAAGCAAAGCAAAGCAAAGCAAAGCAAGCTAAGGCAAAACAAGTCAAAGCACAGGGAAGTAAAGCAAAGTATAGCAAAGCAAAGCAAAGTGTAGTAAAGTAGAGCAAGGTACAGTTAACTAAAACCTGACATTTATTTGTGTTTTTTAGAGGGTCTGGATACTTGATAGCTGCCCTAGTAAGTAGTGTGTCAGACAAAAGGATCCCAAAAGGCTTACTTACATCTTTGTATGAAGTCATATTCTTCAAGTCAAATCTCTCGTCCATCTTCAAAAGCTGCCATATAGTTTCTTTTTTAGCACAACCTCTGTGAAACATTAAGGAATGAAATTAAGAATGTCTTGGTACATACACCGAATCGAAATATGGCTGCCAATTTGAATAACAATTCTTCTTGACTGCCCAGCCTCGCATGCACCTACTCTATTGTTTTCCAACGTGAACACAAGGCTAGACAGTCAAGAACAATAAGAGTACGCTATATTTCGATTCGGTCTATAGGAATCATATTAAAAATTTGTATTGACTACGTATAGAAAGCTAAGGTTTAAATAAGCTGAGCCTTTGGACAAATCGTTTATCCAAAGGGCTAATAAGAATTACAAGGGACCACATAAACAATAAAGAAAGCATTAAAAAAATCCTAGCTACCGGTTCAACTACTAGTTTATATTATACTGTGGAACTCCTATGACATCAGTTCACTATCAGCTCACTCATTCTCTTCTAAACACACACACACACACACACAAATAGAAAAATGTAGAGGAGAGGTGCCTTGCATGGGTACTCACATCCCGTTCGCACCCCCCCCCCCCCCCTGGTTTTCTACAACTTTTTTGTTCACTTTTCTTATTTTTTAGTTAGTTTCGATTGTAGATTGCCAATAAAGCTGTTAAAAATGGCGCAATCTATAAAGCCGACCATAATAATCAATAAAATAATAACAATAATATTTCAAACTTGTTTTACCTTAGAACATGGGATAATCTTAAATCAACAGAGCCATCATCAAGTATTGCCGTGGACAAAGGGAACTTGTTTCCATGTAGAGCAGGGTCGTCTATAGTCTACAAAATAGAATTCATTGTTAAAATCACCAGTGGATTACTGCATGTGCACCTTCTCTGGACACTCTGACTATTACAAATGCCTTGTGCCTTGTGGTTTGTGCATGTGGGATAAACGACAACTTGCTCTTAGAGGTCATGTGACCTTAAATCACATAGCATAGCATATAGTCTGGAGAGGAAAAAATAACTGACACTAAGAGCGACTGCACAGGAGGCTATTAATAGCATATAGCATAGCTTTTTTTATTATTTTATTGATTATTCTTGGGATAGACAGGCAACAGGCATTATGATCAGTGATGGACGAAAAGGACTTCACACGGTTTGTCAAGGCTGATCACGCGCCAAGCAGGCAAAAGTGATGCTGATGATGATGATTTGTAAAAAGAAGCCGCTGAAATGGAAAGAGCACCTTGATACAGTGGAACCCCGTTAATTCCGGCCACTGGATTTGGGACAGCCAAAAGTGGCTGTATTAACGGGATGGCTGTATTAAGCATGTAAATCTTATAGAAAATGTATGGGCATACATTTAGTCGGGACCTAAAAAACTGGCCGCAATAACGGGGTGGCCGTATTAAGCGGTTGGCCGTAAGGCAGGGTTTCACTGTATTAGTAATAGTGCACAATTTCAGCTTAAAATACACGATACATGAGAATTTGCAGTAAATATGAATTGAAGTACAAACTTAAGATTTGTTTGGACAATTCATTGGATGGTAAGTTTCCTAAAATAATCTTCAAAAAATGCCTAATTGTAATATTACTGCCATTTCTCCTGTCGTCCATATTAAGCTGAAATTTTGCATTTTTACTAATATTGAGCCAAAGTTGCTCTTTGAGGCTCTTTATTTTTGAGGCTTATTTTCAGAGAGCTGATCGAGTTAAGGGGGTGGGGGTCACGTGACCTCTTAGTGCATGTCGCCCATTCACAGTTCAAGGAATAGTCAAGAAGAAAATTGATATTTCTCACCAGCAACGCAATCTCAGACTTTTGTTGCAGTGAAAAATCGCTTGCCATACGCCAACGTTCAGCTCTTAATAGGTATACGATTCCGCAAAAAGTTGCAGAGAAATGTTCAAACTTTCAATAATTACAATATAAAAATAATTATAATTAGACTAAGCGTGCATAGAGGAATTTAACACTGTGCGCTGCATGTTAATCAGCCACTGAAATAAACACGCGATGTCACGCTCGTAGTAAATTTTCATTCGGCGGGCGCTACTTTCGTACTTCAACTTCGGCGCTACTTTTAAAGACGTTGTTTCATGTGGATTTGACTGAAATTTTGCACTATTATTGACTATATATCTAAAATTGTACTGCGAAGATATCACTCATTTTCATTTGTTCTTTAGTGAGTTATACGTAATTGTGATCGTAGTTATGACAGAGTGAAAACGTCAAGCAAAACTTCATTTTAATAAAAAGCTCGATCTCTGCATTGCCTACATATTAACCAGCTCAGCTTGCCACAGGGAGTTTAAATAGAGTTCCAAGGAAACATTCTGCAGTATTACGATCATAATTTGTGCATCCTATGAAATGTTTTGACCGCTTATATTTACACACGAACAAAATACGCATTTAAATGTTTTCGTGATTTATTCGTTATCGAACAGATAACTTTTCTTCAAACTTTTTCAATTGTGCTAAACGTAGCAGTTTATAGCACATTTATTGTTTTTTCGCAATCAGTTCAAATTCAAAAGATATTTAAGAAAAAACATTTTCCCAAAAAGTTGTTTATCGTTGCTATGGAAACTTTGATTAGCATAATTAAAACATCATTCAAAACTTTCATCCAAGACTGTCATTTGGTGTAAAATTCAAATTCATGGGGCAAAGGTAAGATCAAGTAATTGCGAATTCAAAAAGGGATGTGTCCAAAGACGATATTTTAATTTCAAGACGGTAAGAAATTATGGGCATATAGTTCAATAATAACATATGTATTTAGTCAGCAGTGATATTTTTATTATTTCACAAAACCAAAGCGCCATCACAGCGATCGTAGCGATTATATGGGAACCAGGCTTAAAGGACGAATATGGAAGGGACACAAGAAATTTCACATGGTTCGTACTAACGGTAAAATAACGCATCTTACCAACTGAAACGCCGGCCCTAACTAATTGGATATGGCTGTTGGTCGGTAAGATAAGAGACGCCCTATCATAAATACATCCCAAAATAATTTCCCACTTACTGGCATAAAGAACAAAATTATTCACATACATTTATTAACGATAAATATGTTTTAAAACGATCAAAAACATCATTAATACAACAAATGTGTATTTGTCTGATTTATGTGTTCTTCCACGATTCTTCGATCTTCGATCTTCTAATTCTTCGATCTTTTCATGAACCTCTCTTTAATTGTTCAAGTGAATTCTCCCAGTTCTTTGCACGATGTGGAGATCCTTTCTCTCAGAATTAAGTGCCGGTATGTTCTTTATATAGAGTGTAGTTACTGACCCATCTCTTGTTAAGACATTTCAACATCGTTATCGACTTCATAAACATCCAAACGACATTCTTCAAATCTTTCCATAACTTCGATCGTGGCTCCACTATAGTACACGTTAACAGCCCCATCATCTTCAAATCTGATTTCATTTTTGCTAGTGGTTAGACTATGTTGCATGATAATAACGGTGGTAGAAGCATTGCAACCCATTGTGAACAGCTAGTTTTTCTTGGTGCACTCAATTGTTCTAATGAAAATTGAATACTGATTCTTGCTGACAAAGAAATTGAATTTATGGAAAACTCTTGACCAATAGCGTCCAAGATCTTGCAAGAGAGGGTATTAATACGTTAATCACCAGTGCAAATTAGTATCGTAGTATTGCGTCAAATGTTTAAGCTTTTTTTGATTCTTAATTAGAGTATACTACTATTTTAAAAAGGTTGTTTAAAGACAATATGTCATTTCAAGACGGAAAGGCATCATGGTCATATAGTTTATCACACTAATAATTCTGTTTTCACTCAGTATAGGTATTTCTATATAACGGACTACTATTTTTAAAAGGTTGTTCAAAGACGATATGTCATTTCAAGACGGAAAGGCATCATGGGCATATAGTTTATCGCACTAATAATTCTGTTTTCACTCAGTATAGGTATTTCTATATAACGTTCTACTATTTTAAAAAGGTTGTTTAAAGACGATATGTCATTTCAAGACGGAAAGGCATCATGGGCATATAGTTTATCGCACTAATAATTCTGTTTTCACTCAATATAGGTATTTCTATATAACGGACTACTATTTTAAAAAGGCTGTTCAAAGACGGTGTCATTTCAAGACGGAAAGGCATCATGGTCATATAGTTTATCGCACTAATAATTCTGTTTTCACTCAATATAGGTATTTCTATATAACGGACTACTATTTTAAAAAGGCTGTTCAAAGACGGTGTCATTTCAAGACGGAAAGGAATTATAGGCACATAGTTCAATGATAATATATGTATTTTACATGATTTTAATGTAGTAATTATTTAGGAAATAGAAAAATAAAATATTTATTTATATAATTAGATAATAGATAATAATACACGAGAAGAGCGAAAGCGGATCGGACAAGTATGAATAGCGAGGAACAAATTGAATAACTCCAGAAGTAAAAGTATACCCATAATTCCTTTCGATCTTTGAATGACATTATTTTTGGCAACCTTTATCCAATGAGTCTAGCAATTAGCCGCTAAGTTAATTGACTTCGTAGCAAATTAGGACATCACGGAATCCCGTACGATCATTCAATATAATACCGTCACAATGCATAACCATATAGGGTAACTGACGTCATGGTGATGTCAATCAATAATTCCATATATGGTCACTAAAAGCAAATAAAGGACATCACGGAATCACTTACGATGATTCAATATAATACCGTCACTATGCATAACCATATAGGGTAACTGACGTCATGGTGATGTCACTCAATTATTCCATATATGGTTAAAAACGCAACGATAATTTTTCAGCTTCAAAACAAAATCGGCCTCGTTCCCAGGATCGTTACAACCGTAGGGAAAAGGTCCTGGAAACGAGGTTGCAACAAAATGTGTTGGTTTTTTACTTAAAACACCGATGAATAACTACTATATAAGCAGGACGTTAATAATTCTGTTGTGCTGTTTGTGAAAGAATAGGGGAATGTCTCCTGGTACAACAGCCTGGACTCACTGACACTTCGCACGTTTGGACAACAAAACATGGAAATTGCGCGCTCCAATACATTAAATAGAATGAATGAATGAATAAATGGACGGATAAATGAATGAATAAATGAATGGATGAATGAATGAAAACATGAATGAATGAATGAATGAATACATCAATGAATAAACAAATGAATGAACAAATGAATGAATGAATAGATGAATGAATAAATGAATGAATAAATGAATGGATGGATAAATGAAAACATGAATGAATGAATGAATGAATGAATGAATGAGCAAATGAATGAATAAATGGATGGATGGATGAATGGATGAATGAATGAATGCATGAATGAATGAATAAGCAAATGAATGAATAAATGGATGGATGGATGAATGGATGAATGAATGAATGCATGAATGAATGAATAAGCAAATTAATTAATAAATGAATGGATGAATGAATGAATGAGTAAATGAATTAATTATTTAATGAACGTATGAGTGACATCTCTATAATAGTTTTATTTATCTCATTTGCTAAATACAGTATAATTATAAATTTACAACAATAAAAATAATTAAATTTTGGAGAAAGAAAACAAATGCCGAAGACTAAAACGTCAATATTCAAATAACAAATGAACCTGCTACACGAAGCTCAAAACAAATGTACTATTAAATAATATGTAATATGTGTAGTGAAAGAGTGAAAAACACAACTACATCAACAAAAGCTGAGATGTTCGACTCTGTAGTCTTTAATCCACAAATCATTGCGGTCGTACACATTTTGACACGTTTTTGTCAACCATTTAGAAATTGCTGTACTCACACCAATTATGGAAGTGACTGTTACGAAAAATAAATATAAAAACATCTATAATGCATTGCTGTCGTTGCAACACAGTTAAGCTTTGTCAACCATTTAGAAATTGCTGTACTCACACCAATTATGGAAGTGACTGTTACGAAAAATAAATATAAAAAGATATTTTATCCCAACTCATTACGATATAAAATTATCCTGGTTCACTGAGATATGTCGTGCTAGTTTGCTGATCAGATAATGTAATAATTGGAGACCTTGTTTGGAATAACTTGGCCACAAGTAGTGACGTATTTTATTAAATCACTTTTAAAATAATTTGGTAACAATTAATACAATCGATCAGCAAAGGTGGGATGAAATTACGCCGTCCAAAACACCTTTGCTTAGTTTTACTCCAAGGGAGGTGACGGGGAAGGAGGTGGGAAAGTTTTCTTTGGAGTTGATGTTCTCTTGTAGAATGTTCAAATCAAAGAGGGCGAAAGTATGTTCGCAGAAGATGATATAGTCCCAAGCGTCACCGCCCTTAGCTTATGATTGGCTAATCTAAATTTATACCGGTAACGGCTAATCACGCAACCCATCCTTAACGGATATGTGGCTTCGTGGTTGAGAAAGTATTAAACATGACTCGAGATAAAATGACATTATACTTTGCGGCATAATGTTTGTTTTTATCCCAACTCATTACGATATAAAATTATCCTGGTTCACTGAGATATGTCGTGCTAGTTTGCTGATCAGATAATGTAATAATTGGAGACCTTGTTTGGAATAACTTGGCCACAAGTAGTGACGTATTTTATTAAATCACTTTTAAAATAATTTGGTAACAATTAATACAATCGATCAGCAAAGGTGGGATGAAATTACGCCACAAGGCCACATACTGTGGCCACCCCACCCAGACATATCTTAGTGCACCGGGAGGGTTAACAGTGTTAACCAGCGAAAAGGTAGCATCCCCTGAATGAACTACCTAAATGTCAATGACATGATACTGCAATTGCAGTAAAAATATAAAATACGATTGCGCTTAGCTTTGACAGCCCCTGTCTGAATCAAAGTTAGCGCTATCTAAGGTAATATATGGCAGTTAACGAACGGTGAAACCGCTAAATATTGGTTCAGCCTGTAAAATTCTGTAATACGATTGTGCTTAGCTTTGACAGCCCCTGCTGACTCAAAGTTAGCACTAACTACTGTAACAAGTGTTAACAAAAGGTTGAGTTCAGCCCCTGCGTGAAAACTCGCTCTCAATAAATTAAGATAAGGAGGTGACTGTTGATGGTCTTATATAGAGTTTAAAAGCCTCGGATTTCCAGCGACCTAGGGCACGAATTTGTGCGTCTGATAGCCCTTGTTCGGCCGCATAACTGGCGGCACCTATACGAAAACTATGACTTTTATAACGAGCACTATCTAAGCCACAGAAAATCAATGACCGACGGAGTTCCATATTAAACTGTGCCATAGTAATAGGTTTCAAGTCCAAGGAACAAAACAATGGACCGGGTTGTGATCCCCTCATCTGGCAATAATCTACTACTGCATTTACAGGGCAAACAGAAATGGTACTCTGGCGGTCAATAACGATAACGTGTGGCGTTTTTGTATTATTGTGCTTATAATTCACGATAGTGATCTTAACTTGCTGTACTTGACCTCCGGATGACACGAACTGGATGTCCCGAAATTGGAGGACGGTATTTACCGTATTGGCTCCTTTGGTCGCTAGCTCACCGAGGCGAAAAAACCCATAAAAGGCAACAAGATACATAGCTGAATATAACTTGCGCTGCCAAGCCGAAGAGTTGGTGTGTACCAAGGCATTGACGAGTTCGTGCAGTACTTGACGGGTAATAGGTAGTCTCAAATCACAGGGTTTGTGGCGTCCTAGCGCTGCAAATAACTTACGAATCAAAAACGATTTAGACGGGTCGGGCAGACCTTTAATTTTGTGAACATACCCAAGAGCTGACACATAAGACATAATAGTCGCCGACGCCAGCTTACGGGCGGTCAAATAAGAAATAAACAGCGCTAAACACGACGTGGAGATAGGGAGCTTTGTTGCAGTCCCGCTATAAAACTTATTCATAAATTGTGAAAATACTGACCACGCGCGTTTGTAGCACTTCTTCGACCCGTCCGTTAAGGACGAGCTAAGGAGTTCTTTGAGGGTATTGACCAACTCTCCGGCTTCAGGCTCTCTGGTATTATCGTTGGGGTTTCTTCGGCCTCTGGCGTGATTTGCTTGAACTGAGAAACCTGGAAACGTGATATTAAATCGGCACGAGTGTTATTAATACCGGGTATGTGTTTCGCTTGAAATATGATGTTGTACTTGAGCGAGGTTAAAACAAGGTCACGGATTAAGACCATAACTCCCCGATTCTTAGATGTTTGCTGATTGATGATGTACACCAACGCTGCGTTATCAGTGTAAAACAATACGTTTCTATTTTTCAGCAAAGTATTCCAAACCCGCAAAGCTACAACTATGGGAAAAAGCTCCAGAATGGTAATGTTTAAAACTTTCCAACTGGCCGGCCATGCACCAAAAAACCATTTATTCGCCAATACCGCACCGTAGCCCTTAGAGCCGGCTGCGTCTGTAAATAACGCTATCGGGATATCTGTATGCCAGATATCGTCCCGAAAGAAAGCCCGACCGTTAAAATCTGTTAAAAAGCCGAGCCATACCTTCATGTCAAGTTTGGCTTCTGTGTTAAGCTTAATACGATGGTAAGGGCGGCGAACCCCTTTCGTGAGATCAATCATTCTACGCAAAAAGGCACGGCCAGGCACTATAACCGAACAAGTAAAATTCAACAGACCTAGTAAAGACTGGAGCTCTTTCAGAGTAACTTTGCGGCGTTTAAGATACGTATGAAGCAAAGTACGGCATTTGTGTAATTTATCTTCAGGTAGGCGCGCCTCCATTAGTTTGGTGTCAAGGGTAATTCCTGCGAATTGGAGAACTGTATTTGGGGACTCTGTTTTCTCACCAGCAATTGGCACCCCTACAAATGCGCATAACCGTAAAAAATTATCGAGATCGGCTTGGCATTTGTCCTCCTTATCCGCGATGAAAAGAAAGTCATCTAAGATATGCACAACACCGGACGCGCCAAGGTTGTTAACAGATAACCACTCAAGTGCCGTACTGAAAGCTTCAAAAATAGCGCAAGAGGAAGAACAGCCCATTGGCAAACAGCGATCAAAGAAATACGAGTTATCTATTTTCATGCCCAACAACTCTTGGTCATCAGGATGAACTGGGATAATGCGAAATGCAGATTTGATATCTGTTTTAGCCATGAAGCTGCCCTCCCCGGCCTGCTTAATAAGAGTAATCGCATCACTGATAGATGCATACTTAACCGAAGACTGATGTTCGGGAATAAAGTCGTTGATCGAGGAGCCGTTAGGATAGGACAAATGGTGTATTATTCTAAACTCTCCGGGGTTCTTTTTAGGAACTACGCCCAAAGGTGAACAATGCAACTGTTTAAAAGGAGGCTTATTGAAAGGACCTGCTATCCTACCGGCTTCTCTTTCCTTATCTAATTTATTTTTTAAGATATCTGGTTGATCTAAAGCGCTTTTAAGGTTAATGCAATCAATTGCACGCCTTTCACCTAGGAAGCCAATGCGAAAACCTTGTGAAAACCCGTCCGTTAAAAAGGATTTGAGACATGGATCGTAATGCTCTAACAAATACTCAAGCCGTTTTACCTTTACCGGTGTTACTGGTGGGTGGTACATTTGCGTTAGCTCGGCTGTTTTGTGAGTTTTGTGAGGTACTAGTACATTGGCTCCCTGGGTGTTTTTCGCCGCATTTATAGCACACGTGCTGATACTGACATCCCTTGCAAGCTTTTCCCCCTTGAAAGGGCCAGCATGTACCCTTGGGAAAGGATTCTGTGGGACGTGCTTTCCCAAAGACCCTCCCGGAATTTGTTTGGGGTTTGTTAGGGGCACGAAAAGTAGAGCTTGTGGCGGATTTCAGCCATAACTCCCAATGAATCCCATCCCAGGGGTACACCTCTGGATTTGATTGCCGCAAATAACGAAATTGTTCGTCATAAAACACCCAGTCGCCTGGCTTAGCGGCCAAATCACGAATAATTTCCGCGTATTTCATTAGGCTAGGCGTGGCAAGAGGCCACTTAACTGCATAAAGCGCGCAAAAAGTATGGAATGCCGTGACCCACTGATTAATGCTGTTGATCTTTTTTGTCGTTTGAGTGGGTTCAAGGGCCAATTTGGTTTGAGTGGAGTTTGTGGACGGGTACAAGGAGATGGAGAATTTTTCCTGTGTTGTCGATGTCACGAGGAGTGCCCCAAAATCCACATATTCGTCGGCCCATATCTTCGCTTTTGATTTCGCAGACACGCGACTTCCTAGGGGCACCGCGATACTTTTATATGTAGATGAAGGTACCTGCGGCGACATACCTGGCTCGATGTCAATTTCTCCTATGTGGTCGTCGAGAACTCCGGCTACAGCAGTGTCGGTCGCTGTTGCTGGCTCCTTGTCCGTTAACGCCTCTTTGACAGCCTGGGCCACTGTAACCGCTAGCGTGGCGGACAGCGCTTGGACGTCGACAAGCATGCTGGCATTGCTGGAGCCTGCGGTGCTTGTGCTTGTGCTGGCGCTAGTGCTGGCCCTGGTGTTGGTAGAGCTGCGAGTAGAGGCAGACGGTTGTTGTGTTCGTTGACGTTTCCTTGGTGGCATAGCTTTAATCCACAAATCATTGCGGTCGTACACATTTTGACACTTATCCGCGATGAAAAGAAAGTCATCTAAGATATGCACAACACCGGACGCGCCAAGGTTGTTGACAGATAACCACTCAAGTGCCGTACTGAAAGCTTCAAAAATAGCGCAAGAGGAAGAACAGCCCATTGGCAAACAGCGATCAAAGAAATACGAGTTATCTATTTTCATGCCCAACAACTCTTGGTCATCAGGATGAACTGGGATAATGCGAAATGCAGATTTGATATCTGTTTTAGCCATGAAGCTGCCCTCCCCGGCCTGCTTAATAAGAGTAGACTGTTACGAAAAATAAATATAAAAAGATCGATAATGCAACGCTGATGTTCTGATCAAACGAAAGCAATAGCATTAAGCAGAGTACTACAAACTAGCTTTGAACATTGTCATATCTCGAAAATGCTAAGCTCATTGAATATATGAATTTGTTTCTTCTTGGATCTTTGTGGTTGTCGTCTACATGAATTTTGTTGATTTATTTACTCTGCGTTTGAAGAGATTATATCGATTATAACTGTCTCTTTTGCGGTATTTTTCTTCAATGCACTCACTGTCATTCTTCCATCTGTAGCCATATTCTTCAGTCTTTTAAAAAGTTTCTTTTGTTGGATGGGTCTGCACAGCGCTCACGGACATTTGGTTCAGATCGCATCGTCGTTGCTCTTCTTGCTCTGCAAAACCTATCACCCTTAGCAATGGATACAGTACGAGAATGATCTGTAGAGGTTGGCGGAAAGTTAGTTCTTTGGAAACTTTCATCTTTCTGAATGTTGGCCAAATGTGAATGTTGATCAATGCTTGTTCTTGATGGATTACAGCCCATGGTTTTTGTAAGTCCGTGTTTTCTGCCACGTTTTCAAGAGGTAACAAGTGGGCTACTTTAATAGCGAATGGTAATGATACCGGACAATACTTGACGGACTTGAATACGTATGTGATTATACTTCCTTAATTACAATCAAAACTGGTTACGCATGTTGTGCAGACCTTGTCCAATAGGGACCGAGGGCGCGCAATACTTGACGGACTTCAATACGTGTGTGATTATACTTCCTTAATTACAATCAAAACTGGCTACGCATGTTGTGCAGACCTTGTCCAATAGGGACCGAGGGCGCGTAATACTTGACGGACTTCAATACGTGTGTGATTATATTTCCTTAATTACAATCAAAACTGGCAACGCATGTTGTGCAGACCTTGTCCAATAGGAACCGAGGGCGCGCAATACTTGACGGACTTCAATACGTATGTGATTACTGCCTACGGTGGTTGTGCAGACCTTGTCCAATAGGGTCCGAGAGCGCGCTGCAAAACAACTTGTACTAGTTGAGGACCAAGGTAATTAAAACCGAAGCGGCAAACAAGCATAAAGATAACATATTGTTGTTGTTGTTGTTGCTAATGAATAGAACCAGTTAATTAGCTGTTTCTACGTAGTAAATGAGAAGGTTGTTTGTTCATGTATCAGTTAAATCTAATGCAGACGTGTAAACTTCAAAACGATCAAAAGATAATCAAAATATTCGATCAGTGGGTAGTATCATTTTTGGAATTCTATACTACAAAATCTTGTTAGTGCAACGCGCTCGCGCAAAACAATGTATTACGATAATGAGCTTACTCTTACGTCATACTATGCTACCTTATTTGGAACTATATCTTATTTACCATATAATATTATACCGTGTAACGTCAGAAGGGCAAGTCGTTACTCTTACGTTATACTATGCTACCTTATTTGGAACTATATCTTATTTACTATATCTTATTTACCATATAATATTATACCATATAACGTCAGAAGGACAAGTCGTTACTCTTACGTTATACTATGCCACCTTATTTGGAACTATATCTTATTTACTATATCTTATTTACCATATAATATTATACCGTATAACGTCAGAAGGGCAAGTCGTTACTCTTACGTTATACTATGCCACCTTATTTGGAACTATATCTTATTTACTATATCTTATTTACCATATAATATTATACCATATAACGTCAGAAGGGCAAGTCCAACGTCAAATAGAGGTCCCGTCCACACGTACAAGGATACTTTTAAACCCGCAACCTTTTTCGATTGAGCCGGTTTCCCCTAATGGATAGGGTAACAAAAGGCATGTTAGGGCAGATTTCGTATGACTATGAAACATTCACGGTACTTACACGGTCAAGGCACGGAAAGGCACGCTAAAAATTCTAGAAACACCACGGTCGCGGCGGCAAGGCACGCACACGGCACTGAACTTTTGACACTCATACGAAATCTGCTCTATGATTCGACCCCCCTCACTAATCTAATGGTCCGTCCATGAGACAGATCTCTAGTCTAGTCCATGTTAATGGACCGGTTTCTGGATAGTTAATAGAAGGGACCATGGTTTATGAGCAAGCAGATCTGGGATCGATTCATGGCCCGGGCGTTATTATATTCATAGTGCCTTTCGTTCCAGGATGAGGACAATAAGCCTGGGGTTACTTCTAGATTCTGCGTCAAGTTCTAACTATATAAGCAGGACGTTAATAATTAATAATTCTGTTGTGCTGTTTGTGAAAGAATAGGGGAATGTCTCCTGGTAGAACAGCCTGGACTCACTGACACTTCGCGCGTTTGGACAACAAAACATGGAAATTGCATGCTCCAATACATTAAATAGAATGAATGAATAGATGAATGAATGAATGAATGAATGGATAAATGGATGGATAAATGAATGAATAGATGAATGAATAAATGGATGGATAAATGAATGAATAGATGAATAAATAGATAAATGAATGAATGAATAGATGAATGAATAGATGAATGAATGAATAAATGCATGGATAAATAAATAAATTAATTGACGGATTAGTGAATGGTTTAGTGAATGAATAAATGAGTTAATGAATGATTGAGTGAGTAGTGAATGAGTGAATAAGTATAAAAATATGATAATCAATGGATTGCTCATTAAAGGAGAGAACTATTGAACTAATGAATGGATGGATGAATGAATGAATGAATGAATGAATGAATGAATGAATGAATGAATGAGCAAATGACTGAATGAGTTGATGAATGTTTGAGTGAGTAAATGAGTGAGTATAAAAATAAGATAATCGATGGATTTCCCACTGAACGAGAAAAATATATCAACTAATGAACTAATGAATGGTCGGATGGATGGATGGATGGATTAGGACTGTCCACAAGTTGCTCGGCAACTTTTGGGCAACTTTTCCGATTTCGAGCATGCAACTTTTCCAATTTCGAGCAACTTTTTCACTTTCGAGCAACTTTTGTTCTTTGTTTTGAATTCAAACCAATTAACAAGCCAAATAAGAACAAAATAGGTTTTTTTACTCCAATGATTCAAATACTGTTTGACATTAGACTTTACAGTATTTGAATACACTTTGTGGAGCAGTGGTCTTCCTGTGGTAATTTGTAAATACGATCCAGGTGCTCAGCGGTTGTAAAATCAAAACAAACTTTTCTGCAAATACCAAGAAAATATTCTAAATTTATTCTAACACGTTAGAGTACAAACACTAAAAGTGTGCAATACTTTGTACTATTTACCACTAAATAGTGTTGATTAAACAATAGAGAACAAAAGAATTTGCATAATTTAGCAGTATTTAGTGGTATTTATGTTGCACACTTTTAGTATTTGTACTCTATATTATTAAAGCTGACGGAATTCTATGCTATATCATCAAATTGATAAGAAACGTCAAAAATTTCCGAGCAACGTTTTAACAACTTTTAGATTTTTGAGCAACTTTTAAGCAACTTTTTGTTCTTTTGAGCAACATTTGAGCAGCTTTTGGGGAAATTATGAGCAACTTTTTTGACTTTTTGGAGCAATTTATGGGCAGCCCTAGGATGGATGGATGAATGAAGGAATGAGCAAATGAATGAATGAGTTTATGAATGATTGAGTGAATGAGTAAGTATAAAAATAAGATAATCGATGGATTGCTCATTAACTATTTAACTAATTAATAAATGGATGGATGGATGGATGGATGGATGGATGGATGGATGGATGGATGGATGGATGGATGGATGGATGGATGGATGGATGGATGAAGGAATGAATGGATATGTGAAAGAATAACTGGGTGACTAAAATAAAACACAAAGTAAAGATACATATTGTATGTACATTGTATATTGCAGTTTATTTGTTGTCTAAGGTAAACTAAATATGGATACATTGTTCTTTACTGCATAAAAACATTTATAGGAGCATTAGAGAATGTTTTATGATGAAGGCAATAAATAATCACTTCGTTTAATATATACATACAAACTTTATTTAAGGTGGGTACAATTCAATAACATTACAAAATGACTGGTTTCCAATTTGGCGCACAACATAAAAATCTTACTAAATACGTGTAAATTATAAAAAGTGTATGCAAAAAAATTACAATCATACACAGGTACGTACTAATAATAACTGTTATTACAAATAAGTCAAATAATGGCTTGTTACTATGCTCAAATTTCTTCCCTTCTGGATTGACTCATTACTTTGGACTACCTTGCGAACAGTCCATACTTTCCAACAAGACTCCGAGAAGCTGCGTTGGATTAAAAGTTATCAATAAAAAGCTCCCAAAATTTTATTACCAAATGGAAGACTACGCCGGTGTTTCGTAAAAAAAATGTAACGAATATAATGCAAACATATTTGCTAAAAAAAAGTATGTTACTTACTCCATAGTCCCGACGGACTTAACATTCGAAAATTTATAGTGGCAGTCTTTTTACGGCGAATATCGTAATATGTTCGCTCTAAATGTTACATTTATTGAGCATAACCGCGCCTAAACAATCTACGCTCAGTTTTTTTTTAAAATGTAACCCTTTTTCTCTTCATTTCTCGGTTAATTTTTTTTCTTCGTGCACTTTAATATAAAACTGACTATGATAAATAATTGTTTTTCTAAAATATAATATTTGAATCTTCAATCGAATAGGGCCGCAACAATTCTATTCGCCGACATCTTTCCCAATTAACTCGATCAATTTCTAGATTTTACAGAACTTCGAACTGAACGAGTGATACTCAAATATTATACAAAATAATATTTACTCCGGCTTGGGTAAGTTTTATTTATTTTTTTACTTTTCTTAAATACTTTGACAAATAGCTTCGGGCAATAAGCATCGCCGTCAAAATGGAGAATTTCTACAATGATAGTATACCTTAAATCAAGTATTCCGTCAGTGATCATGAGTATATACAGAAACGGCGTTTCTCTTGGGTCAGTTTTAGCAGCTAAAGCATATTTTCCCAATTAGTTTCCAACAACAGGCATCAAAATTTTTTTTTTTTTACATAACTACGGTAATGTTCGAGAGCAGATGGTGGGCAAAATGCATCGTCAAATTGGCCATGCTGTAAATACCACAGAAAACCTCTTCTCTTTACTCTTTATCCAATTCTTCCTCGTAACAACCACATTTTTCAAGGTAAATCTTCTGTCGATGTGGACTGTTCAAAGTCTCCAATGGTATAATTGATTTTTGGCTTTTGAAGAGGACGACCTCGATCGAAACGGATCGACAAGAATTCGGGCAGAAATCCTCAATAGATGCAGTACGCGTAATGGAACTTGTTATTTCGGACATATCCGGAAGAGACGAAGGACGGCACCCCATGGTTTGGTTTAGTTTCTTCCTTAACTATAGTAGTCCAACACTTCACGTATTATTAGTGATAAGGAGAAAACGCACTCTATTTGTAAGTACTTTGAGCCAATTAGATTTGAGGGCGTGACTTTTTTACTAATTACAACGGTTTCGCTTTGCTTTGACACACCTTTTTCTAATTAATTAGCTAGTTAATTAGTTATCTTGTGCGTAAGCATAAGAGAAGAGAAGAGAAGAGAAGAAAAGAGAGGTGAAGAGTAGGGAAGGGAAGATAAGAAAAGATTAGAAAAGAGAAGGCAAGAGTAGAGAAGAGAAATGAAGTGAAGAATAGAGAAGAGTAGAGAAGAGAAATGAAGAGAAGAGAAGAGAAGTGAAGAGTAGGGAAGGGAAGATAAGAAAAGAACAGAAAAGAGAAGGCAAGAGTAGAGAAGAGAAATGAAGTGAAGAATATAGAAGAGTAGAGAAGAGAAGAGAAGTGAAGAGTAGGAAGGGAAGATAAGAAAAGAACAGAAAAGAGAAGGCAAGAGTAGAGAAGAGAAATGAAGAGAAGAATAGAGAAGAGTAGAGAAGAGAAGAGAAATGAAGAGAAGAGAAGAGAAGAAAAGGCAAGAGAAGAGAAGAGAAGAGAAGAGAAGAGAAGAGAAGAGAAGAGAAGAGAAGAGAAGAGAAGAGAAGAGAAGAGAAGAGAAGAGAAGAGAAGAGAAGAGAAGAGAAGTAATAATTATATCTTCATTTTTATAACTAGCTAATACCTTTTCAATGATGCTGACGTCTTTGGTTGCTGCACAAATCACAGTAATGTTGGCGCCAACAAGAAACAGTATCCCAAGAAGCAGGTTGATAAAAAAGGACAACAGGAAGAAAAACGCTGCTGAACTGTGAACAAAAGCACAAACGAATAGGTGAAAAAAAGGGATTGTTTCTTACAGCCTTTTAAAAAACGTTGAATACTAAAAACTGAATGCTGCATATTGAAAAGCACAGGACCGACATGCATTGCGGTTCTTGTGCGTGCGTTGGAGTCCATCTGAACGACATCAATGACCATGATGATTCTTTTCTTTAAAATAGTCGTTTACATTCTCAGTTGCATTTAGTAGCTCCTATCTCAAAGGTGATTAGATGTTTCTATCGAAAGATATGATTGGCTTACGATACTAATAAAAATATTGCCCTTGAATGGGCAGTAGAACTCTTCGCCTTCCTTGTTTGTTTACACATTTCAAAATACATGATGCAAACCCTTTGGTGCACCATTAGATTTTTGAGGAGGGGGGGGGGGGGGGACCCAAAAAATTCGCCCAAATTTAATGGTCCACCCCTAACATGTTCATTATCAAAGAAAATCACAAGTGCATCCAGTGTCACATGCTCTGACATGGGCAATTTGCAAACACAGCTGTCAAACGACTATGCATGCGTGGCAAAATTTTCACAACACTAAATTTTGGATGGTAAAAGTCGATTTATAAGAAATTTCCTGAATATATAAACTTGTTTCGTGTACATAACCTTTGTTATATTTTAAAGCTATCATGAGTCTATAATTTTGTATTTTTGCTTATATTTTGAAAAAAAAAAAAAAAGCGATGAAAGTCGTCAAATCAATCGTTTTTTATAGAGTCCGTGCGAAAATTAAGCCTGGGAACGAAATTGTGGCTGGATCATTTTACTTGTTTTTTTCGCGCATGCGTAGTCGTTTGACCGCTGTGTTCAATTTGCATACTAAAGTGTAGAAGACTATTTATCGACGATTTTGATTGGTTTACATACCACATTAATGTCCTCCCGCCACAGTCGGCCAGCAGGGACCTGGTACTGGGTGTATCATAATCACGTGCTCCAAAAACACCAGCACTAAGCCCGCAATAGGTCAGTAGCATCACAAAAAGAATAAAACAAGCCAATGACATGAGACCTAAGAATCTGTAAATATCGTAGTCCATAGCAACGCCATTGGGGCCAAATAATGCGTCGATTTCTTTTTTAAGGGGTTCTAGAGTACTATGCACCATCTGAAATAGAACATTATAGAAAATAGTAGAATGTTTTATCGACAAAAAAAAAAAGAGCTATATCATACAAATACGAAAACTTACAACTAATACAAGTAAGTTAAATATTAATAGTAGGACAATTTGTAGTTTGCAATATGTATATACACCTAATCGCAAGAACGTTGTCCTGACTTTTGTAATTTAGTGGGAAAGGAATTCATTAAAAGACAAAAGAAGCTCAAGGAATAACAAAAGAAAGAGTTCAGCTTAAGTGATTTTCATTTGTCTGTTAATCAATTCCTTTCCCACTAAATTACAAATATCAGGACAACGTTCTTGCAATCTGTATATATGTATGTAAATTGTATTGTAAATAAAGTATTGTTTATTGTTTATTGCTTTTTCCTTCATACGAAGGCAGGACACCACAATGGCGTACGACGCCAATTGACAGTGGGCCCTGTAGTATATCTAAGACCTGTCTGTTGTGCCGGGAGACAATCCCCTGCTCTTTTCAAAGAGCACAACAGGATCTTTTACGTCCACCTTATATAGGAATTAAAGTGTAGGCAGACGGGACCTCCGGCTTTACGTCCTTATCCGAGAAGACGAGGCGTTAAGTGGGCATTTGTTTGGAAATAGATGGTGTTATATGTACATAACTAGCCCCCTTGGCAGGCAACCCACCGGACTTTGGACTTCCTTTGTCGAGAGAAAGAAGATTAGGAGTAGGGACGAGCCAAGGCGATGAGTGGCATACGGAGAAGGCTAGTACATTGCGTTATATAAATGCTTTTTCATACCTGATCCGCTGTGTTTTTTAAGTCTGTAACCATTGCTGTCAATGTGTCTTCAAGGTCATGTATGGCATTAATGATATCTGACAGGACAAAAATAGATATATTAGGGGTGGGGTGTGCGATACTACAGTTCCTCCTGACGGGGGGAGGGGGTTACCAGGTGTACCCTTCTTGAGAATTTCGAATTTTATCCCCTCAGGGACGCCACACAAAAGTGTGTTACGTAAAAGCGTGCCCAGTTTATAACTAAAGCTAAATAACTATAACTGAAGCTTCCGAAAATAACGTGACCCCCTCAATATTGTCGACCCCCCCCCCCCCCCCCATACACTAACAAATAAAAGACCCCTTAATTGAAATAGGCGTAATATGTAAAACGATGGTTTAAAAAATGTTTTGTGTGTATGTATGTCTATATGTAATTACCTTGTCTTCCTGACGCTGTGATGTTTGTGATGTCTGCTGGGATCTTCTCAAAAGAATCGTTGCCCTGAAAGGAATTGCATCAATATCTTGACAGAGTTTGCTAATCGGAATGCCTGTTGGTGCAAGTAGGGAGGGGAGGGGTGGGGGTTAGGTCAGTGTATGTGGGATCTTTTTACTTGATATTTCTTGGCAGTGTTGGTTAATCGGAATGCATGTTGGTGGAAGTAGGGAGGGGAGGGGTGGGGGTTAGGTCAATGTATGTGGGATCTTTTCAAAGGAATCATTGTCCTGAATAGCATTGCATCAATATCAAAATACTTAATATTTCTTGACATAGTTGGCTAATCGGAATTCCTGTTGGTGCAAGTAGGGAGGGGTGGGGTGGGGGTTAGGTCAGTGTATGTGGGATCTTTTTACTTAACATTTCTTGGCAGTGTTGGTTAATCGGAATGTATGTTGGTGCAAGTAGGGAGGGGAAGGGTGGGGGTTAGGTCAATGTATGTGGGATCTTTTCAAAGGAATCGTTGCCCTGAATAGAATTGCAGCAATGTCAAATATTTCTTGGCAGTGTTGGTGTTGGTGCAAGTAGGGAGGGGAGGGGTGGGGGTTAGGTCAGTGTAAAGAGTATCAAGTCATTACCTTTTTCGCTTCTAGTGCAATATCAACAGTGATAACATCTTTAACTTTGATTAAGTGAGTAGAAACGTCAGGCACCTAGGAAAAGTGTACACGCTATGTTAGTGTTGTCACTCAGTTGGATGTGGAGCATGGCAATGTTCATATATCATGCCTGCAGGCATCATTACCATCACAATCACCATTGCACCATCATCATCACTGCATTATCTCAAATACTATATAGTCAACATCCTATTGTCATCATATCATCATCAACATCACCTTACCATTGTCATAAGAGTAGATTTCATATGACTGGGAAAAGTTCAGTGCTGTGTGAGTCCTTGCCACGGCTGTGATGTTTCTAAGATTTTGATGAAACTTACCATGCCTTGACAGTGTTTGTGGTGTTAGCTTTTCATTGCCATACAAAATCTATCATCATCATCTTCTTGAAATCATCATCATCATTATTTCAACCATTGCAACCATAATCATCATCATCATTAATCATCATCGTCATCATAACATGACATTTTACCATAAAATGCATACCTAACAAGTACATAACAGTCCAATAAATATTACAAACGTACCTTGGAAAAATCTGCTACAGGCTTTAATTCATCACCTTTTGGGATTTTTTTGCACAATCCTGAAGCTGTTGCATCTAGGTCAGCGTTACATGACTTACTTACTTCAGTAAGGTTTTCTCTAGTTTCATTCAGCTGGTTCCGTAACGTTGAACCAAGCTCCTGCAGTTCATTGACAGTTGCATTGACATTGTCTAATAGGTTTTTTACGACAACAATTGCTGAGGACAAAACAGTGTCATTAATATACTATAACTGTCATCATATATTATGGCTAACTTCATCGGACCAAAAAATCACCTTCTTTGACTGGCATAAATATATGGAATTTTTTAGCTAAATATTTAGAGGGAAAAAATCTGGGGGGAGGCCTCCCCCCACTACTACGGACCTGCTATATACCAAAAAGCACAAAAAGGACTAAGATAATTGCCTACATGTTTATTGGTGGTCCTGGTTGATTGAGTTATTATTTTCAGCTTTGGCAAACTTTGGGACCAACATTAATGTCCGTCTGTGTTTTGAGGGTGCAGTATGAGAGGTTCTACTGTAGTAATAGTATATAATTGTATAAACCATTTAAATAACTCTAATTTAAATAACAAGGGCATATGGTATTTTTCTCATGTATCTGTATTTCACTTATACACCAAACGCATTTCAATTCCTTTTTCAATTCATTCTGCGTTTCCATTTACGGTGTTAAATTTACCTAAGAGATTAATATCACCCTGGGACCCCCCACAGTTGCCCTATACTACTTTGTCTGGCTGCGTATCCAGCCGGTCGTCCTTATTATGGTGTAGTAGTAACATGTCAGACTAGAAAGCTGAAACCGTGGGGTTCAATTCCCACCAAGGGCATATTATATTTTTTTCATGCATCTGTATTTCACTTATAGACCAAACACATTTCAATTCATTTAAATAACTCTTACTTTTTTCATAGGCAGTTATGGATTCTAATAAGGGTCGAACCAGTTTTCGCGCTTCCACCATCACAGGCTCGGCTACATGGGTGGATATACCTATTTCATAAAATAGAATTGATTGAGCAATAATAGCAGAAGATCAGAATAAAAAAAGAGAAATAATAGAAGAAAAGGGAATTTTTCTTGAGTATCACTTACTGTTTAAGTCTTTTTCTACTAAGGATGAAGTAAATTTCATATCTGGGCCAACAATAACTTCAAGTTGCTGGAACAAATTCAAAGAAAAAAAAAAACATTTTGATCTGATATCAGTATACATGTAGGCTTTATTATTTTCATAATTGTCATCATGTAAACCATTATTTCAATCATGATCAACATAATATTATTATCACGACCATCATCAATATCAACATCAACTTCATCATTACCACCATCATGATTGATATCATTGTTGTTAACATCAACATCACTAACAACATATATTTATCACTACCATTACCTGCATCATCATCATCTTTATCATCATCATGATCACCATCAACATTTTTATCATCACCACCATCATCATCTTTATTATCATCATCAACATAATCATCATGTTTATTGTCATCATCAACATAATCATCATCTTTATTATCATTATCAACATAATCATCATCTTTATTATCATCATCAACATAATCATCATCTTTATTATCATCATCAACATAATCATCATGTTTATTGTCATCATCAACATAATCATCATCTTTATTATCATCATCAACATAATCATCATCTTTATTATCATCATCAACATAATCATCATCTTTATTATCATCATCAACATAATCATCATCATCTCCATTGTCATAATCACCACCAGCACAACCACCACTATCATCAGCATCATCACTAACACCATAATCATCAACACCATCACCACAAGCATCATCCTCCTCCTCCTCCGCATCATCATCATTGCCATCAACATCATCACCACCATGATTGTAATTCTTCACCACCACCACCACCACAATCATTATCATCTTCACCATTATCATTAGGGAGCTTTAGATTTGACAACGAGTATGAGATTGAGTACAAATACGAGTTTTAAAATTGGCCTTCTGTGTGTTGTTGATGATGAATTGTAGTCCTGGTGTTTATAGATTGAGACACCAAATGAATAAAAACAAGAAGTGGAATGTAATTCAGTATCAACAATACACACAAGGCCAATTTTAAAACTTGTACTCGTACTCAATCTCGTACTCGTTGTCAAATCTAAAGTTCCCTATTAGCACCAAAACCATAACCTTCATTATCACCACCCACACCATTATCATCGCCACCAACAACACAAACGTCATTATCATCACTGTCATTATCATCATGACTTCATCATCATCATCATCACAGTAACAATAGCAACCCACCTTGATAGTGTTATTTTTATAAGCTATGACATCATTTATAGAATCTTGTAACACTGAATTCATTACTGGAATTGTTGTTCCCAGTCTATCACTTGACAAGAATATACAACTACTTCCAATTCTAGTGAAAACAATACAATATTATTGGTCAACATTCTAAGCTTTTAAACAGACAAACCTTCAATAATTCAATAGAACAATAAACATACAAATTAAACTAAGCTTGAAAGGAACAAAAAAAAAACAACAACAACAAAAAACAGAATTTAGACAAATATAAAAATGAAAATGTAAATATATTTTTTTGGCACATCTACAAATATGACAATTTTCAACACAGGAAACCCAACCCATAAACAGAAAAACCTAGTGTAGTTCCATCGCCCATAACTTTGAATGATCATTGTTATGTTAACATGCATTGTTTATTTCATAAAGGTTGTTTATGGAAAAATGTCATACCAAGACTGGAAGAAATTTATATGGTTTAAATATCAATAATCTTAGAGTACCCTTATATAGTAAAATGTTACTTTTTAGCTGGTAGCAAATTATGAAATGCAATTCCATTAGATATAAGACAAGCTTCTTCCTCGGATGATTTTAAATATAAATAATGTAACCTTTTGTCAACAAACCTTTACAACATACCTTTCTATTTAAATAGTTACTTTTTATTATTTGTTGTATTTATATTTTATTTAAGAGCCACTTGAAAACTATCTTAGGACAAAGTGCTACTCTCATTAAATAGAGATTTTATAATTATAATTTACTCAGGCTACCCCACAAGGGAGCCTGAGTCTAGGTTTATCTTTTCTATCTACGTGTCTATCATTGTGTCGAGATTACATATGATGTAATGCCACAGGTAAACCACCTATCAATTACTACTCTTCGACGTAGCCAGAGTAAATGCACTAAGTGTGTCTAGTTATTATTAAAAACATGAATAATCATTGTGTTTGAATAGAATATTTTTATACTTACAAAATAAGAACACTACATAAAGCGATGGACACCGAAAGCCTCTGTCTTTGTTTGACAGGACTAAAAGTCATGTTTTCTTCTTCAAGTTGACCTCCGCATCGCCCAAAGCATCGACAGCAGAAGAAGAATACACCAGTGATGGGAATAATTATAAAACCAAGCAGAGAAATAGAAGAAAGGGCTAGGAAAGGTAGTTCATATTTAATGGCCTACAAACGGGAAACAAGATATTTACCATAATTAAAATACAACTTGATTATGCAACAAAACATGGCCAACTTGTCAGATACTTATGTCTTGTGATGATGTACTAATTTATTTATCCATTAATTAGTTTTTTCATACAACCTGGTTATCTTTTACTCATTCATCCATCCGTACGTCCATCCATCCATCCATTATCTATTCATGTAGTTTTTCATTCATTAATTCATGGCACCAGACCTTACCTCGTCTGAGGCTCTTTCTGTAAACTGACGTTCTTTGACAATTTCTTTCAGAACACCTAAAAGCAAAGCGAAAATTTCCGTATCAATTAAAAATCACAAATATTCCTAAAACGTTTCTTTTAAATTCTGTAGTTTTCTCCCGTCTTTGTTATATCGACGATATAACAAAGACGGGAGAAAACTACAAAACAAAGACAATAATTAAGAAGATACGTGTAAAATTCTTTGACAGTGACAGAACAATATAATATTGTTCCAGCAGTTTCCTAATTAACTTTCCCTTTGAAATAATTTCTTGTCATTTGTAACAAGATATAATTATAGCTAAAGTTCTTGGGGAAATATTATAACTGACTGCTAGCTGGTATGTTTTTACTACGGCGGTTTTCTGGCTTGGATACAACCATTCTGCCAAAATAACCGAAGACACATCCCAGATGTAATTTAATGAAATTCAATAAACCGTGAAAATTTTGGTCTAATATTTTTGGTATCGTACACCTAGATGTCCTAGAATAAAATTCATTTTTTTGTTAAAAAGACGCAAAATGCATGAGAGCTAAAATGAAGGATTTATTGCGAGAGGAATTTTATAGCTTTTGTTTTCAAAAATACCTAATTATTATTCATGTTTTTATTCGGTGCCAAGTGAAAATCATCTGTGAAAAAGCACGGGGGACGATATATTATTTTCACTCAACAAAAATTATAAGCATGTTTTAATTAGAAGCTGCGGTACAAGGAGATAAAAGACGAAAACTTGGATTATCTATTTTTACTTCATATGAATTAAAACACGTGTCTAAATCAGTATGAACATCTCAAATTGACAGCACAAAAGCTATTACGAAAGGAAAACTACATTTTAAGTGAAAGAATTAGAGAGTAAACATGTGTTAAATACGATCGCAAGTTGTATAGCGGTTTTATTTCTACAATGAAAACGTTGTCAAAACTGTGGTACCGCACGGTTCACCAGTTCAGGTCAAGTGCTGAAACTGGTAGAGTATTATCAACCCTAATTTTTATTTATATCTTCTGAATATCTATTATTCTTATTTACACAGTAAATACATGAATTCTTAGTAATGTGGTTAGTAATAAAAACTTCACTCTACCGTAAGGAGGGTTGCTTTTGAGAGCGTAAACCAACGTCCTTGCGATGTCCTCGTAACTGGAGAGAATCCATTGAGACGCCGGTTTCTCAACTTTGTAAGAAATTCCTTTAGGCAAAGCCTGAAACTTTATGGTTTCCCCAACAAGCTGTGTCCCATCCTCGAGGGAATCTGTACAAGGAAAAAGCGCTAAAAAGCACAAAAGAAGGACAAAGGCTTTGATGTGAAGCACTATCGCCATGTTTGACTGGTCAAGTGCCTAGTTGGCCGGCCCAGAAAAAAATCCCTTTTCATGCCTTTTCCGCTGCTATTCTCATTTTCTTGATGAAGATCTCACGTTAGTAGATTCGTATTACAACCAAGGACTCCATTCACACACTTCTTTGGTGAACCATACAGCGGCTTTTGAGTGTAAATTCAAGAAAAAATTTTATTCGCTCATCGTGCATGTGATGTCAACAATAACACATTATGACGTAATGGTGTTCGCTCTGTTGCACTGTGGGTAAACCGCAAATTTAAGGGAGAAACATTTCTTGAAACTTGTAATAGGCCCTTTGCAGGACTTGGTCACGTGCCTGGATACCGCATAGCAACGAGATTTTGGAGGGCATCGACGTCCGGCGGGAAATATAAAATTATCAAAACAACAACAAAGTCGCCTGCTCGTTAAATATCGTATTTTTCTCTTTTTTGATATTTCTCATGCTATTGAGTCTTCAAGGTTACCAAAGTTATACACATCTTTCGTTTTATCTACTTGGTCTTTTATTTTTGACTTCAAAATACACATTATCTGGGTTTTTTAACGTCCTCCGCCGATGTAAACATCATTCAAAATGGCGGCCGCGAAAGGTAAGTAGTCCGAAAAGTACTCGTTTTATCTTCTTCCTCGCTATTTCAGAGCTTCAAAATTCTTGACATAGCGTATTAATATATGCTTTTTTCATTATATAAAGAAAATGAAGGAGTTTTAAACTCAAAAGTGAATTTTTACATACTTAAAAATGAAATATTACGTCTCATTTTACCGAATGTTTTTCGATTATTGCGAAGGTTTATCGCACCACTACATGTCGGCAGTAATTTGTTTTCAAAGTTTGCAATTTCAATAAAAGTAAATTTCATTTCGATATGCAAATATAAAAGTAAAGACATGGTTGAAAGTTTTTATCGTTAATTATGATAATTTATCATTTAAAATTGTCTGAAATTTAGGCACAGTCGACTTCACTTCGGATTTGACTTCGTTCCCCAATCTGACCTTTACTGAAGTTGAAGGCTATTCAAAGCAAATGTCAGGATGCACAAGTACTTCGAAAGCCTACAAATTTTTTGCAGAACCTGGCTATTTACATGATGTTAAAGGTATGCAGCTATAATTATTTGAATTGATTAATTTGAATTTCTCTAAATAATTAAGCTTATATTATTATGAGTACTGTATGAAATGTATACTGATCAATTTTCTTCTTATATCCTTTGAAACAAATAGATGATAGTTATGAGAGTGAAGAAATATTAATTGATTCACAAATTAAATGCATATTTAAGTCTGTCCAGTTTGGAAGCATTATGAATAAAATGATTTTTCCCCCTTTATAGTTGCCTATTTGTCCAATGAAGCCATGGTATCTGGGAAATGCTACAGGTCCATGAAAAAAAATGAACCTGCACATGATCTTCAAGTAAAAATCAGCTTGTTTTCTAAAGGCATATCTGGAAAGTGTTCTTGTGTTGCGGGGGCAGGTGGTTTCTGCCATCATGTTATTGGACTGTTATTTTACTTTGCACATTGCAAACAGTTAGGTTTGTCATCACTTCCAGATGATCTAACATGTACTAGCATGCCACAAAGGTGGAGTGTGCCTAGAAGCAAAAAGATTGAACCTAAACAAATCCAAGATGTATTGGTAAAGAAACCACAACTGACCGCTGATTATACCAAGTACATCAAGTCTACTTTATACTCACCATGCACATCATATCAAGTACTTACTAATGGGCACTTTGAAGGGATAGTGCCTGAACCATTGATAAAATCACTAGCTCCAAACCCATCCGATATTGAAAATACTAGCTATGTTGTCTCTAAATTTGGAAGTGTACCTAAAGGTTGCACACTTGCACACCAACAAAAGTTATCAAATGAATATGTATTAAATGACCTTTTTGCTACATATCCTGACCTGCCACTGGAGAATTCAGGTCTCCAATTTGTAAATAATGTCAATGTCTGCCTGGACAAAGATAAGCAAGCAGAGCTAGAGTCTCTTAATGTCACTAGAGACATATCAGTTGATATTGAAAAGAAAACATTGAAACAAAGCTCTAATACTCTTTGGCACCTTCTGCGTAAAAAGAGAATAACAGCTAGTAAGTTTGGGCTTTGTGCGAAGCGGGTTACTAATTTTGAAAACCTTGTGCACCAACTAAATCCCTCTCGACAGGTTTTAACTGCAAACATGAAAAGAGGTATAGAACTGGAGTCAGAGGCAGCCATGGTTTATGCAAATATTGCTATGGCTGGCCTTGTAAATATCTATCCATCTGGCTTGGTAATCAATCCTAAGTCTCCTTGGCTTGGATGTTCCCCAGATCGCAAGGTCTTTGACATCAAGGCCAGAAATGAAGGACTTAATCCCATTGGACTGTTGGAAATAAAAATTCCCAAGGAAGGCTCAGTTGATTTTTCTAATGTACATTATGTAACAAGAGATCCTTTCACAAACAAGTTAGCACTGAAAAGAAACCATGACTACCATTATCAAGTTCAATGCCAGCTAGGCCTAACTGGTGTTGAATGGTGTGACTTTTTTAGTTTTATTAATGAAACAACATTTTTTTGTGAAAGAATTTATTTTGATAAAGATTTCTTTCAGTCTGCAAAGGATAAGGTAGATAACTTTTTTTTTACACATTATTTAAATAATTAAATAAATATCAAATATTAATATTTCTAATAAATACAGATTGTATTTTAAAACAATTAAGATTGGAAATTGATTAAAATATATTGATAATAATTTAGACTCAATTGATACTACTTAGAGCGAAGATAAACCTGTGAAACAAATTAGTCTAGTAATATAGCAAAAGTGGTTATATAGCCAGAAAATAATACATTGGAATGATATAGATAAGTCTGTCTATACATGGTGTATTAAGTCCAATCAATCTAATTCATGGGTTTATTTGCTTCACTCTATGCAATATCAATGTGGGTATACATGCATATAATTTAAGGAAACATTTCTGTGGATTTGTTTGCACAATATTATTTTGTTGGTTAATTAGCAATATTTTTTGAAGATAGAGTGCAAACATTATATATATAGTACAAACATTATACCTATGAAACAAGTAGTACTAAATAGTGCTAATTAAACAATACAAAACAACAGAATTAGCATAAAATATCACAATTTAGTACTATTTATGTTTCAAGCTTTTAATGTTTGTACTCTAATTGACTCCACTATAGTAATATAGTTGTAGTTATTGTAATTATATATTTAATGGTCTAATTTTTGACCAATATGAGAGTGCACTCAAAAAATCTGTGAAACAATTACTGACTGGATAAATGGTATAATTAAGGTGTCTGATAAAGAAATGAACACCATAAATCACACTGTTCTGCTCCAATAATATATATAATATATATCCATGATTATTTTGGATATAAAAAAAATGCAGAATTAGACAAATTGTGAATATTTAGTTTTGTTTCACAGATAAATACAGCATGCATTCATTAATCTTCAATTTAACTGACATATGTTCTGCAAATTTTGCATTTGCTTATGATTTTAAATTAATATAATAAATAAATATCATTTTATTTAAATAACATAGAAAAGTATTATTATTGTTGTAATTAAACTATTTTTTTCTGCAAATTTTGCATTTGCTTATGACTTTAAATTAATATAATAAATATCATTTTATTTAAATAAGATAGAAAAGTATTATTATTGTTGTAATTAACTTTTTTTTTTTTCTGGAGATGTGTCCTTTACTATAGGCCCCTGAAAGTTAACAAGTAAACATATTACAGTGTAGATTTGATTTATGGAACCTAATGATGAAAGAGACAAATTAGAGTCAAATATATGAAATTCTTTCAGTCTCCTAATAACCCTCTCTACATGTATTCTTACTTTAGCAATAGATTTGGTCTGTTTCACTTGTTTAATGTCAAACTGACCTTGACTACTTAAAAAAGGTGGGAGGTTGAGATGTACTCCCTTAGCATTTAAAATATCTTCTATCTTGAACCCCTTATCTGCCATTACAGAATCATTCGGCTCAAGTAGATCCATGATTCCTGCACACCTAAATATCTCCCTGTCACTAATAGATCCTGTAAATAAAGAAGATACAAAAATTATAGCTCCATGGGGAGCTATTCCAACTAAACCCTTTAATGTAGTGTGTGACTTGTAAGATGAGTAAAATTGAGACTGCAGTAAAAGAGAGGATGGAGTTTGTACATTTAGTTCTGTGCAATCTAAAACAACCCTGGTTTTTGGATATAAATTCTTAAATGACTGGGGCATGTATTCATTTATCCTCTCTCTGGAGGGCCATACGGGTTGAACACCTAGAAAGAAATAAAGGTAGTTTGCCCAGGTTGTTATTTTTCTACTTATAGTAGAAATATGTAAATTAAAAAGGTGAGATAATTGTTGTTCAAAAAGACCTAATCTTATCCTAACAAGAAATAAAAATAATTCATCAATTAAAGGCAAAGAACGACAATCTGGCCTGCTCTCTGATATACCAGAGGCATAGCAATAGGTCATATTGTCAGCATTAGGCTGAATAAAATTATAAAATAACACAAAATGCTTGTATGAGGGAAATCCTGTATAAAACTTAATATCATTATCATTTGAAGAAAATCTTTCAAGACCAAATCTGTTGAGTGCAAGCTGGGTGTTGTGTTCTGTGACAAGCTGTTTGATAAAGGTGACCATATTTTCTCTTGATTTTGAAAAAGATTTCTGTAGAGCTTCTAGTTCAAGTCCAAAGTGTTGTTTAGATGTATCAATTTGGTCTTGCATAACTTGTTGTTGGTATTTTAGCAGTTCAATCTGCTGCTTCAGTTCTTGTTGAGATACATATTCTAGTACAGCTGCATTGTCAGCTTTTGGGGTTCTATTTATAAAAAAAAAATAGATGAATATTATTTTTTATTACTATATAATATATATAAAAGCAGACAGAGTTCAATTACTATAAACATAGTAAAAAATCAAACTGCTATAGCTAGTGCAATAGTTTGTTTGTTTGGTGGCTATTAGATATACATTGTTAATAGATTTAGATAAGTCCTTGGGTCTAACTAAGAATTAATCTCAAATATCTACTATTAATATTTATTTTGTAGTTATTCTATATTTTAATTGTTATTTTTTTTCCTTTTTATGAAATTGAATAAAGGTACACAAATTGTACATTTCATTATTGTAATTAATTTATCAATCAAGAAAATAAAATGAGTTGTATATAGTTATCTGTTATCTGTTAACTATTGATTATTAATTCATATCTGAGTAGCTTACATTATTAAATTACTTTTTGGTGGGGTTAAGTAAGTATAGATAAAAAAATCAGCGAACGAAAATAGATCAATACTCGATCGTACGTCGTACGTATCATGTCTTCATGTTGTTATCAGAGATGCACAAAAAAACATTAAATATAAACGATATTTGACATACTTGGTTATTGGCTGGCGTAGAATAGCTCTTCTGGCATCTGGTTTGGGTTTTGACCACTGAAATATTGTTGGACAAGCTCCCCTTTTCAAGAAGATACGGTCTGAACATGTTGATTCCTTGAAGTCTGTCTTCTCAAAATGCCGTGAACATATTCGGGTTGTAGTAGATATCTGTCAAAAATCCGACATTTAGCAATCAAGATCTAAAAGTGTTTTAACATTGATTTATCGTATTTCAATCTTTACCTTAAAATTTTTCCTTTGTATTTTGGTAAGCCATTGTCTTCTAATATTTTTGTCATTAGGGAGACGATGGAAAGACAGCTCCGGATTATATCTCGAGTCGCCACCGCACAGAGGTACACAACAGTGGAACTTTGACCCTTTGCTTTTCACTTTTGAGTTTAAAACTACTTCATTTTCTTTATATAATGAAAAAAGCATATATTAATACGCTATGTCTAGAATTTTGAAGCTCTGAAATAGCGAGGAAGAAGATAAAACGAGTACTTTTCGGACTACTTACCTTTCGCGGCCGCCATTTTGAATGATGTTTACATCGGCGGAGGACGTCAAAAAACCCAGATAATGTGTATTTTGAAGTCAAAAATAAAAGACCAAGTAGATAAAACGAAAGATGTGTATAATATTGGTAACCTTGAAGACTCAATAGCATGTGAAATGTCAAAAAAGAGAAAAATACGATATTTAACGAGCAGGCGACTTTGTTGTTGTTTTGATAATTTTATATTTCCGCCGGACGTCGATGCCCTCCAAAATCTCGTTGCTATGCGGTATCCAGGCACGTGACCAAGTCCTGCAAAGGGCCTATTATGATCCAAACAAAAACAAACTTAATGTATTTTTACTAATGTTCTGTCAAGTGCAGTTTCTTTGTTTTATCTATTTATCTTTTTTTAAGTCACAAAGTGAAATAATAGACGCGCAAACAAATACACACAATTTTATATATTTTTTCCGGGATTTTTGTGTCTCAATTTTCCAAAGAAATATATATTAGACTTTCAACTGATTAAAATAACAAACACTGTATCAAAAAATCTTCCTCCGTATCATAAAGCAAAGCTGTATTTATTCAAATGTCCAACGGAAATTTTATATGTAAACATATCTGCAAATTTCTAAAGTTAAACATTTAGCTACATTTTGGTTAGCCTGAGAAAACAGACGTTCTTTCGCTCCTCTTCCCCCTGCGAAACAACTAAGAGAAGAGAAGAGGGAAGAGGAGCGGAAGAACGTCTGTTTTCTCAGGCCACATTTTGGTGAACTGAATTAAGTAAATTTAGACCTCGTGAATGTGTATATCTTATAAGAGAGTGTAATATGGCGGATATTTTACGAGTGAGAAGCTGCAAGCGAACAAGTAAATTATCCAACCATATTACACATCAAACTGACTAATATGTTATTTATTTTATTATACAACCATCCAGTCAAAATATCGCAGGAGTAGGACTGGATCGAGTAAAAATGGAAGCGATATTTTTACACCGGCCGAGTGACTAGGCTTCAGTTCAAGTAAAACAATATTTTACTTTAAAAAAGTACAAAAACCTTTTTTCTGATTGTTGGATAATAAATAACTTATTAGACAATTTAATGTGTAATATGGTGAATGATGTGTGACATGTGTAATAAATTCTAGGCATGACAGAAGGAAAGGAGTTGTGGGTAAATTTGGTGACTAGAATAGTTTGTGTACTGAAGTTGTTTCTCATGATCTGAAACGGCCATGCACTGGCAAAATCATACAATGTAAAATAAAATAATTGACTTGTAAAACACAAAAATCTTCTTTGTTTAAAAACACGAGTCTGATGAATAAACTGACAGAGTGCTGCAGATGGTTTAATAAGCGCTCGTTCTGATTGGGTGTTTAAACTTCGTATATAATGAGTGTCAAAAAGCGCGGAAACGAAAAAGCAAACAGATCTGCTAAAGACCAAAAATTCTAAAAATTGAATGAAACAGCTCGCGGTTTTCCGTCTTTGGAGATGAACTTTGTAACTTGATAAGGTGAGAAAAATGTTTGAAATATAAATAACTTTTTGCAATGGCAATGTAGTGGTTCGAAAGTAAACTGAAGAAAAATCTAAGATTTAGAATTTCAGTAGAAAGCTTTTATTCAGATTTTAAGTCGAGGTGTAAATATATATATTTTTAAATATACTTGGTTTATAGCCTGAGAAAACAGACGTTGTTTCGTTCCTCGTCCCCCAACGTCTGTTTTCTCAGGCTACTTGGTTTAGTCTTTAAGGAAATCAGCTGCATCTTACTTCGCAAAAAAAAACCTTCATATACTTTAGCGAGCTGGAATTTTCATTGACTGACAAACAAGTACAATTTAATCTCTCTTAGCTAGTTATTTTCTTACATATTGCTTACAAATCATCGACAGATCATTGAAAACCCAAACAAAACAAGATAGAACCTCTGGTATACCACGGCAGCGTACCCGTAAATAACGAATGAAAATCCATTTCGCGCAAACGTCAAAAACGTCAACAAGTTTATTGATTTTCTTTTTACAAGCTATGTACTATCTTTGCTAGTTATATGAAACAATTGTTTTTAACTTTAAAACAATTGAAAGACTGCAAAAAGCCGTCCCTACTTTTATGCGTTATTATACTCCATATTTTCTCAGCTAAAAGTTCATTTGTTTCCTCTGAGTTTTTGTGTAAAAGCAGTCCCTCTAATAACTGGTAAAAGTAAGGACTGTTTTGCAGTTCAAAAAAGGAAAACAACATCCCGATATATACACCTACTTGCAGTAAGGTTGTCATACAAAATAGAACATTTGTCACAAAGAAAATAGAACATTTGTGATTTAGTGCGAAAGGAATTAATAAAAAACAAAAGAGAGAGTTCAGCTTGAGTGATCTTTTGTCTTTTAATCAATTCCTATCGTACTAAATCACAAATGTTCTATTTTCTTTATAACAAATGTATATTTTTGTATGACAACCTTACTGCAAGTAGGTGTATTACTAATTTATAAAAGTATGAGAAATTTGCCTTGCACTAGCTGTTTAAGAGTTTTCGTAGCCTAAGAAAACAGACGTTCTTTCGCTCCTCCTTCCCCCAGGAAACTAATTACTCGTCTGAGCCGAACGACCCGAAAAATTCGCGGTACGGGGGCCGAGGAGCAGCGAAACTAAACGATCTGCTTTCTCAGGCTGGAGTTTTCTTTGTTTCGATCCTTTTAGTATCGAAATCTTCTATTATTTACTCCGATATTTTAATTCCCCTTTATATTATAATGTGGCGACAATCAAAACAAAAACAAAACGATCAAAACAATATAACATATACTTTTTATATAACTATGTAAAGCGCTTTGGGCAATTAGTGGATTTAGTGCTATATAAATAAACTATATTATTATTATTATTATTATTATTATTATTATTATTATTATTATTATTATTATTATTATTATTATTATTATTATTAGAGTACAAACACTAAAAGTGTGCAATACTTTGTACTATTTACCACTAAATAGTGTTGATTAAACAATAGAGAACAAAAGAATTTGCATAATTAACAGTATTTAGTGGTATTTATGTTGCACACTTTTAGTGTTTGTACTCTATTATTATTATTATTATTATTATTATTATTATTATTATTATTATTATTATTATTATTATTATTATTATTATTATTATTATTATTATTATTATTATTATTATTATTATGGCAAGTTTTATTTTCTTTGGTGTGTCATAGTTACATTAAACAAGCGGACAATTACGTCTGGGCTAATTATTATCATTATTATTATTATTATTATTATTATTATTATTATTATTATTATTATTATTATTATTATTAATATTATTATTATTATTATTATTATTATTATTATTATTATTATTATTATTATTATTATTATTATTATTATTATCATGACAAAACAATAGGCAAAACAAAACAATATACCAAAACAAATACAAAATATTAGTGTTGCCGAAATAGCTGTCCATTTTACACATTTTGGAATGACAATTTCTTTGCAGAAAGATGATTAAACTTACAGTTTGTCGACCATTTTATCCCAAAAAGAAGACGCACTTTCGAAACTGAAAATAGCTAATAACAAAATGTAAAACTGAAGAAATCTAAAAAATAAATGACACAATTGATAAAAACAACATCAAATTCCCATGATAAATTATTAATCTTACATTATATTCTCAAAAATCCCTATTGAAATTATGCAAAATGTTGCTATGGGCGCATGTTTTGGTGAACTTTGGCAATTATTACTTGGGTGTCATGGCAACGGCTGTAACACAGCCCAGCATGTGACGTAGTTGGCTCACCTTGACTCAAGGTATACAGTTTCATGCTAAACTTGCGTATTGAGCTGTCACAAAAAAATAGGTATTTTATTTTTTCAAGCTTATCTCAAATATACTTTGAATTCAGAAAGGAAATAAAATTAGCTAGTTATTTGGTCGATCGAAAGAGTTTGTAACTTTTGTTACTTCTGTGCAATATTAACCGAATGACGTGTAAGGTGACGTCATTTATAGCAAGTTGAGAGAAGATACAGCAAGCACGAGTTTTGACGTGTGGTTCTTCTTGAAATATACTGTGTTTTCGTTACAAAACAGCTGTTTTTACAACTAGTGATTTCAAATAAGGTGAGAAAGCGCTTCCTTTTTGTTGCTGTTGTTATAAAAGGTCTTGCTTTAATAAGGAAACCAGGTATTAAATACGTGAGTGAACACACAACACTGTCTGCATGAATGATGCCGAATAGGAGAGCGAATATTTGTACCACCCTTCATCCCTCATATATAGCCTATATTGACGTAGCTTTTTTATTTCAGGAAACGTTCTACGAACTTACTAACTATTGGCTAACGCGGAAAAGGACAAACGACCGCCTTTGTGGCCGCATTTCGAGTACTTCGGCATTGAACAACAATTTGATATAACGGGGATATAAAGCTTATTAAAGTTACATTAAGCGGAAAAAATGCATTATTCCAGCGAAATATTATTATTATTAATATGTTTTGCTGGTTTTTCGACTACTTATGGCGCAAACCAGGTCTTTACAGAGAATGGCACAATTGTGTGGGAAAAGACTACTCCGAGTGATTTTAAAAGTTCGTTAACGACAACTTATGACGATGAAGGATTGGGTCCTTGGTACAGTCTTGCGAACAGTTTTATTGGCACAGTTCTAAACAAAGATCCTTGGGGTAAGAATTAATATATCTATGTTTTTTGTTAAAAAAGATGAGTGTTTCAAGCTACGTGTGGTGCAATTCCAAAGATTTAGCCTCTTGAAACCCCTCGCTATTTAAATACGTATACTCTATCAAAGCGGTGAAAAGTGTCACAAATTTTTTCTTTTAACGATTTTATTTTTTTACCTAGAATAGAATACTTTATTTTCAATCGCTTTGAATAAAATGATAGATTTTGACATTGTTTTATGCGACTAATTATTATTATTATAGTCGCGAATATATGGTAGAATTTTTAACACTTTTTACATTTTATCATTTTATTTTATTGCTTCATCATCTCTAAGATAACTTAAGCGTGTTTTGTTTGTAAAAAAACGAAAATTTCTTATAATTATCAAAGAAATTTGACCTGTGAAAGAGAAAATTATGTTAATTTTAGTGCTCAATTTCGTCTTGTTTGTCGACTATAAAGCGTTTTGTTTATATAAGCTACTTTTTTGGTTGCTGGGAAATTTCTTGTTAGTTCGGGTGTTTGATTGAATCTAATTCCTCGCAGCTACAATCTTGTTTTAACATCTTTAACTATGTTCGTTTTCTTTTGTTCTGAGGCATCCAAGTGAAATATTTATACACATATTTTCAATTCTTTTGCTGAAACATTGTGAAACATTCACCTCAAGTTATTTTCACTTCAATATATTTTAACATTATCGAGATACATAGGCACACTTGTATAATTCTAGAAATATTCTTTATTTTCAATGAACAACTATAGTATAATTGCTGCTAGAATATTGTAAAATACCTTTCCTTTTGTTTAAATGAATAGGTGATTTATAGAGCAGAACACCAAAATCAATACTGGAATTCTAAACTCTCTCTCTTTCTCTCTCTATATATAACTTTTTCTGTATTTATCTATTAAAGCCTTGCTCAGAATTTGTCATTTTCTGCTTGTTCAAGCACACTTGGGAATAGACCATTGAAATTTTCTTCTGCGCCATGTTTTTTCTATAATTTTATGGAAGTTTCTGTTCTTGAATAATTCAAGGACATTGATAAATATCAATGCAATGAACAAACTTACCAGTATGTGAATTATTTTCAGAAAATTTATAAATTGTTAACAAGAAAGTTTTAAGTTGTTCCAGTTTCAGCATAACAGTTTCAATCGCAAAACAAAACAATTTTAATGATTCTCAGCAAATTGTTCACTCGAATAATGTGCTCTGTCAATAATCTGAATCAGTGTGTTTTAATACTGACCTATTTTTTTATTCAAAAAGTTTATTAATCAAATGGATATGAACAAATTTCTGTTTCTTCTAAATTCATAATAAAGTATGACACATTATGTTTGGTGTAATAAGGTTTTTTTAGAACATATATATAATATTATTTTGTCAAGTTGATATTTGGAATCCCAAAGAAAAGCAAAAATGTTTTGATAATCTTATGTCGTATCACCAAAACTAACAAAACAAGAACAAAAAAGCATATTACATACAAAGATTAACATATTTGGCTTATACTCATGACCAATATTTCTTGTATTTCATTATGTGTCATTGAAACACCCTTTCTGTGAAAGTTTGTCATCCGTGAAAAGCCTACAAGCTAGTGGCACAAAGGATCATGGATCAGTTCAGAAACTAAATGAGCTATCAGCACTTTATCGCCTTTCTTGCTGTCTAATAAATGTCTAATAAATGAAAATAGTCATTTCTCAGTAACACATTGGCAAGTATGGCAATGTGGCCATGAAATCTTTGTGTTCTAGTGAAGTTTACATAAAGAACCCATAATTCCTATTCTCCCTCACAGCCGCTATTAGTGTTGGGCTTCCTGTCCCTCCCCACTGTAGAGCGCTACATTCCATTCTAAATCATTAGCCAATCAGAGCTTGACTCTAGAAATCAAGGAGCTGTTCGCACCATTAATAACTGAAATGGCCTCTCTCGAACAAGCATTTAAGACAGTCACGATAATATTCGTAATCACAGAGCTAAATGAATGCTAGAAGATTGGTATTTGAAAATTTATTGAGGGTCAGCAAGTTGTGTTGGTGAATTTACCAACAGTTTATGGGAAATCATGTTTTACATTGATAGGAACTGATAAGTTGATTCGCAAGGTAAATAAGTCCTCAAAATTCCTAATGTTTGCACACAGAACACAGTTGCCTACTTCTTCTACAAAAGTGTGCAGAGTTCGAGTCATAAATAATGCTCAACGGCATTTCCAAACACTTTGTAATGTTTTTTTTGACACAAGGTCAAAGACCGCCTGGCCGGCGCAAGCTTTCAATAAGCAGAAATTTGATTGGTTTGACACTATCAATAACAATTGGAACGGAATGTAGCGCTCATTGAACAGTCCGGGTTATAGTCAGATCTGACTATCCTTATGACGTCACGATTCTATTGTTTGCAAGGTGACATCAAAACATTCAGTCACGTGTAATAATAAAACGAAGGCAATTCAAAGCGGCGGACGTGTTCAGTGTTTATCAAACACGAACAAATCGGGCTAAATTTGTAAAGAACAAATGTCTTGTTTCTTGCAATACGGAGTCACCTATGTCAAACTAATATGGAAGATTATAATGAGGTGGGAATTTTTAAAAATAAAACATTTTGGTGATAAACTTTTCAGAGTCAAAGTTTCGACATTCATCGTAACTGAAGTTCAATGAATTAAATTATTCAAACTTATCTTAGCTGGCTAGCTTTGAAATCTGAAGGCATCAACTGACAAATGTGGATTAGATTTTTCGTCGGTATCTAATATATTTCATGGTACAGTATATATACATGGAGTTGACGCAATGACTGTCCGTGCTGTATATGTTCTTAGACATTGATCCCGGTATCGATTTATGCGAGTATTTAGAAGGCTATTCCACGAAATTTAATGAGTTTAAAACGTTGTCCTTTATATATAAACATTTTTGTTCCTTGTAAGATGGGAATCGGATGGTGTATATAATGACCATGTTTGAATGTATTTCCGAGTAGAAAATGTGCTATTGCAATGTAAACATTACAACAACAAGCGATATGAAAATGACTTCATTTTTTATTCATTTATATATTATAACATAGTTATATAATATAGACACTTTTGATGCTTCTAATAGTAGACATTGAACCGGCTTTGCTCCTCTTTATATCAGATAAAACCTGAAACCAGAAACCAGAAATCAGGAATCATACACACACATGTTGACCTTTCTAGCTAGCTAATTTTTAACATGAAACAACCAAATCATTTAGTATAAACTAGAAATTATGCTCGCCAGTCTATACTGATATACATGAAAACTCAGTTCTGTATTCTGTAACTTAGTTTGATGAATTATACAATCATTCTTCGGCTTTTGCACCGCACACAAATCATAATTTCCCTTTACAAACTAGCGACACCGAGAAAGCTTTGTATACATAGGAGGCATTCATTTCATATCTCAAACTTTGAAAGTTGGTTACCAAAAAAATACGAGGGTTACCATGCCGAAACTTCGCCCATACACACTTTATTTACTTGCCTTCAAGGGAAAATTGTATCTAGTTTAATCAAAAATAGCTAACCCAACACAACACAAGACATTCCATTACTTACCATTTGATCATTATCAAAGATGGCAACATCTAGTGAACTTAAATAGGCTTTTTCTCTTCGAGTAAGTCTTTCTTTGCTGTTTGAACGGAATTTGTGTAATATCTTATCATCTTCGAATCGATAGGTGTTCAAAAACATCCGGTAAAACATAGAAGACAAAAGATATTGAGGCCGAAGTGAGTCACGTCGTCGTTTCGTAGTCTCCTCGTGTTATGATCCGAAAGACAATAGAATCGTGACGTCATAAGGATAGTCAGATCTGACTATAACCCGGACTGTTGAAGCAGCCGTTAGTGGGTAGGGACAGGAAGCCCGACACTTATAATGGCTGTGAGGGAGACTACTGCTCTACTAGCTTGTAGGTTTTTCACTTTACAACTGTCAATGTTTCTTGGAAAGGGTATTTTTGAAATGTAAAGAGTTGCTGGGTAACTAGCTTATAAGACATACTGAGAGCCAATAGTTTAGTGTTGATTTTAAAAGTTTCAAACTCTTCAAAAGTGGCACAAAGAATAAAGTATAATTTTGTGTCATAAAGAATTTTTGATAATGTATAAGGAACAGGTTCCCATTTAAATCTGTACTTATGCAAATTGTGTTGATGTGTGCTAAACACACAGATAATCTTTGTTCTTTTAGCTTTAAGAATATATATACTTTATTACGAATATTTTAAAAGCTGTACGTACTACGCGACTTTCAAAAAGACATATCGATTTTGTCCCCTGATACCTTAAATGGGAACCTGTTAAGGGTGAATAATAAGTGGACAAAGTGCATGTTATTACCAACCAATATTCATTTTCCAACATAAAAAATAGCAAGCCACTTTAAAAAAAACAAATATCTAATACTCATTAATTATTCATGAAGGTAACAACCAATCCTAGAAAAGTATTTGTACCACAACTGTACTTTGAAACTACCTCGAAAATGACTCGACTTTGAAGTAGTGTTTCAATTAAAGTCCTAGGACTGTGAAACAAACTTAACAAAGACAGTTAATTTTCAAATTGCATGCAATAATTAATATGTCGAATATTAGATTAGTAGCTTCAAATCTAGTATTCTATGGGGATCTGTATTCTTCGACTGCTCCTTTGCATTTCAAATTCCACTGGGATATTTTGAAACCCTCATAGAATACGGCAACTCGGATTTGAAACATTACATCAAATCCTTGAGCCAATCCTTGTGTACTTTTGTTTCTTCATACCAGGACATCTGAAAAAGTGTGAGGGTGTGATTCCGCACTATTTCCCCAAAATCGCAACGGAACTCGTCATATTTTGGGCTGGAAATCGACTGTAAAACGTTTTTTTTTTCACCGTTTGACAATAACCTAACAGGCGTTGGACGCTCTAAGTTCTAGTTCTAATTCTATAAACGCTTTTGATTGATCCAATCACATGCCTCTATAAAAATACAGCAAATTTAGCAGGAATTTATCAGAGAAATTTCTTCATTTTGCATCAAAATTAAAAATAATATTAATAATAAATAATAATATGCAAATTAGCATTTCCACACTTTTCCTCACTATTTACTAAAATGTTTGCACTTTCCCAAGGTTTTTTCCCGCCCTTTTTCAGATGCCCTGTCATACTTATATGGAATTTAATTATTATTACTGATTAGTATTTTTATGTTTCAGACCTTGCTGGCAAAGCATTGAATGAAGGGATTGGAAAGTTGGATATAGTTGATGATGTACGTATCTGTATTTGTGTACCCAATAGCGCCACAAATGACGTCACAATGATACATTGTGGGATTGAAATGCGGACAAGCCAAGCCCAAAATACATACTAATATGCTGCAACAATGTTTGTTTGTCTTGCTGTTTCTAATTCATGGAAAAACTATGGGTTTTCGACTGATATTGATCTTCTTTTCCTTGTAATCGAAGCTTTTTTACAAAGTTTGTCCGCATTTCCATCCCACAAGGCTTTGCAATATCTATTTTTAGTAACCATGAAAAATGCTATTAAACAAGGGTGACCAAGGCGGAGGCCGTCATCACGTTTCACCAATCGATATTTATGATATTCACGCATCACATACAAATTTAAGTCAAATTCAAGAATCATGAATAAATGCATATACACAACAGAAAATTGTTAGATAAATTCATTTCTAGTCACAAAAACATGATTTTGACCTCTTGGCATAGAACTCTTGTGTGTCACATCCAGAAGAGAAACCTAAGTACCTTATTCATGTGTATTGGTGGTAGTCGTCAAAAGTGAAGTGATAAGGTCCTGGGAATGAGTCGAAATGGACAAAAAATATTGAATCACATATATTTTATGAAGGGAATCACACGTCACGCTCAACATAGAATTCACGTATCACAGACTAAATTTTCACAAATCAAACACTTATTTTAGCCCAAATCATGTGCCACGAGTGATCCCTTTGCCACCCTCTTAAACAAAATAATAATAGAAAATTAAATCAAATTTGATTTGTTTGTTTTTTTAATTTGTTTTTTTGGGATTTTTTAATTTCACCCCCCTTCTCAAAATCCTGGATCTGCGCCTGAATCAATGCTTTTGATATAGTCACCTGTGTATTTGTACTAATTTTTACTTGTACTAAATTATCATTACAGATCGTCACAGGATATGCTCTTGGTATGGTCATATGTGTCGGCTTGGGGATGTTATTTTGCATTTTCATGCCAATTGTTGGCTTCTGTTTCTGCTGTTGCCGTTGCTGTGGTCATTGTGGAGGGGAAATGACACAGAAAGATTCTCCAAGAAGTGGGTGTGAACGAGCCGTCTTTGGAGTCATTCTGTCTATTATAACTCTTCTCATGTTGTAAGTGTTCGTACTTAGTATTAGTCATTAGTAGTATTGCCATCATTATCAATGTCATCAATATCATCATCATCAGTATCATCATCATCATAATTATCTCCACCATCATCCATATCTCCAACATCAGTATCATCATCATCATACTCTTCACCATGAGTATCATCATCATCATACTTTTCACAATCAGTATCATCATCACTATCATTATCTCCAACATCAGTATCATCATCACCATCCTTATCTCCAACATCAGTATCATCATTATCATACTCTTCCCCATCAGTATCATCACCATCCTTATCTCCAAAGTCAGTATCATCATCTTTATCTTCATCATCAGTATAAGTATCATCATCATATTCTTCACCATCAGTATCATCACCATCATCCTTATCTCAAACATCATTATCGTCATACTGTATCATTATCAACATAATTATATATTCATTGGTACATAGTTAACGTGCTTATGAAGTCAACAATGGGACATATTTTGTTCAATTCTAGACATCGTGAGATTTAAAATGATATATGTACGTATAAGCCTGATCGGGCAAATCCAGGGGGAGTTATTTGTGCGTGAAAGTGACATTTTGGGCTTTGTAGTGCTTCATGTGCCACGTAGCACGTGAATTGAGAGACTAGGTCGACAGTAATCTGTGATGTCACAAGTTACTCTCACGTGACCAGCTCGATGGATTCCCGTCATTTCTAGTCACTAACATGTGAAATCGACAAACTTTCGTGTTGTTTACAAATCCAAATCAAAGTTTTTAAAATCGACAAATTTCAAGTTATTTTTATGATGGTCTTTCGGTGTGCTGTTGAGCACTGTAAAAATACATTTTCACGTTCTTCTGGGATAAGTTTGTTTAGAATTCCATTCGAGAAAGACGAAAGGCCGGAGGCAAGAGAAAGAAGTGGGTCGACTTCATCGGTAACCGGCTGTTTTGAGCTCTCTCCTTTTCAAGCTCTTTATTATAAGTCGTTACCGGTATATTATTTATTATAAGTCGTTATATTACAGTATTACGGTGTTTACTTAAATCAAACACACTCCAATAATGGTAATAAACCATTAACTAATGTATTAGTGTGCTAATAAGTTTGAAAAATGTGAGTTTTTGCCGGGTTTATTACCGACAAGCGATCAGTTTTGAAAGTGCTTTAATAACCCCGACGGGCCGAAACACAAACACAACACTTCGATTCAAATCACGTAATAAAACACATGTTATTCTGTGTATGATTAAACCTAAACACTCCAATTATAATAATAAACCTTTAACTAATATATTAGTGTTATAATAAGTTTGAAAAATGTAAGTTTTTGCCGAGTTTATTGCCGAGTTACAAAAGTTTATGTCGAAAGGAAGAAAGAAAAATGCTTAGCAACGAAACACAAACAAAACACTTTGATTCAAATCAAGTAGTAAAACACATGTTTTTCTATGTATGATTAAACCTCCAATAATGGTAATATGTATTAATGTTATAATAAGTTTGAAAAATGTAAGTTTTTGCCAAGTTTATTGCCAAGTTACGAAAGCGCTTAATATCAAACATTTTATCATGGCGAGTATATTGTTGAATACCAGTCGTTTCGAGCTTTCTCCTTCCTTATATAGTCTGTTCCTTTCACGTTATAATTCTTGTCGAATGAATCTTGCGTGAAATGTTGACAACAAACGTGACTAGATTTACTTTTACAACCAAGGGAGCACGGCAGACTGTTGTTTGTGGTTTGGATATATTTGATCTTTTTAACGTTTTAAATTACAACGATCTTTTCAAAGTTTTAAATTACATCAACAGCTAAATTGGTAGATTAATGGGACTATCTGCCAGCAAGGGAAAAATGGGGGTGCGCCTGCCTCTGCGAGCGAGTCCCGAAGGGACGAGGGGGGAGTGAAACAGTGGAATGATCAGCCAATCACGAATCGAGAATAGACGTTTTTGGGGGTGTGTCTCCTCCTGATGCTCGTAGCAGTTTCCTTGGAAACAGAAACGAAAGCGGAAACGATTAATGTATGAAATACAAGCCTTGACCTTCTTGTTGATCTCTTCGCTGATAACCCAAATGTTTACGTTCGGATTTTTAATGGAATTTCGAGTTGTTGTGGCCATATTGTAAGCTCAAAATCAATAAAATAATATGAACTTCAAGCAGCAGTACTCCAAAAATAGGAGGAAAATGTCTAGTTTAGTTTAATAATTCTGATATCATGCGAGTAAATATAACTGTGAGTAACAGTATACGTCTTCATGAAATGGAGCGCAACACGTGAGATGCAACAAAGATTTTCCCTGCAGCCACGGACGTAATTCAGCTTAATAACTTTACAAGGGTACTAATACAGATCTTTTTTGCCATGCGACCTTCTCTTCTTCTTTACACATTATTATAAGGACATGAATGTAAGGAACCACAAAAAATCAGTTGTAATCCCGGGTTTTAATAATATATATTCAAATTTGAAAATTGTTGAATATTCAAATAAGTTAAGTTTGTTATGTAAATCTTGTTCATGTAAATCTTGTTCATGTAAATCTTGTTCATGTAAATGCGTCTTTCCCTGTTCGACCTGTTCTTCGTATCTGGTTTTACGATTTCGATTGTTCTCAATTTACAAAATGTTCCCAGCAACGGAAATGTTCCTAGCAACGTGCTACGGGCATCATACTACAGAATTTCGACGGTTTCATTCCCCCTCGCCCCTCCGGGGCTCGCGGGGAGTTACATCTCTTGGGTGACACTCGTACATTGCTCGTCCCTACGGGACTCGCTTGGCAATGATATTTTTGCCGGCATTTTTACTGGTCAGTCAATTGACGAAATAAGCCGTTTATGTAATTTAAAACTTTGAAAAGATGGTTGTAATTTAAAACCTTCAAAAGAACGAATATATCCAAACCACAAACAACAGTCTGCCGTGCTCCCTTGTTACAACTTCTCTCAAGAAGTAAAGTAGTCAAAATGAATCCTCAGTTGACACTTCAATGCAGTAACTTGTGTCATCATTTCCGGTAACTCGCCCCAGACCGAAAAATCCCGGCCAGGGCGTGGTCACAACGAAGTTTAAAGATCGATAAAAAATTCCCAATTGCATCAAATTGAATTCTGACAACGGGAATTGATTAACTACGATGTCTAGAATTGAGGAAAATATGTCCCATTTTTGACTTCATGAGCACTTTAATTAATATTTAGAATTATTAATAACCTTTAGTTAATAAAACAACACTGAGCTCTATTGCATAATTATTCAATGTTCTAATTATTTTACTGATCTTATTTCCAGTTCTGGTGTACTTTTAACTTTTGTATGTAATGATAACATGAGTAAAACTCTTGACAAAGCCAAAGACACAAGCACTGGGATAGTAGATGAAACGTCAAACTTCATCAATCAAACTATATCTGTAAGTTTGTTGAACGTAGAAATAACATTAAAAAAAACATTCTTGATCATTATCAAGTGTTATATTCCCAGGTGAACTTGCTTCAAGGCGCGCAAAGGATTGCTTGTCAAAACGAACAGTTCCAAAATGGTGAATTGAGACAGCAATGATTTTGGTTACTTTTGAGCATTTGTATTTTGTTTTTATTCTTTTTTTTATGCTGATAGATCAGCAGAGAGCTTTTGTTGTCCAAGTTACATAGAATTTTTGAAATGAATGTCAAGTTATGTTAAGTTTGTATTCATAGAGTGTTGACACAAAAAATAACTCTCGCAAACAACGCCATTTTGGAACTGTTGGCGATGAGACAAAAATGCTTCTGATTGGCTTATAATAAGCCAAATGCACACGCAAAATAACCTGGTCTTTGCTTTTTAATTATTTTGAAATTCACACATCAATGAAATTATTATCATTAACATGATCAGTAGCATCATCATCATGTACATCATCTTTATTATCATGATTATTATCATTTATTGGCATCACCTTCATTTCTTAATCAACACACTGCAATTTGTTAACAAATAATACTTTTTTTTTATTAAAGGAGTTTGATTCCATCCTGAACAAAGACCTATCATTTGCATTGGACCAACTGAAATTTGATATCACTGATAAACAGCTACAAAAACTTGTTGGAGATCGATTTATAAAATTAGTGGTAAAAACAGTGGAAAAACCAATTGAGGCTGTGAAAACCCTTGCAGCTAGTAAGTAACATGTATGAGATTTTGAATAAAAACTAGACCCTGGCTTACAGGGTTAACTCATGCCCTGAAGAGGACATTGAGAGTATTTGCGATTACTTCCACCGAGAAATCATTCCTTCTACAAATCAAATATCCATGTGCTCATATTACAATATCCTTAATCTCCCCCCTAGTAAAAAAAAATCCGGAATACCGGCGGAATCCCGGCGGAATCCCGGCGGAATTCCATTCGGACCCGGAATTCCGGACGGAATTCCGCCGGTATTCCGGTGGAATATGGATTTTCTTCCGGAGGCCGGAAACCTTTAAAAAAATCTAAAACATCCAAAAAAACATTTAAAAAGGATTTGTGGTTTGATTGTCTTCATAAAATTAATGAAAACCAAATTTTCTCTTAATCCGGAATTCATCCGGAATCCGTCCGGAATTTATCCGGAAACCATTTTTTTTTTTCGGAAACCGGAATATTTTGTAAAACTCCAAAACTTCGAAAAAAGCACTTAGGAACGTTATATGGTTTATTATTTTCAATAAAATAGTGAAAATTCTTGTTTTTCTTGATCCGGAATTCATCTGGAATTTGGCCGGAAACCGGAGTATTTTTCCGGAGTCCGGAATATTTTTCCAGAGTCCGGAATATTTTTCTGATGTCCGGAGTATTATTCCGGAAGCTGGAAATATTCCCTACCCTAAAAAACTGTCAAGAAAACATTAACTGATGTTTTTTTATAATGACTTAATTGATCCCCTATAATATATCAGATTCAGAAATTCCCAAAATCGATTTTTGAAAATCCTTTTATTTTTATTTAAATCAAAAAATATCAAAACAATTGCTTTTTATTGTATTGTGATTATACAAAAAAGAAAAAAAAAAGAAAAGAGATAAAAAAAAGAACAAGGCAAACAAACAAACCCAAAGGTCATCCAAGGGCAAAAGGGTGTCACATGATCAAAAGCAGCCTGTTGATTGGTCCATCACGACATGAGGCGGGAGTTTGCTAAGTTTGGCATGGTGAGTTGTCAAAGCTGGTGTGTTTGCAAAGTCTGCCTGTTTGTAAAGTTTTTTTCTGCTGAAGAAAAGACCCTAAATCAGGCCTTTTTACCTATTTGAAGTAAGTGAATTATGAATTTCATATTTTCTTTGTTTATTGTTAATGTAGCTCAGAACTACCATTGAAATCTCTGCATTTTTTATCAGAAAATCGTGAAAAAGCTCGCCATTTCTTGTTCTTGAATGGACTTGCAAAGTGTGCTGAAAATCAAGTCTTTTTAATGCTGTTGAGGTAAGTAGACTTTAAAATTACATTGTTTTAAGATGAAAGTTGATTACTCAAAGTGTCTTTGATTTGTCATTGTAATGTTTATGCTTTTTTATCAGAAAATCGTGAGAGGAAGTTTGCTTGTCTTTTCAAAGAGCCGAGGCGGACCAAACAACCAAAGTCATTTTGCATGGATGGAAATTATGTTCATAGAGTAAGTATAAATTTAGATTGTTTATTTTTCAAGTTTTCCGTTGATTTCCCGAAGTTCCAATGAGTATTTTTGCATTCTTCAATCGGAAAATCGATGAATATCTCTTGTCACTTTTAACTTTGCTTCAAAAATGGTCAAATTACAATCTTATCTGTTAATTTTACCAAAAATATGTCAAATTCATCAAATTCACATTTTCAGTTTGCAGCTTAAACTAAAAGGCTTCTTTTTATTTCAGATATCTAGTCATCTTCATTGCAAAGATGTGGCGAACTTCGCGAGTTCAATCGTCCAACCACGTGACTCAAAATATTTTCCATGTGATTCATTCCTCAATTTATAACATCTGTAAGCTTGTAAATCATGGCAAAAACGCATATGTTATTTATGTATATTGTTGCACAGAAGTATATTTGAAAATAAATGTGTTGTACTCTGATCTATCTCGATGTGTTTTAGTCTAGCGTGAATGAGTTTGTGTTCATCCGGAATTCAATACCGCCGGAATGCCGGAAATAATTCCGGGTATTCCGGCCGGAATTCCACCGGTATTCCACCGGAATTTACCCTGAATATAGGCCGGTATTTACCCGGAATTCCGCCGGTATTCCGCCGGTATTCCACCGGAATTTACCCGGAATATAGGCCGGTATTCCGCCGGTATTCCGCCGGTATTCCGCCGGTATTCCGTCCGGATACCGCCGGATGCCGGCAATAATACCAGGTGGTCCGGACGGAGTCCGCACGGAATCCCGCCGGTATTCCGGGCAGTATTCCGCCGGTATTCCGCCGGCATTCCGCCGGAATTCCGGGTAAATCCCGGTCGGTATTCCGCCGGAATTCCGGAAATTTTTTTACTAGGGCCTCGATTCGTGCTGGCCAGCAAAGGACTTGGCAACCTACATGGAAATATTCTGCATTTTAAGATTCGTCACGGCCAAAGGCCAAGGCACGAGTAATAAATCACTTTTTAATATCTCAATCTATTTATCAATATTATTTATCAATAATATGCTTAATACTTGCACCATTCTCTTTTCAACAGATTCCAATAAAATGGAGAACCAACTGAATATTATTGTGAATAATACTGAGTATTTGAAAACAAAGGCAAATGACTTGTCGACAGGACTTAATAGGACTAAAGACAATATCACCCAGATGGTCACTGACTGCAATAACATCACAGCACCAGCAAAACCACCATGTAATGCTATCAGTACTAGTGAACTACAGCAAGGTGCAAACTTTAATAACCTTCCCAATGTGAGTTCACAGCTCGAAAATGTTAGAGAAGTCACCAAGCTAGACTTTCTGAAATCTGCTGAAGAGGTAATTATTATGTTAATTGATGTCATTTATTAGAGACCTTTAGATTTGAGGACGAAAACCAATATGAGTATGATTTTTATATTTTGCCATTAGTGCGCATGTGCCAGACCATGGCAATGACACGCTTGTTTGAAAAACTCGTTTAAAATACAAGTTTCTGAGAATAAAAGTGCAGAGCAATGAATCAATTTGAAAGCAGCAAAGTTCCCGGATGTGTGCAATTAATTAATTGTACGGTATTAAGAAAAAATTCACAGTTCATCAGCCAATCAGAACCAAGTATTTTCATAGATGTGATATTAAAAGGAAATTACACCTATGTTCTCAAAGAATTAATGAAAAATACCGCTTGTATTTGATGAAAGTGAATTAATACCACTCGTACTACGCACTCGTGGTATTAATTCATTTTCATCAAATACATGCAGCATTTTTCATTAATTCTTTGAGAACAGTGTAATAATTTCCTATACTTACTAACAGTTTTTTTGTATGCTATTGCATATATGTATTTCATTTTAATGTTTTTGCATCAAGGGTTTGCAAACAGTCAAAGATATCCCACTAACTTTCATTAACAAGACAAGAGATGTCAGAGGAGGTAAAGTTATTATAATTTTAACATTATCCTTTGATTATGACTTTCACAATGACAATTTTTTAAATCTTATACAGTCAATCTTGTGTAGGTTGTCCATCTAAAAATACAACTTACTACCACAAATACAATGTCTTTTTAAATATTCTTCTTCATGCTAATTAACAAGGCAAATTGAATTTTGGTGATATCCAATTTATTATTCACTGAGTCTGAGGAGAAAAATTGTCTTAGTATCAATACAAAAGTGATTATTTCAAAAAGTTGAAATAACAAAACTTTTTGAAGAAAAAACTGTACATTTCTTATTTCTAAAAGCATGTGAAATGCTGTAGGTGTTTCTTCCAACATATCCTGTGTGCTAACTGATAGCGTGTATAAATCTATGACCATCTTCTGTTTCTTGATTGGAATTCACTAAGATTCTGCTTTAATGTTTTTCAGACATAAAAAAAATGCTCCAAAATGCTACTGATCTAGGAAATAAGCTTTTGAATGATGTGAGGGACCAGTCAAATGAGGTAATCCATGTGGTTAAGTTGTATAATTGGTGATTTGCTATTGAAATTATGTTTATAGGCTGTAGTCATGTCACCCATGCCAACCATAAGGAAATGTAAAAGAAACTCACAGCAACCTAACTACAAAGAGAAATCTAGTCCTAGTCAATTTTCCTGCCTTTATTGAAGCAAATGCTAATAAGATGATGATGATGATGAAAAACATGAATTGTGTAGTTCCAAAAATAATCAATATACCCCCCCCCCCCCGGAATTTCTGTGGAGAAAATATTCTTCACAATTTAATTTACGTTACCAAGCGTTTATTCAAATTTCGGTTCCCTGTGGTACATTTTATTTGGTTGAGCCTAGAGACTAAAGCGACCATATTGATTTTGCTCGCATATTGCTTCACGTTTTTCTTACTTTTTCTGTCATCAATCGCCCCCAATGAGAGAATAATCTTATTATTTTGCAAAAATGCATTTCCATCATGAATATCATGCACTAAAACAGTAAACAATTAATCATAAGTTTCTAAAAGTGAGCCATAGTTAGTTTTCAAACCCACGTCAATGTTTCCATTGTATACTATATTGTTTGACCCCCCACCCCCAGGAACTTCCAAGGCCCCTTAACCCCCCCCTCCCCCCCCCCTCCGGATTCCCTCTGTACGGGGGGGGGGGGGGGTATGGATATTTTCTGGAACTACATATTGTTATTTCGAAATTTATATAATTGTAATCTGTTTTTTTTAAAGGTTGTGTTAGATCCTCTAAAGAAAATGAAAGGTCAGATCCATACATTAATTGACGATGGTAAAAAGTATGATAAATATAGGTATGACTGTTTCTATTAGTTTGATATTAAACTGTTTTTAGTCCAATTTGAAATGGTTTGACTGATTGCACACTAAGAGGACCAAGTTTGAAAAAAGCTATATGCTTTAATTGTTTTTATTCTCTATAAATAAAGTTAATAATTATTATTACTTACACTTATCTAGGTGGTATGCTGGTGTTGGTCTTACTTGTCTCTTATTACTAATTGTTGTCCTGATGGCACTGGGTTTAATGTGTGGTATCTGTGGACATGACAAACATTCCACACCATCAACCAGGGGTACAGTTTCAAATATGGGTGGCAATTCTCTCATGGCGTAAGTAGAAATTATTAACATCAACAATATCAACATCATTATCATTATAACACAGTTGATTCTCTCGTAAGCGACCACCCTTGGACCAGAAGAAAGTGGTCGCTTACAGGAGATGGTTTCTTACGAGAGAGGTCTTTCAGAGAGAGTGAACTGTATTATATTTGACTATGATGATTATATTGCTACATTAATATTGATGATTGTGATATGCCAGAAATGATAATGATGAAAATGATCTTGATTATGATGGTGGTGACTTCTGTCTGGTCGGACAAAAATATTAATTTTAAGTGAACATAATAAAAAAGAAAGAAAGAAATACCTTATTCATACTATTTTAAGCGAAAATTTGATCAGTCAAATGTCCGACCAGAAGTGGTCATTTACCAGTCAAATTCCGCTTTTTATCGGACATTTGTCTGATGACTGGCGCTTATTTGCAGCCCTGTCATTATGAATGGATTGTTCAATTTATGTGTAATGTCTTCTGTATTTCAGTGCCACTGGGTTCTGTTTTATCTTTGCTTCATTCCTAATGCTTCTTACAACCATCTGCTTCATTATTGGTGCTCCAATGCAAGGAATTGTTTGTGAACATATACAGACCGGAACAGTATTCTCTCAGGTACATGATTTTTTTATAATGATTACTTATTCTTTAATTCCATTCAGTCCTACAATTTCCATTAATTTGCTCTTCTTTGACAGCGTTTTTGTAATAGACGTATATTGGCAAATAATATTCCTAGTGATTTGTATTGATTATAAGTCTCTTCAACATCTGCGACATTGCAGTAACAGCACTGGGCCATCCTTAAACTTTGCGCAGAGATAGTAAATAATCAAAAATCTGTGAAAATTCAGTATTAGGCATAGGCAACCAAAAACCACAAAATATGTAGATAAATGCCAATACTTTACATTGGTTACATTAGAAAAGGAATTCTATTTGGAATTTATGAAGAAACAAAGCTAAATTGAAAGTAGGAATTTTAGCGCAGAAAAATAAGACCTGATGAATCTAAGATTTATTTTGTAGTAATAGCACCCTAAAAGCTATTTTCAGGCATCGTTGTGTAAACTAGGGATATGTTTTTTGTTAAAAAAGATACTTGAGGGAATATCTCTATGCACCTAATGTTGAGTAATTTGTTTGTTGTTTTTTTCACATGTTTGATCTTGTCAATAAACAAGATACCAATTCCTGTATATAACTGACTGTGTGTTCTAATGGAATGGAAACAAGTTAAAAAATGATTTAAGTTCTAAGATAGAATATGATTATTGTATTATCTGCCGTAAACTTTGCAATAACTTTGTTTACTTGTTTATGTTTAGTTTTTAGATAACAAAAAATACTTCAACCCATTGCCTCTAAACAGCATGTTAAAGGTCAACAATACAGACATTAAGATTGGAGAAGCCCTAGAGTAAGTCTAAATGATGATGATTATAATCATGATGACAGTGATGATGATGATGATAATAATGATGATGATGATGATAATGATGATGATGATGCTGTTGATGATTATAATGATGTTGAATATGATAATAATTATGACGACAATGATGATGATAATAATGTTGATGATGATAATAATGTTGTTGATGATGATAATTATGATGACAATGATAATGATGATGATAATAATGGTGATGATGAAAATTAATAATGATGATGCTGTTGATGATTATAATGATGGTGATTAGTGATGATGGTTATAATTATGATGACAGTGATGATGATCATGATGATGATAATGATTATTATAATAATGATGGTGATGATAATGATAATGATTATTATAATAATGATGGTGATGATAATGATAATGATGATGATGATAATAATGATGATGGTGATGATTATAATGATGGTGATGTTGATTATGATGATCATGAAGGTGATAATGGTTATGATGATAAAGATGATGATGATGATAGTTAAAATGATAATGATTCGCTTTATTAATTTTATAGCAAATGCAGAAACAATGAACCTGCATATACAGCTCTTCATTTAGAAGCTATGTTTAATATCTCTGAAAAGTTTAACATCAAAAAGGTACATAAAAATTGTTGTTTGTTTGTTTATTTAAACTATTGTGCAATGAATACTACATTAATAGACCATGCAATGCTTTCCTTGATCAATTGATTTTTGAATATTTCAACCCTATAATCATGTTTTTTCTCTTGACAGATGATGGGAGATAAAGTTGACAGTCAGTTTGACAACCTGAAAATCAACCTAACAGACCAAACTATACTTACTAATAGTTCCAAAGACAGCTTGAAACAACTCAATACCTCAGGGGTTGATGATATTGAATTTGACAAATTTACTAATGAGGTATGTAGAATTGAAATTGCTAATAAAGTAATTTAGTAATTTGTGTAAAATGCTAGTTTTCAACTACTATCTTCATTTTTAATGATAGTTTATTGTTCTCTATTATCATCCATCATACGATTATCATGAATCATCATCACTTATAATAATACCATCTTTAGTATCATCATCACTACTAAATCATTGTCATCATTTTCATCATTATTAATTGTGTCAACATCATAAATTAAAATGTAACTATTACTAAAACCATTATCATCTTAATCATCATCAACATTATTATTGTTATTATTATTATTATTATTATTATTATTATTATTATTATTATTATTATTATTATTATTATTATTATTATAATATTATTATTATTATTATTATTATCATCATCAATGTTTGTTTTGCAAAAAAAGATGAACTTCAACTTCTCAACTATTTCACATTTTAATTCAGTTTCTTGTTATTCATCCTAACCTTATTACTTGCCAGACAAGAAAAGGAATCACCGCCAAAAATCTCACAGAAGTAGCAGACCAGTTGGACCAATTTGCTGCAAATATGACAAAAATTGTAAATAACAATCTTACTTCTGCAGGAGATAAAATCAAAGCACAGGTAAAATAACTGACACAATATATAATGATATAAGATATGATAAACATACACAGTCTTATTCTCTGTTATGTAAGATTTGAAATAATATTTTAGACTCTGTCCTAACTATAACATAGTGCAAGTAAACGCCGTCCTAGACTTCCTAGCAGGCTACCAAAAACAACTAGTAACTGAGCTAAGTAAATTAGGACTCAAAAAGGTAAACCAACTAGCCAAAAAGTGCCAGAAATGGACAGTTGCGCAAAAATTGTGAGATCGTGAAGGCCTTATATACCTGTTCATAAGTTAACACTGTTGTAATCGCTAACAAAACTGAATATTGCCTAGAAATGAAAATGTCCACAATACTCATTGTGCACATGTAAACCAAGAAAAGTTTAAATAATTGATACAATAATAATGATAATGTGTCATAATTGTCGCTCTCTTCGATGTAAATAAAATAAGGCGTTTAGATTTGTTGTTTTCTTTTTCGACTACATAGTCATCATCAGAAAATGGTATAAATTACATGAAATGATCTTGTTTTAAAGGTTCATGTTATTCCCAAAGGGAAAAGCTTTGCAATGTACATAGTGTTTTGTTTGTTTAGAGATGGTTTGTGTTTTTGGATGAAAAGACCTTCGATGATTTTTCGCTTCAATGATTGCTTGACCAAACAAAGAATAGACCACGTAAAACAATGGTGTGGGTTTTCCCTGAGGTGTTTAGCTGGCTCTGAATTGTGTTTAGGGTTTGAGTGTTCTTCCTTGCGTACTTCGAAATTTCTTAGTGTTTCTCCAATGTAGTTCTGTCAACATGAGCATTGACCCTCGTAGACAACGTTGTATCGGTAAATGTTCTTGTCCTTTAGCGGGAAAATACTTTTGATCTTACGAGTTTGCCATACGATTATGAAGATGAAGTTGAAATCGGTGAAAGTATTCAACTTAGGAATTTTTTGCTTATATCTTCATTCTGTTTGCAGTATGGTAAACTGATGAATATTTTCTTCAAATATCACAGATGACTTAATTAGCATACCACAATACTCTGTTTATAGAAAAGACATGCCTTTCGACAAACAAGGTGGCGTCGTATGTATCTACATTAGAAATGGTTTACAGTCAATTTCACATAACTTTTGACGAAAATGTTCCGAAGTTCGTTCGGAACTTCCGAAGTTCCCGCCGAACTTGCGAAGTTCGTTGGGAACTTGCCAACGAACTTCGATGTGAACTTGGGAACTTCAGCAGTTCAGAAGTTCGTAACTTCGTTCGTTGGCAAAGAGAGAAATTGCGCGCCAACGAAAAAAAACCATGAACGTCTTTACCAAACAGGGAAAAGCGATACCCGATGATGTAAGAGAACACATCGTAGATATTTGGTTGGATGGCAAATGCCCAGCAAGAATTGGTTCAGAAATGCATCGTTCGTGGATTGATCGTTGAACAAACTGCCAAATACTCGTGGAGTTTAGCTTCAGATGCCTCAGTTAAGGATTTACGTGGAACAACTTTTAGTTTCTTGTACGAGTATCCTAGATCTTGTGTTAAACTGCGGGAGATTGAAGTGAGCGATGGTGCATTTTGTGCAAGGCAAACATTGTTTTGGACAAGACGGTGGTGTATTTCCTTGGCCGTCACACTTGGCTGTTGTGTTTTGCTATATTCTACGAAGTAATTAACATCGTCAGTCCGTGCAGATCTAGATCTATTCCCTCCTTTCCTTGCTTCAACGTTTCCTCTCGCTAGAAAGTTATTGATTATGTTGTGGATAGTTTGTTTCGTAATGTTCAACTCTGAACCAATGCTTGCTGGGCATTTGCCATCCAATCAAATATCTACGATGCGTTCTCTTACATCATCGGGTATCGCTTTTCCCTGTTTGGTAAAGATGTTCATGTTTTTTTTTCATTGGCGCGCAATTTCTCTCTTTGCCAACGAACGAAGTTACGAACTTCTGAAGTTCCCAAGTTCACATCGAAGTTCGTTGGCAAGTTCCCAACGAACTTCGCAAGTTCGGCGGGAACTTCGGAAGTTCCGAACGAACTTCGGAACATTTTCGTCAAAAGTTATGTGAAATCGACTGTAAAGCATATTCCACTAACACATTTAAATAACTCTGATGATTTTGAAAGTTTTTGGACTCTTTTAAAACCTGACAGACTTCCCCGTGGCATCAGTTCTATCATTTTAGCTGCAGTTTACCATCCTCCTAACGCCGATGATAATCGTCTCCATCAACATCTTCACAACTCCCTCGACTCCGTCTTATCGCACATCCTAATTCAGCCATTATTCTGGCTGGGGACTTCAATCAGTCGCTCAATCTGGAACATGCTCCTCCTTTAATTTAAAGAATGTTGTACTTCAACCAACTAGAGGGAACAACATATACTTGACAAAATATTCATCAGTGTCCCAGCCCACTACAACAAAGCTCGAATTCTTGCACCTATTGCTGAAACCATGTCAACAACCCAAACTGGCAAAGCAAACAGTTACAAGATGCAGATACCCGACTCGTAACAGACACGCCTTTGAAGAAGACTTAGAGAAAATAAATTAGACACCTATCTACCACCTTCCTAGCTGCAATGCAAAATTAACTTTTTTTCATGGACCACATTAACAACTTGATAGTAAAACATTTCCCGCTGAAAACCTTTAAGATGCACCCAACTGACAAACCCTGGTTAACTCCTGAAATTAAAGATGCTGTAACAATCATCCTGTCCAGACAACATTCCAAGCTGGTTATTGAAATATAACTCCTACACGCTGAGTCAACCAATATGCCACATCTTTAACACTTCAATCTAAGAAGGATCTGTTCCAGCTTTATGGAAAAGTGCAGACGTCATACCACTCCCTAAAACTAAAACAGTCCACTCAGCAGTTGACGATTTACGTCCAATCTCTCTGACAACTGTACTTCAAAATTCTTGAAGGCTATATCTGTTCTTGGCTGCAATCCTACATATATGAACATATTGATCCTCACCAGTATGGCCGCTTGAAAGGTTCTTCTACAACCGCTTACTCAAAACTGGCTGAAAGCAACTGACTCACCTGGTAACATAATTCGATCCTGCATAATAGACTTCTCCAAAGCATTCGACCGCATCAACCATAATATTATACTTCATAAACTCAAAAACATGGACACCCACCTCATGCTCTTAAATTGGATTGCCTTTGTGATCGCAAACAACAAGTTAAGCTCAACGACTGTCTCTCTGACTGGCTACCTATCTGGTGTACTTCAAGGTACCAAACTTGGCCCTCTTCTATTTATAGTAATGATTAACGACCTCAAGGTAGATGTTACGAGTAATATGCTCCCACAGTCATCCTGTTAAATACATGGATGACTGCATAGTGTATGAAATATGTAACAAGAACTCTGAATCTATTCTCCAAAACCAGCTGAACAAAATTGCCTCTTGGATATCTGATAACAATATGAAAATCAAGATAAAGAAGACAAAAGAACTAAGAATAAATTTCTTGAGACAGGCCCTACCAGTTGACTCACTGCATATCGATGGACATGAGATAGAAACAACCGATTCTTTCAAACTTCTGGGCATCTAGATCACCCCTAAACTAAAATGGAACTTACATATTGAGAAAATTACTACAAAAGCCTCAAAGCGTTTGTACATCTTACGAGTCTTTGGAAGGTCAAGTTTTAAACTGAGCCAGTTATGTCAGATCTTTTGCAGCTTTACTAGACCGATACTTGAATATGGTTGCCCGGGTTGGCACACCGGATTACCCTCCTACCTCAGCGAGACTATTGAAAGAATACAGAAAAGAGCACTCTTCATTGCCTACCCTGATTTGAACTACACAGAAGCACTTAGTAAAGCTGGACTTGAACTCCTTTCAGTAAGAAGAGATAATCTTTGTAGGAACTTTTTCCAATGCATATCTGACAAAAGCAAACTTTCACATCTACTCCCTGAAACTGTCTCTCAAAACTATAATCTACGTCATAAAAGAAAGTATCAGATAAAATACCATACAGAACGATACAAGAACAGTTTTCTTCCATTTGCTGTGAGACATTTTAATTGATAGATATACAGACATTTTATACCATATTATATATTATATTTAAATATTATACACTTAATGACTGGTCATTAAGCGTTTTGTTATATAGCTAATCATTTTAGACAAGTCAATTAAGAAAATTTGAATTTTTATTCAATGAGCTTGCAACATAACATTGTTGTTTTAGATCAACTACTGTTGCTTCGAAAACTTTGTTAGACCTTGAAAATTCGCCGTCATTTATTATGTCAAAATTTTCGTTTTTCATGAAATGTCTCTGAAGACCAAAACGAATGGACACCAAGGCTGATTTCTTATAATATTCTCCGTTTTTCTTCCTTGCATTGGGATAAAATTTGACCAACAAATCGTCAAGTTCTTGTTTTGCTAATATTTCGGGATTTTCATGACCAGTTTCATCAGAAAATGCTACTAGGGTTGCGATAGCGTTTTTCATAGCTTTTTTGGTGTTTTCGGAGTCCTTATTGTCAACAAAAGTCTGTATTTCTTCACTAGAAAGACTGGAAAATCTTTTTGGCTCCATTTTCACTCGAGCTGCAAATATTTTTGCATGTGATCTGCTCATGACCTTCAGTAGCATACTTGTTTCTGATTGGTTCATAATATCACCCCACTGATTTCTCACGTTCTGATCACGTGCGCTGGGCACTTGTATCCTGGTCGGGATACAGTTAGATTTAACTAGTATCACGTGAGCATCTATCAACCAATGAGGATGCTCGTTATATAGTCAAAATGATTAGCTATATAACGAATCGTTTTATTGCATCTTATATATACATAGTAGTCCTCGAGTCATGTAAAAATGATGTAATTCAATTGTTTTATCCTTTTTAATAATTGCCAAGTCATTTAACAAAGTTATTATTATTATTATTATTATTATTATATAGCTGTATGCACATACAATTCTCAGCTTCAGTACAAATTTTGAATATTTATAGTTGGACAGCCTTCAGAATAGCGTTGGCTGTTACACCTATTTGCAACATTGTTTTGGTATCAAAGATGAGACAGATATGCAGATGAAATATCCCAAATATATTGTCTTGCTCTTATAAGCTTCATACGACAGGTTTAAATCAAATTGTACATTTCCTAATTTGCATAAATTATTCACTTTTAAATATTTTTTAGATAAGACCTTTTACAACTTGAAATAGTTTATATAGTATAGTTAATTATATATTAAGTTATTTAATTGCTAACTTTTATAACAGACTTTTTAACATTTTCTTGTAGAATATTGCTGATCAGGCAACATACACTGCTCAGGGACTTCGGGAATTGGACAAAAACACTGCCCAAGCTATGGGGACTAAATCTGTATGTAAAGCATTGTTTATGGTGTTTGTATTTTTACTACATTGTGTAGTATTTACAATCTTACAGCAATTAGCTCACAGCTTTTTGTAAAGCACTGGCTATCTTAGGTTGTTTGCTATTGTACTATTTTGTACGATATTTACAAGACATTAACACTAAAAGAAATGTTACATGAAACCACATAAGTTTAATAAATTGCTCTAAATGCTCGATACTAGCATTAATTGTGAACATAGATTTTATAATTCTTATTCCATGTCCACTGTTACTCAACTGCTGTTTACAAACAAAGAACCATGTGTCACTTGTCGTACATGGACGATGTTAATAACATTGACTGTATATGAATATTATTTTAGGATGAACTTGATAAAAATGTAGTTGAACTCAAGAAAATTGGTGCCAATCTCAAGGTCTGTACAATACACTTGGATAAGCATTCTTAATTTTATTGAACTAATAATTATATTTGTCATTATATTATTATCATTTTATCATCATTTTATCCAAGATCATATAGCTAGTTGGAATAATCAAAATATGTTCAGTATACACTTTCAACAAAGATTGCTTATACCAAACCCATGAACGAAATAGTACTTGTCTAATTATTAATACAGTACTAATGGTACCTCTATTAAGCGGCCACTTTGATAAGTCCCAAGCTAAGGGTGACCACTTAATAGAGGTATTGAATAGGACTGGTATAGGAATCAGATTTGGGACTTTTTCTTGTGGTCGCCTAATAGAGGGTGACTGCTTTATGGGTGACCGCTTAATAGCAGGGTTCGTGCTACTCCTTAAACTCCTTGAAGACTCCTTAAATTTGATTTACGTTTTTAAGGGCACTTGAAAAGCCCTTGAATTTTAGAAAATCAGCAAAAACTCCTTAAAACTCCTTAATTCTAGCTAGAGTAGGGTAAAAATTCCAGTACTGTAAATTAAAGTTATTAAATAAGTAAAAATCATAGTATTGTACATCATTTTCTTAAATCCGTAAATGTTCGTATATCAAAGTTGTTGCAAAAAGTACTTAAAAATTACTTTTTGGTCCTTGAAAACTCCTTGAAAACTCCTTAGATTTTGTTTACTGACATCAGCACGAACCCTGTAATAGAGATACCACTATAGTACTAAATAGTTTAATTGACTTACTAAATTGTTTAATGTTGAATCTCCACAAATGTATTGTATTTATGATGTATTAGTTATATTTGATTCTATTTCTTTTGTTAGACTGATGCCACCAATGCTCTGAATGAAGCTGAAATAGCTGAAAAGGCACTGCATAATTCCTCTCCTCAGATTACTGAGGTAAGTAGAATTTAATTGGTTTATTGATTCCAGATTAACAGTAGGAAGGAGCCAATAACAATGTTTAACAGCAGTCTTTTCACTGGCATTTATCATGGATAATAAAAACACTGGATAGGACACTTCGTGACGTCACGGGCGCAACCTAGTGGAAATACGTGACGTCACATTTGAGCCAAAGCGCGCCAAAATCGACACGGCCACGTCTCTTTCCGTCTTTTTAACTGTTTGCAAATAAACATTTTTTACATGGAAATGTAGAGTTTATTTTTTGTGCACTGAGATGAAGACTTAAAAGAAGATTTTTCCTGCTAACAAAAGCTAGTTTATCCACCGTACCGACAAGAGAATCAACGTCTTTCTACGGTGGAAAAGTACCGTAAAGTTCGAACCTGAAAGCGACGACAACGAACTGTACCTTTTTTAGTGAAATGCTCAAGATGAAGACACGAAAAGTCCAGTAATTGATCAGTTTGGAAAAACGTGAAAAAGAGAGCCATGACAGAGGACAGAGCATCAAAATCGAGTGTGTTAGCTGCTCTATCGATCGTTATCGTAAAAACTTTCAAGGTCTCGCTAAATACGTGGAGAGTCAACTTCGCAAAATGCAAAAAAAAAGATGTACTTCAAAAATTAACATGGATCAAGAAAGTAAAATATTTTTAAAGGGCTTATCAAAACAAGTTTGAGCTATTTCGTTTAAGAGGGACAACCTTTAAAGAGCTGAAAAAGACTAAAACATATAGTACAGAATATCAATTAACTCAGGCAATCACAAGACATCATAACATGATGGCTTCATGCTGAAGCATTTTTGTTATCTACATTTACTACAAAGAAAAATCAAAAATATATACCTTATATCAGTTTAATACAGCTATAGTGATTCCAAATATGTAAACTTTATGGGAAGGACATAATCATAATGAATTAATGTTTATTACATGTACCACTAATAAATTTTACTGACAAATTTTACAAAACATGAATAACAGATGAAGAGTATTTCACTACCCAGAATAATAATTGTGAGTTAATCAAAGATAGGAAGTTCTAATGTAATAGTTATCATTCTATACATTTAATTGAAAAAAGATAGTTATCAAATCCTATCAAAAGAAATGTCAAGGACTATAGTCTCACTCATTTAATTTATGCAATTATACCTTTATATATTAAAAATTATTTATTTATATTTATATATTTTTGCAACTGCCTGACCTACTTTGCTTTGATTAGCTCTTATTTGCTATTTAGAGTAGCCATACTCATGATCAGCAATTCTGACATTAATTGAAAGCATTTATATTTTTCTGCAAAAAACATTTTCTTTATTCCTTTCATTTTGTATATTCAACAAAAACCATTACAAGTTCACATAATCTTAAACTGTTTATTGTTTACTGTCAACAAAGTACACTTTTCTATTAGTATTTGTGTTGATAAATAAGTTAGACCAGTTTATTAGAGTGCAAATAGTAGAGTACAAACATTATACCCGTGAAACAAATAGTACTAAATAGTGCTAATTAAACAATAAAAAAAATAGAATTAGCATAAAATATCACTATTTAGTACTATTTATGTTTCACGCTTTCAATGTTTTTACTCTATCTGTGAAACAATTAGTAAATACTAAACAGTACAATTTTTGCTATTTTGATTGTTTAATGTAGCACTATTTTGTGCTATTTAGTATTCATATTTCATACTAGATAATTGTTTTTGCACTCTAAAGTACTAATAATAAACCTGTGAAACAAGTAGTACAAATTCATTTTATATGTATTAGTACTAAAGAGTGCTAATCAAACAATGTAAAATAACCAAATAAGCCGGCATACAAATTATATCACTAAATAGTGATATAATTTGTTTATGTTGTACACTTTTAATGTTTGCATTCTATTATTGTTTCATAATCAAAGAAAATAACTATAAGCAGCAAAAAATATAATTTGCAAAAGATGACAAAACATATGCTTGGTGTTTGTACTATAAATATGATAACCGAATGTAATGTTATATTGTAAAGCACTATACAAGAAGTGTAAAAGTCTTATAAAAGTATATGTAATATTATTATTATCTAACATAAATAGAGTACAAACACTATGATGAAACAAAATATTTGACAATGCACATGCATGGCAAAAAATACAATTTGCATATTATATACGGTAAGTGGTTATTTATGTTGTAAGCCTTCAGTGTTTGTACTCTAGATATATACTTTAAGCAGGTTTTTCATACATAACACTGGGGACATTTCTGAGTTAAAATAATATCGAAGAGGCATCGACAGTCCAGATAAAATAGGATTTCCAGATGTTTGTTCTTTGTTTTCATTGCACTTATGGTGGGAGTATTTTCTCTTTTGCTTGTCTTCCCATTTTGACATGTCTATGAATTTATAAATGTTTCTGCAAAAAAGAACAACAAATACATTCAATTACATTCCCTTTTATATAAAAAATTATGATGGATAGCATAAAGACATAATTAAACATGTTTACCAACATATAGTTTAACATTTGAAGCTTATATATATGTTAGATATAGATAATTTGTGTATTATAGTTCCTTATTCAGGTAGGTTATATATTATTTGTGTGTATAAATTATATTTAACCCTTTGACTCCTACGGCGCCCGAAACCGCCCGTAAAAAAACGACCTTGCTTTGAAAAATTCTAACTTTTTTAAACAAGCCAAATTTTCCCAGCCGTTTGAATGTTAGTAAGCACTAGGAAGTTTTTCAAATTTTCATAGCTTTTTTGACCTTGGATTTTTTATCGAAAAAAATCGTTTTTAGACGAAAAGGCCGTTTTCACAACAAAATTCAGTCCTTGTGCTATAGCTTTGGCAAGTTTTTTCACTTTTTTTCACTTCACGAACTGAGCTGCGGTCGTTTGATTACGGCCATTTTGATACGCACGTGTTTTCAAGTATTTACGACTGCAAAGCATTGTGGGTAACCATGACAATTTTCCACATGGAGTACCCCCCACCGTCCTTTTATAATTTTTTTATAAGTCTAGGGTCACCTCGGTTTTCTGCCAAAATTTTGTGCTTGTTGTGTTCCTCTATCATCACAACTTCGATAAATAGCCGCGGCAGGTCCGAGAATTTGCCTTTAGTCGAACTCCAAACCTAACTTTGTTCTAAGCCCGCCAAAACCGAATGAACCAAACATCGATCTTTTTTTGCTGACAAAGTGAGATTCCTCGCTGCTTTCTTCCAGAAAGTGAGCTCTTTGCTACCTTGAAGCTTAATGATGCTCTTCCAGTAGTGACTAAAGGCAAAATATGACCCTAAAATTAACGAAATTCCGATTTAAGCCAACTTTGAGCCAGTGTAAATATCCAACGATGCTTCGAAACCATCTAAAAGTCATGTGGCCTGAGAACTTGAGCCCCTGAGATTACAAAACAGCAGCACTTTCCATGGTAACGCCAAATATGGAGTCAAGAAGTCCTACGGATCGTACATCCAGAAAATCGCTCAAAAATGTCAAAAAAGCCCAGTAGTCAAAGGGTTAATACATATACAAGCTTTTTGATCTATCAATATGACAATAACAAAGTGCAAACAGAGTAAAAGCTATCGTCATCTGTTGTGGTCGATCGATGTATTTAGGTATATTTTAATTGATCAAAAAAAAAACCATTGTGAATGTTATTTATGCTAAAACTATGCCTAAGCCACAATTTGGTCAATAATCAACCTATCTATAAAAGCCATTTCGTATAAATAACCTTCAAAAGGTACGAAAAATGTGTCCCAAAATCTTCCTTACAAAGGCGACTATTTCACGAGAAAAGGGCCATTTTTGGGACGCGATTTATTTCATAACAACAACAGATTAATGTGAACAAAATTAACATGTCATTACCTTGACTCTTGAAGTGTGGCTTAGGGGGGGTTTTCCGCCATAAAACAGAGAGAAAATCAAGTTATAGTCAAAACATCACCTTGCATACACACTTTTTATTAAAACTTGGCAAAATGTTAGGCCTAGCCGTTAAAAATCGACCATACTTACGCTAGTTCTTTCGTCACGATTTTCCACTAGGTTGCGCCATCTTGAAATAACCAGCCCACCAATGGGGTCGCGCGATAGACCCCACGTGATCATGAGTGTCCTATCCAGTGTTTTTATTATCCATGCATTTATTAAGAATAAAAGCATTGTTGTGTATGTTTATAACATAAGCAGCCATGTTGTATTTGCAAATACAATCACAAGCTGAATTTGACCAGACTTGAGCAAATGCTACTGTATGCCGTCCAAAAAGACACTATAAAACTTTCCATAGCTTTTATTGTTGATTCAATAATCAAATGTGATGGCTGAAAAAGCGTAAATGTTCACAAAATCAATTCACGGAGTCACAGTTAGTGATCAAAACGATCTGAAATATAAGCCACCAAACAACTTTTCAGCAGTAATCCCCAACATGATACAGCAAACAAAACCAACAAAGGAATAAGCCCTTTTTATAACTTGATCGGCTATGCTCTTCGAGTAATATAGACCTATTATTAGTATTCTATGAAGACATATGTATCTATATTATTATAGACAGTTATGTTTATATAGAATACTAATGGAGTGGCTTTGTGAGGTATAAAGACTCTTGTAGTAGACTTCAGAATAAGACTCTGGTGATTCAAGTGACCTGGACTGGTTGAAATGATTTGCCCACTTTGGCCAAGAGAGGCTCTTTTCACTGACAAATACAAGATCTGTTTAGTCATGGTTTGAACTGTTTAATATGTTTTGATTCTAGCTTATTACTAACTACACAGACAGGGTGCTTGGATATGGGTTTCAGCTCACTGACCACATATTATACCTTGTGAGTATTATTAATAGATATTAATAATTATGAAAATCACTAAAGTGGTCCATTGAAACTTTGGCCTTGGGGTGCTTTTTTTTTGTACCACATGACCAATTGTGAGCAAAATGATTAGCCAGAAGTGATCACATGGTACAAAAATGAGACAGAATTTCAAATGAGTATTCTACCACTCACTAGTAATTTTGATAATAATATATAATTAACTTTACTTCAAGTAACGTGACTGTATGGTAAAAACACAGCGGTCAAACAACCACGCATGTGCGAAAAAAAAAAACAATAAGTAAAACAATCCAGCACACAAATCTGACATTCATATAGACTCTATATAAAACGATGGAGTAGACAATTTTGATCGCTTTTTTCTTAAAATATAAACATATACAAAAGTATAAACTGATGGTAGCTTCAGAATATAACCAAGATTATGTACACAAAACTTCAAGCTTAATATTTTCAGGGAATTTCTTATAAATCAACTTCAAACACTATAGTCAAAAATTCCTAATGTTTACAATGGCAAATTTACTGCTGTGAAAATCTTTCCACACATGCATAGTCGTTTGACAGCCGTGTTTATGATAAATAGATCAAGAATTTAATGAATAGATGAATGAATTTGAGAAAGTATAGATGAATGAGTGAATTCAAAGAGAATGAATGACAACTAAACCATGAAACAACTGAATGAAAAATGAATTCCTTGCTCATTTCTTATGATTTTAAAATGTACACATGAACAAGTGAATAGAGTAGCAAGTAAATGAAGAAAAAGACTTATTTTAGATGTTTGATATTTAATATTGATGTGGATATAATTGATATCAGGTCAAGAATGAACTTGGTCGATGTAAACCACTTACTAATGTCTTCGACGCTGTCATTCTTTTGGTCTGTAAAGATTTCCTACATCCTTTCGTAAGTACCATTGGTTGACTGGTTGATTAATTGACAGATTGGTTGATTGACAGACTGATTGATTGATTGATCATATGACTGACTCAGTGATTGGTTGATTAAATGCGTGTTGATTGGTTGATCATGACTGACTTCTTGGTTGACTGATTGATTGACTGATTGGTTGAATAACTGATTGATTGACTGACTGTTGGTTGAATAACTGATTGATTGACAAATTGAACAGGCTAACTGACTGCTTGTTGATTGGTTGATTGGGACTGACTGCTTGGTTGACTGATTGATTGACTGATTGGTTGAATAACTGATTGATTGACTGACTGTTGGTTGATAACTGATTGATTGGCACATTGATTAATTGATCAGGACTGACTGACTGCTTGTTGATTGGTTGATGGATTGATTGACCATTTTGACTGATTAATTAATTATTGACTTCAAGGCTCGCACTAAGAAATTAATTTGACCTGCCACTTCGAGATGCACAAACCGTGAAATATGATTTCCAGTAAATTTTGAGTGCAATTTCATTATCCATTTGGCAGTTCATAATTATTTTTGCCTGCCAAACCTTACATTTGGCCTGATATTTGGCCTGATTGCATGGCAGACAGCTATTTCGGGCCCTGGACTTGTTGATTGACTGATTGATGTACTGTGTGACTAATTGTTTTACTTGCTGTTTAGCAGATTTATTAATCATCAACATACTGATTGTTTGTATTCCTATTAATGTTTGTCTTTCAGAATGGTTTTTGGTTGGCTATTGGTTTCTGTCTGTTCTTCTTTATTCCTGCCATTATATTCAGCGTCAAGTTGGCTAAACACTACAGACGCATGAAATATGAAAGTGAATTTGATGACTACAATGGGTAAGTTATTTTATAACTTGCAGTTCTAAAAATACTGATCTAATACTAACCTTGTTTTTGTTTTGTATGTCTATTTGTTCTTTTTTGTTGACCTGCTTGCATGTTTGCCTGCCTGTTTAATGTGTTTGTTAACTCGTTTGTTTACTTGCTTGCTTTTTTATTTGTTTGTTTGCCTGCTTTTTTGCCTGCTTGTTTACTTGTTTGTTTACTTGTTTGTTTACCTGCTTGCTTGTTTGCCTGCCTGTTTAATGTGTTTGTTAACTTGTTTGTTTACCTGCTTGTTTGTTTGTTTGCTTGCTTGTTTGTTTACCTGCTTGCTTGTTGTGCCTGGTTGTTTACCTGCCTGCTTTTTATTTGTTTGTTTACCTGTTTGCTTGCTTGCTTGTTTACCTGCTTGCTTGTTTACCTGTTTGCTTGTTGTGCCTGGTTGTTAACCTGCTTGCTTGTTTGTTTGTTGTGTGATTTTAATTATATTTCTAAAATGCATCTTTTTTTTCTATAATATAGAGGGACTGACATGATAGAGATGGGACAACCGTAAGTAGTAACAATTGATTTAACCTTATCAATGACCAGTCAACTCTTCATGTTTTATCATTTAGTCTAGTCTGTTTTGTTACAGTGCGACTACTCAAACCAAGGCCACCCAAAACAATTTGTCACAAATTATTCAATTACTATGCAAGATAATTCTGATGTTTTTTGTTGACACTTTGACATTATATTTTGACAGTGAAATTTACTGAATCATCAATTTCCTGTAAGTCTATTGTTTAGATTTCAGGTTAATGTAATTGGATGATTTGTGAAACATTTGTTTGGGTGGGTGGCCTTGGTTGGAGTAGTCACACTATAAATACCAAGACAATCAACACTAGTTATTTGATCAAATTGCTAGAATTGATATTAATATTTATCTTTATTTTTTCTTAGTGTTGGTCAGGAAAAGAAGCTATGGGCCAACCCCAAGTAAGTGGTGCGATACTCTTGCAATAGACCATTCCATGGTTTTTATGGTTTAACCTCTGCCTCACAATCAAAACACTTGAAAACTCCACAGGCTCTAGTCAATTTCTATTCTACTTTATCAGTCAAATTCCTAGGAATAAATATTGCTGAAGTCAATATCAAAATCAAAATCTCATACTCCACAGGCTCTAGTTCTTAAATTCTAAAGAATAAACTTTTGCGGTCAAAGTCTATAGAATGTTTTGCAGTCAAATTCCTAGGAATGAATATTGCTGGAGTCAAATCCCAAACTCCACAGGCTCTAGTTCTCAAATTCTAAAGAATAAACTTTTGTGGTCAAAGTCTAAAGAATGTTTTGCAGTCAAATTCCAAGGAATGAATATTGCTGGAGTCAAATCCCAAACTCCACAGGCTCTAGTTCTCAAATTCTAAAGAATAAACTTTTGCGGTCAAAGTCTAGATAGAATGTTTTGCAGTCAAATTCCTAGGAATAAATATTGCTGGAGTCAATTTGTAAAGAACAAATTTTTGCAGTCAAATTCTAAAGAATAATATTGTGGTACATGCATATGTTTTGCTATCGATAATGAGATTGAACCATGCTAACCATGATATAGTCTATTTATATTTTCTACTTTAAAGTTAAGTGTTGAATCAATAATTATGAGGTAATGCATGCAATGTATTTTGTAATTCAGCAAATGGTCAGACAGCAGTTTGTAGTATCAACTACAACACTAGGAAGACAGGCAATGGTATGAGGAATGCATTAGAAAAGCACAAACAATAGGATATTAGATACCATATCAGTGCAAGTTATTATGTAGAAGTCTATAGTATAGTTATGTTGATAGTGTATAGTAGTTTGTAGTATCAACTACAATGCTAGGAAGACAGGTAATGGTATGAGGAATGCGTTAGAAAAGCACAGACAATAGGAATATTGGATGCATTGTCGTTATAGTGTAGTTCAGTGCAAGTTATTATGCAGATGTCTATAGTATAGTTCTGTTGATAGTGTAGCAGTTTGTAGTATCAACTACAATGCTAGGAAGACAGGTAATGGTATGAGGAATGCATTAGAAAAGCACAGACAATAGGAATATTGGATGCATTGTCGTTATAGTGTAGTGCAAGTTATTATGTAGAAGTCTATAGTATAGTTATGTTGATAGTGTAGTAGTTTGTAGTATCAACTACAATGCTAGGAAGACAGGTAATGGTATGAGGAATGCGTTAAAAAAGCACAGACAATAGAAATATTGGATGCATTGCCGTTATAGTGTAGTTCAGTGCAAGTTATTATGCAGTCTGATGTCTATAGTATAGTTCTGTTGATAGTGTAGTAGTTTGTAGTATCAACTACAACGCTAGGAAGACAGGTAATGGTATGAGGAATGCATTAAAAAAGCACAGACAATAGAAATATTGGAGACATTGTCGTTATAGTGTAGTTCAGTGCAAGTTATTATGTAGAAGTCTATAGTATAATTATGTTGATAGTGTAGTAGTTTGTAGTATCAACTACAATGCTAGGAAGACAGGTAATGGTATGAGGAATGCATTAAAAAAGCACAGACAATAGAAATATTGGATGCATTGTCATTATAGTGTAGTTCAGTGCAAATTATTATGTAGAAGTCTTTAGTATAATTATGTTGATAGTGTAGTAGTTTGTAGTATCAACTACAACGCTAGGAAGACAGGTAATGGTATGAGGAATGCGTTAGAAAAGCACAGACAATAGAAATATTGGATGCATTGTCGTTATAGTGTAGTTCAGTGCAAGTTATTATGCAGATGTCTATAGTATAGTTCTGTTGATAGTGTAGTAGGGTGTAAGTAATGTGTACAACATGAGCGGCCATGTTGTATCAGTAGATACAATCACAAGCCAAAGGCGCATGTTGATGCGAATGGATGTAAATGTCTTAAAAAATACTTTAAGGATGACTTAAAGGTGAATCTCATAATTATTAGTGATAACTTGTGCAAATAAGGATATACAAGACTAGACGTGTTGTATGAAGATTTGCAACAGTCGCCACTGTTATAATTTCTTTTGATTATTCATGAGTTTTTGTAGTAATTTTAATACCTAGATAAAATTAATAGGTGTTATTACAGCTACAATAAAAACCAACATAAAAGAACAAGTGGATTAAGAACACTCAGGCTGAAATTTGGTCAACAAAGTACGATATACAATAGAACAATATATAAGATATATAAGTCAGAACAAAATCAGCCTGAAGGGGTTTTTACTGTATATGCAAATTATTCCAAAACTTGTCTCAAGCAAAAGAGTTAGCTAGAAAGACTCAGCTCGAACCCATTGTTCAAAATCAATTGCATGTAACTGTAATAACAGCTACCATGTTCAAAAATAAATAAAATATAAATAATACTAAAAATGCTGTCAAAATTTATAACAATTAACAATCTTCTGCTTGTTTTGTAAATGTAAATCCATTGGGTTTATGAATTTATTAAAAGTTTCATAATAATATTGTAATATATCATTTTAATTATTTGAATTTTTCTTGAATGGTTTAGACTGTCTCCTCTTTGAACAATATAAATCCCAGGAAATATATACCCATATTAAATGTTTGAGAGAGAGTTTGTCAGTGTCTATTGGTCTATGTGTTTTTCTGTCTGTCTGTCCTTCTACTATCTGTCGACAATACTCATTGTTAAATTTCTTATTACTCAGAAATGCAGTGTACCCCAAGACACCCAGTGCACCGCCCCCTTAAATGGTAACCAATATAAACACTAAATATAATAAACATAAAAAATAACTATATGAACGAAAAACATAAAAACTAAACTATGTAAACTTTTATCTAAAACAAAAATATACAAAACGGACAAAATCAAATCAATAAAACAATTAGGTAAAAATCTGAAATTGTATAAATGTAAATGTACTGATAATTAATTATTAATAATTATATTTAAAAATAAACCAAATAATACATCTAATGCTGATAAAAAATAAACTTTACAGTGTAAGAATTTTGAAAAGCTTAGTTTGAGTTTCTGGCGTGGAGCCTTTATGACAATGATGTCTCTAGTACTGGGCCAGATTCACTTTGTTGGTTGTGTGCCCTTGGAACATGCAACCAATATTACTATGAAAATCACTAGAGTGGTTAAATGTACGTTGATAATTTGGCCTTGGGGGTGTGTCTTTTTGTACCACATGACCAATTTTGAGCAAAATGATTGGACGGAAGCGATCACATGGTACAAAAAAAATGGTCACATGGACAGAATTTTTTGGGCATGATTACCAGTCTACTGATTTCCATAGTAACAATAGACCTCTTCATGGTTCAAACTGAACAACCTCAGCCCCAAAAGTGTGTAATATATTCTTTATCATTGGACTAAGCCCATGTAGTTTTGAAGTGTTTCAATTAGCTTCAATTGTTTGATAATGTGTATATTCCTCTTTTACTCTGACGAAGGGCTAAAGCTTGAAACTTCAGTAAAGTTAAGTCAACATTTTTTTACACCGTGTTACAAATTTCATTATATTTTCTATCGTTTATATCAAACACTGACACAGCCTATACTAGTTTACTCGCTAGTTTCTATCTATGAACATTCCTTAAATAACTGTGGGATGCCGTCAAATTGTAAAGAATGTATTACACACTATCGAGGCTGAGGGTGCGGATGTTAACCATGAAAAGGTCTTTGATACTCATTGTTTGTTTGATGTATTATTGATTTATCCACTCTCTCCTCAGGCAAGAATATGCTAACGGAACACGACAATAAACAGTATAATGGTATAAATCCCATCTTCATCAATCGTACAAAGACAAGTTCAGAATGGAAATACAAACTGTCAAGGGTGGGGTGGGTGTGGGAATTTTTGTACTTTATAGATAAAAAATTGAATGATTAACTGATTTATTAGAAATATACAACTTCATATCTTGAAGCACAACTTGTGAATAAATATATTGTTCTCTAATCCATAAACCATTTCAATGTACCAACAAAAGGTTTTCTGTGCATTTTTGTTCAAAGCCTGATTTCATCCTGGCTTATAGCCACAATTGTTGCATTACGAACAGCAAATTGTGAGTTTTATTTCGATTTTGTATTTTTCTGATCCATCAATAAATTTATAGGCTGAACTTATATCAAGTCAAACCATAGCTGGTCAAAGTTCTTTTTATTTTTGTTCTTGTATTGTTTTTCCAAGTAAAAGACAAAATTATTTTGTAAGAAGAAGGGTGGGGGATTTTGCCACATGTCTCATCAGTGTTTATAATATTGCTTTTGATCTAATTGTTTCCTAAGCTTTAAGGCCAATATATTATTTTCCATAACTAGAGTGCAGGTCACTCTTAACAAACTCATCTCAAATTTATTAAAACTAATCATCTTGTATACACACTATTTGAGTCCTGTGGAAACACAAGTTAAAAATCACTAGTGTTGCAAGTATTTCTCAAATTATAAAATGGTGCTTCGTGTTTTAACCACTGTATGCTTTGTCATTTATAAGTAGCATTTAGTTTGTAAATATGTTTAAGTTTCTAGTTTGTTAAGTTAATGTACTCTAATACACTGAATCAAAAATTGGGGACTTGCTTGCATAACTATTGTTTTTGACTGGCTAGCCTCTCATACCTGTGAAAGCTATATTGTTTTTGGACATGTACATAAGGCTTGCTAGTCAAGTAGGTCTCCCATGTTTCGATTCCGTCTATAGTCTTGTAGATAGTGTAGAATAGAAGTGGTTAAATTTATTATTAATATTGGTTACTGTCATAGATATTTTGTGTGCTAACATCACTATCATCATTATTACCATCAATCATCATCATCATTATAATCATTACCACAATTCATCGTCATCATCGTTATTACTATCAATCATCACTATCATCATTATTACCATCAATCATCATCATCATTATAATCATTACCACAATTCATCGTCATCATCGTTATTACTATCAATCATCACTATCATCATTATTACCATCAATCATCATCATCATTATAATCATTACCACAATTCATCATCATCATCATTATTACTATCAATCATCACTATCATCATTATTACCATCAATCATCATCATCATTATAATCATTACCACAATTCATCATCATCATCGTTATTACTATCAATCATCATCATCATTATAATCATTACCACAATTCATCATCATCATCATTATTACTATCAATCATCACTATCATCATTATTACCATCAATCATCATCATCATTATAATCATTACCACAATTCATCGTCATCATCGTTATTACTATCAATCATCACTTTCATTATTATTACCAGAAATCATCATCATCATTATTACCAGCAATCATCATCATTATTATTTCCATCAATCATCATGACCATCAATCATCATCATGACCATCAATCATCATCATTATTATCATAATCATAATCATCATCACCATCAATCATCATTATTACCATCAATCATCATCATGACCATCAATCATCATTATTATCATCATCATCATCACCATCAATCATCACCATCAATCATCATTATTACCATCAATCATCATCATGACCATCAATCGTCATCATTATTACCATCAATCATCATCATCAATCATCATTATTACCATCAATCATCATCATGTCCATCAATCGTCATCATTATTACCATCATTATCATCACAACTATTATCTCCATAATTTCAAGCAATCCATTCCACTAACTTCACTACAGCAAATATTTTAAACAATTCTTACAACTCACATGTTTTCACATCAACCTCATCTCAACATTGCATTTACTGCACTTCATAAGAATACTAAATAATGGTAATATTATAAATAATGATATTCTTTGGAGTTTTGGTCAAATTGCCTTGATTTCATTCAATTTCAATGGTTTTCCTATTGGAGACATTTTGATTACAGGGTGAAGGGCAAAAGTATGACAACTTTTAATATTCACACTCTTTTGTATAGGACTTTGAATGTTGGACTGTTGGGTTTTCATAAGAGGCACTGTTGCTTTACCAAATAAGGCTTGTGAAAGCTTTATTTAGAAGTGAAAATGGGTGCATAAAAATACATGCACAAACAGTGGTCATACTTTTGCACTTTTTTCATCAATATAACCTTATAATGATATAAGCTTTATAATTTGTAGTGGAAACTGCTCACAGTTTCGTAATAATCAATTTAAATTGCATGCACATGTTATTCGATTTGATTTCTATCAATGTACAAGCACTAACAGCATGTAGCATGCGCATTTGATTAAAAGTGTGTTTATACTTATATTCTTATTGTGTATTATTTATAGTAAAGTTATGGAGGTTCACAGTGTGACAAGGTACTATTAGTACCAGTAAGGGACGGACCATTTGATATTTGATGGGGAGGAGGGCTGAATTTAAAAAAAAAATGGTTGAGCAAGCTTTTAAACTCAAAAAAAATATTGAGCAGCCTTTGTTGCACGAACAAAAAGTATTGAGTACTACCCAAAAACTGTCTTGCAACATCTGTGTCCCAAAATATATATATATATATAATATATATATATATCGGGCACCGACAAAACAGCCCTCTCCTGTCAAATATGAAATGGTCCCTAAAGTTATGGAGGTTTGCAGCGTGATACATAGATAATAAGTGTTTTTATGCTTATTCTTGTAGTCTCGAGGTACTATTTATAGTAAAGTAATGTAAAGTTACGGAGGTCATAGTTATAGTCTGATTATGAGTGAGCCTTATAAGGGTTATCCCTTTTTCATTGACAGCGTCATTCATCCAGGATGATGGAGAGGTTAAAATATAATTATTATTGCACGATATTATACACATAATTAAGAGTTTTATAGCTATCATGCATGAATAATCAATAATGATCAATGTACTGAAGTTAGTTAATAAAAGATTGAGAAATCATTGGTGTTGTTGCTGTCTCTGCTGGGGCCCTACCCAGTGTGTATTCATTGTTCAGCCCAGGGTGCTTTCATTTATTAGTGTATTGGGGGGAGGGGGGGGAGGGGGATCAAATGTTCTCTTTTCCTTTCTGGTTGGCAAAAATATCATAACCACCCCCTGTATATTCCGAAAAATAATGTGACCCCCATACACTAGTAATTGGAAGCCCCTTACCCTGCACCTCTATTTGACTATGAGTTGTCATTTTTGGCGTTAGTGCGCATGCGTCAGAGCGTGACAAAGTCACTGGTTGCTCAATCTCGTTCCCAGAGGAACTGGAAATTAATGAGATTGCTGCTTGCTTTAAATACTAGTCGGGGTTAGTAAATATACCTGGTATGCTCATTGTGGCTCTTAGTGGTACAAATCAGCATCTTGGTATCTTTTAGGGTATTAAAAATAATATTTTGAATTTTCAGGGTTTTTTAGCCCCCCTCCTGTGGGAGATAACCAAAGATCATGATATTGATTAGTTTAACATCATTAGTATTCAAAGGAAATAATATCATCATCATTGCATGCAACCATTATTACTTAAATCTTTAACATTATCATTGTTATAATCATTATTATCAGTTATTGATATTATTACTATTATTATTTTCTACTTGAATCCATTGCTTCTTTGTGTAATTGTACCTCGGTGGGGGAGGAGGGGTACTGGGGGGGGGGGGGGGGGTGTTCGGCAGAGGTTTTGAAAACGACCCCTAAAAGCTACGCACAGATAAAAATAACTGATAAAGCCTTGTCGATTTCTACCCCCAAAAAGCAACAAAACAGTAAAAATGACTATTACAGGTACAAATTCATGTCACGGAACTGATTTTTGAGCCAGAACCCTAAAAGGTACGCAGAGGAAATCTTTTTACCCTAAAAGGTACGCCGATCACCCCTACCACTTGGACAAAGGGAGTACCCCCCCCCCCCCCCCCCGGAATTGTACGTAGCTTGATAAGCTGGGTATTTTTAAATAAATTGTATACAAACAGTGAATCACAAAATAAGAGATAACAACCAGATGACGAGTCTAACTGGCGCCTGATTGAATCGATCGACAGTGTAGATTGTCTTTGTATGCTTATATGCAGCATGGGCAAGAAACGATTTTTTCGGTGGATATGCAAGCACACATATTTTTGAGTGTTACTATGTTGGCATGACAACGAAATGTAATGAAATTTTTAACAGATAACGTCATTTCAGTTATAACAGTTGTGCATGTTTTAGTTTCGTTATTATGATAATATAATAAGAATAAGAATATTTCATTATGGAACGCATTATACAAAGTCTCAATGCGTTTTACAAAAAAAATACATACTAGAAAATTATACTGGAAAATTACATTAGGATATCAATTTACAAAAAAAAATATATATATATATATATATAATATATCGTTATTTTTGTAATAATCATTATATTAACATATCATCACCATCATCATAACAATTACCATCATTATTATAATCATCAACACCATTATCATCATCATAATATTATTAATCTTCATCATAATTATCACATAATAATCTCCATCAATATCATCATGCATGCAGTCATCATCAGCATTATCACGATCATCATTTACATCATCTGCGCAAAAGGGATTTTAAAAATTATAAAACAATCCTCCCAAACTATAAGAAAATAGCGGTTTAAACACTTGAAAATGTCATCATCGTTTAGAATAAAAATGCATGTTAAATATTTGACCTGTTACATTATTTACAGTTCTTGGGCTGCAATGGCACACGTTTTCATTACTGTAGCGAAATATCTAGCATCTTCGGAAAACCTAGGGGAGTGGGGGCGTAAGGGCTTGTGGGCAGGAGAAAAGTCGATCACGTCCCTACTGAGAAGCCCCTATCGGTAGATCATACTCCATTATAGCTTAATTTACGCCCATTGCAAAAAGGCTGCTCAAGACGATATACCATTCGAAGACGGAAAGGAATTATATGTCAATACACCTATTTCAAAAAGGTTACCTAAGGCGATATGTCATTCTAAGACGGAAATGATTTATGCTCATACACCTATTTCAAAAAGGTTGCCCAAGGCGATATGTCATTCCATAGACTGCGAACAGTCCCTTCCTTTCCTCCCAGATTCCGAGGAAAACGAGAGAAAAGTGATCATTTAAATAATCCTCGCCCCCAATCCCCGCTCGCTCGTCTTATTTAAGTTAAAATTTTCTGAATCCGGAGGGAAAAGTAGGGACTGCTCGCAGTCTAGTCATTCCAAGACGGAAAGGAATTAATACAACACAAGTAATTTATAAGCACACTATATATTCCAATAATAACCTCCTTGTGTTTGCAAGCCTGCGTCAGCTGTGCCATGTGCTTGACAACAACGGTTGTATTAAGCACCTCAATTATTAGTCTTCTTAGTGTTTAGATATAGTACATGTATGCCCATAATTCCTTTCTATTTTGAAAAAACCTTCCAGACCCCTATCGCACATGTAGGCATGTGCCTGCCTATATAATTTGTTACTCATGCCTTGGAATGGCTAATCACTTTGGACAACCTTTTTGCAATAGGTGTATGTATGCAATGAATCATCATTTGGTGTCTGTGATAAAAGGCTTGTTGATCGATAAGTTCAAGTGTCATGGTCGATGATCACGGCAGCGATATCAATACGATTTCGTCTAGAAAAATATGTATTTGCATGACCTGCTTTTTGTTCTTCTTCTTCTGCTTACTAATTTTTCTCTTTTCTTCCTTCCTTCCTTTTTAAGTTGAATTCTAAAACAAATCTGAATATTCTTTATTTTGTACATTTTTCCCTTTACCTTCCTTCCTTCCTTTACTTTTCTCTCGATTTGAACGGAAATGTTTCCTAAGTAACCGGAAAAATTAATAATTCTATTAAAAATGTAATAATTCGTCTTCTTCAGTAAGTGCGACCTTTTGCAATATTCTTATTTTGTTAATTCAATGTAATTGTTTCCTTAGAGACACCGACGCACCCACGCTAGTTTAACCACTAGTTATCGATGTAATGATTTCCTCAATAAACATAAAACTGTTGACATAAATAACTAAATGAATGAAACATAAATAAATGAATAAGTAAAGGTAGGAAGGAAGGAAGGAGAAACAACAAGGCTACAAATGAACGAAATAAACTTAAAACTATTGACGTAAATAACTAAATGAATGAAACATAAATAAACGAATAAGTAAAGGTAGGAAGGAAGGAGAAACCAAAAAGGTTACAAATGAACGAAAGGGAGGTGAATGAATGAATGAGTGGGTAGGTTGGTGGGTGGTTGGACTGATGAATGAATGAATGAATGAATGAATGAATGAATGAATGAATGGATGGATGGATGGATGGATGAATGAATGGATGAATGAACGAACGAACGAACGAATGTATGAATGAATAGATAAACAAACAAACTAAAGAAAAAGCGGATGAATGAATAAATAATGGAACAAACGAGCGAATGAATTGAATAAATGGATGGATGAGTGGATGAATAAATAAAGGAAATACATAAGGAAAAAAAAACTAAATAACGAAAAAGGCGCTACACTAAATAATAATAATAAAAAAAGTGGATGACAGAATGAGACGAACCCGAATAAAGAAACGAAAGAAAATAAATAAAATTATCCTTAACAAAGACAACCTTTTGACCTGTAATCGTCCTTGAAAATGCAACCCATCTTCATGCATAAATACATACTTTAATTATTCCCCGCGCATCAATTATCATATCGTTTGACGAACAAGTGATCCAACTCCGATGACAAAAACATTAATATAACGTCCAAAGCAATGGATGACCAATCGAACCTTGTAAATCTTGAAGTTCAGTACGACTATTTGTTTAAAATCCTGTTGATTGGAGACTCTGGTGTTGGGAAATCGTGCTTGCTACTTCGGTTTGTTGATGGCTCACATCGCGAGTCATATTTGAGTACAATCGGAGTCGATTTCAAAATCAAGACAATACGACTTGATGGCAAAGTTATAAAGCTTCAAATTTGGGATACAGGTAGGAGATCGCGTTCAATAATTTTTGAATTGAAGAGCTTTGAGGAAAGCTAAATAAATCGCGGGATATTGAAATAAACACATTTTAAAACAGTACCACTTGCTGTGAAAATAGGTAATCCCTTTTTTCAAAGTTCTGTGCTTTAGTGAATTTATTGCTATTGTTTTTATAGCAAAGCTATGATCTTGGCAGAAGCCTTCTTCTTGACAAAACCACGTTTTTTGTATTAATATTTAAACATTCAGTTATTTCTAAGCACTGTTTTTTCGACATGCCATGAGTATGATAGATTAAACAGAATTATCATACGATCGACCGAGTGTTGTATTCCGATCACTGTAATCGCTCCCAAAACCAAAACATAAGCAAATGAACAGCAATATTGTGATTTTAAAAAAACGGAATATTTCGTCGTAGTTGTTTTGATTTGCTGTAAGTAATATTACACAACATAATATTTCTCAGAACTCTCTTGGTTTCTAATCTCATTAAAGCGCTTTTTATTAAAACAAGAACATTTTTACTGTGACACCATAGTGGATTTCTCTAGAAATTGACATTTGCGTCGATCGACACTGCAATGGCTTTTCGTTCGGTTTAAAATTCCATGTTCGACACACCGCAAATAGTTTATTTTATCTAATAATTTTGTGATTGATTAAAATTTTGAATTATTCATCATAATCTCTTAAACCACTTCAAAGAATATTGCCAGTCGGAATGTCCTAGTGATTCACGTAAAAAATATTTTATTTGGCTATTTTTGTTTATTGTTAAGCTTATGGCATTAGATGTAAATAGACTAATTTGTTTTGATTGTGGTTGGCAGATTCTGTCATTATAACTGTCAATGTGTTTGTTATTGCATCATTGTCTTCCATCATCACAACACTTTAAGAAATTCCATTTAGTTTTCAAAGTAAGAAATATTTGATTGTCAATTTTAAATTTTGTTTAAAAGTAAAAATGCCAAAATCGAAAAAAAATCTACATCAAAATTATTTCAACCAGTGATAAGAAAATTGTAAAAATCAACCTAATCTGGAATTTTGTTATAATATTTTGTTAAAGCAATTTTTTTTATTTTAAGTCTAGACAAAATTAACAAGGAAAAAATATTAAATTTGCATCACAATATTGTTTTATTATAAAACAGAACTCACTATTTATTGGAAAATAGGAATCAAGTTATTTCATTTTAAAATCTTATCATTTTTTTCTTGAAATTGAACAGCAAATTATTATCAATTTAAAAATTTTGTCATTGTCATTTTATTGATTGCATAAATTATTAAAATAACTCACAACAAAATAATTTAATTTTGGGATATATTAAAAAGTTGTTCTGTGACTCAAAATTACATAAAACGTTATTGAAAATCAGCTGGAAATTATCTAAATAAATTCCAAATAAAGAACAATTATAATGATTTATTGTCGAACTTATCTAATTGTCACATTGTAGACATCATGCTGTTATAGACAATTTAATAACACAGAAGAGAAGTTGCTTCCTGAGTTGACAGACAAATTTCAAATATTTATTTTATTAAGTAATTTTGTACTGCAATAATTATATTGTTCAGTGTTCACTGAGAATACAGTCTGACAGAAAACGTTTTATGTCATAATATTTATTTTATTAAGTAATTTTGTACTGCAATAATTATATTGTTCAGTGTTCACTGAGAATACAGTCTGACAGAAAACGTTTTATGTCATAATTATATCCATGAACATTTATGCTGATGGATTATTAATTATAAGTGAATGGTCTGATCCCAGGTGTAATTGATATAGATGAGGTATGGTCCTAAGAGGTAGTGTAGTCTTGAGAAAGACTGTTGGTGCTGATATCTGACATTTCAACAACCTGAGTGGAAGTCATGTCTTTTCGTTTCTTTACTCTGAAGATGAATTCCGCTCAGGTTGTTGATATGTCAGATATCAACACCATCAGTCTTTCTCAAGACCACACTAACCCGGACCGACCTCATTTACATTGATCGATGATTTACAAATATTTGTTTTTAAAAATTCATTCTATACATCAATGTTTTTGGACAGGAAGGTGGGTTGTGGAATGAGTTAGTTATAGCTATACATTGAGTGGTTGATTGATAAATTAATGGGTGGACAGACTTGCTGATTAATAATTGAGTGATACAAAGCACACAAAGCCAATGTATAATATTAGTACTAATTGATAATCAATGATGTTGAACCACAATTAACAATTATTTCTTTTCTATTAACAGCTGGCCAGGAAAGGTTCAGAACAATAACATCATCATACTACCGCGGCGCTCATGGTATAATGATAGTCTACGATATAACAAAACGAGAAACTTACAACAACCTACATAAATGGCTTATAGAGGTTGAAACATATGCCGCGGAGGGAGTGTTGACTATTCTTGTTGGAAATAAAATTGACCTGGAATCTGACCGAGAAGTTTCTGAAGAGACTGGTAGAGAATGGGCTATGTCACATGACATGCCATTCATCGAAACAAGTGCTAGGGGCTCTAAGAATGTTAAGGATGCATTCTTTCTACTCGCGAGAATTTTGAATACTCATATAGTGGAAAATAACGCAAGAGGGAACTCTGGGATTATTATAACTGGGGAAAACGACAATACCATGACCGGTCATGATGTGGAGGATAATAATCCAAAATGTTCTTGTAATTGAAAAATAACAGTACTGTAGGTTATCATATACACACAAATAACGATGGTCAAATTCTACTGGTTGGAAATATACTATCAATGTGAGGGAGTCCCACATCAAAGAAGGACAGAGATGTTTATTGGAATACTTGTAAATGACTTGTACAAGTTTTCAGAGCCTTCTCTGAAGAAGTTAACTATATATCAATGTGAGAGAGTCCCACATGTATGAAAGGACGGAATTGTTCACAATTGGGAAATTTGTAAATGACTTGAACAAGTTTTCAGAGCCTTCTCTGAAGAAGGGCAAGTTAAAAAGTTAACTATATATCAATGTGAGAGAGTCCCACATATATGAAAGGACAGGGATGTTTATTGGGAAATTTGTAAATGATTAGTACAAGTTTTCAAAGCCTTCTCTGAGGAAGGGCAAGTTAACAAGTTAACTATATATCAATGTGAGAGAGTCCCACATGTATGAAAAACAGGAAATTGTTCATTGGGAAATTTGTAAATGACTTGTACAAGTTTTCAGAGCCTTCTCTGAAGAAGGGAAAGTTAACAAGTTAACTATATATCAATGTGAGAGAGTCCCACATGTATGAAAGAACAGGGCATTGTTCATTGGGAAATTTGTAAATGATTTGTACAAGTTTTCAGAGCCTTCTCATGCAACGGAGGGCTAGTTAACAAATGATTTTTACCCATAAAGGTAACACTTATTTGTTATTCTCATTGTCATTATCAGACATATCATGTACTGAAAAACACCCTAAAGGGTACCAGTTCAAATTATGGATGTCAACCCATAAAAGGTATGATATGCATTTGAATTTCCGTGGAACCTGATCAGCTTTGGTGGCACTCTGTACCAAAACAAATATAGCAATGGATGGAACAAAGGGATCAACACTCTAGCTGCTTTTGTATTTTTTAAAGCAATAGATTCCATTGGCAAAACCATACTTTCAGCCTTAATGGTATTACCTTACAAAATTATCATTTTGAGGATCAATTAGAAATGTTTGACTTTGCAATGGATATCATTGAAATTTAAGTTTTTGACGAATATAACTTTTTAGTGTTAAATTTAGTTTTGTAATAATACTATATATTTATTTTAATATATATAATTTACAAATTAGAGTGTAGTATAGTGAGGCTAACACAATAGAAAACAAAAAATAGAGTGTAATACTCATGATAGTGCATGCATGTGTTAAAAAAGTCATGATAAGTTATCAACGACTGCCCCTTGGGTTGATATTTTAATAATTACCATACCTGTATAAAGTAGATCAAATAAGGATAAAATATAAGTGGAACCTGAAATAACCTCAGCTCACAGCCTGGTAATGGTCATAATTTCTCAATTTGTTTATTTGTTTATGGATTGTTTAATGTGTTTTATATTTTTGGTTATAACATTAATCCTTTTGAGATGGGCCGTAAATAAATATAGCAACAGGGTACTTTCACTCCCGGGGGTCCTCCCTTTGTCCAAGTGGTAGGGGTGGTCGGGATACCTTTAAGGGCTGAAAAAATGTTTAGGGTTCTGGCTTAAAAGCAGTTATATCTACCATGAATCTTCAAGAGTTATTTTTACTCTGCGTTATTGCTAAAAGTAAACTTGGCTGGCAAGAACATCGCACAGTCGTACCTTTTAGGGGTTGTATGTAATCAGCAAGGTTTTAACAGTTATTTTAATCTGTGCGTACCTTTTAGGGTTTTCAAAACCTCCGCCAATCACTCCTACCACTTGGACAAAAGGAGTACATCCCGGGGTAAGATTATATCTAGCTAGATTTGCTTTATTGTTTCCTCTGACTAGATCTGGAGGGAAAAGTATCTTTCTGGCAATTAACCTAAATTATATCAAAAAGGGCATATTTTCAACATCATTGAGTTTATATTTTTCCAGAAATATTCACTAAATGGGAATTATATATATTACTACATAAATTTCAAAAATCTGGCTATTTTAGCAAAAGGGGATATTTTGCTAAAATAGCATTAATATAAATGGTATAAATATCTCATAATTATATAGTTTTGTATGGAATTAATTTCTAATTTTAATTATAAGTTATTGGATAAGTAATATATTAATTAATGACTCAAAGAGTTCTGGATCATAATGTGCAAACATGCTATCAGTGAAATAAAATTAAATTGTTACTGTGTAATAGTTCTTATCTATATTAATGACAATTAACGACAAGTAGTTGTAATGAGGTTATTTTGTGTCCAAATTGTATTTCATGTTTTTAAATAAAAACTATTAGTTAGTAAGATTAAATATCTAAAATAAAATATCCTTTTATAATCACAAACCTATTCACTGATTATTCGAACCATCCTTTAGTGTAATCCCTTTTAATAAAGAAAGAAAAGTAAGAATGAAAATATAAAAGAAAGAAGGGAATATCATTTGATAGGTAAATTTATGCCTACCTTTCGGAAAACCCACAAAACCATTTACCACAGGAAACCCGTAATTCACATCCGGGCGTTGAAACCCGATCGCAGAGGGTTATGGTCTGAATTCAAAATGGCGGCTGTCTGAGCGTGTTTTTGTTGAAGAGTAAAAAGCAACGAACAACTACCAAAAAGTGAGCAGTATATTCTCAAATTAAGGTATGTATGCAAACTTAAAGCTGCGTTTTAAAGGTTGTTGCATATAGATGAGAATTTAAAGTATTTAGAATGCTCGAAATCAGCATAATTTATGCTGAACTCTTTCGTCCAGATTCTAATAAAAATTTTGTAACTTAATTATAAGGTCGACCCTTTTTATTTTGGTTTACACATTAGAATATACACGGTGAAATGAAGAGTTTATCTTAAAAAAACATTAGTTTATTGTTGTAGATAAATGTTATTCATCGACGCAGTCCACAATAGCTCAACTGCAAGTTATCGTACAAATAGACCGATCCAAGGTTATTGCCGCCATCTTGTAGGGGGTGCAGAACTACTGGGGCGAGCAGTAAATGTATGTAACTTTGAACTTATATAACTCCACTGGAAACTGCCGAATGTTCAATATAAACATTTCATATCAAAGATACTATGCATGGCTATACCTGAGATCAAACTAAGGTAGTTAAATTATGTGAAACGTATGTAAACGGCGATTTCAAATCTCCCTATATTTACTGTGTAATTCTATATCGCTGAAACACAGTGTTTGTATGTAAATCTAAAATATTGATTACAGAGCCTGTAGCTCGTTTCCCAGCGCTATTTTTTGGATATGTTATTAACAAATGCAAAACCTTTGATATACAATTTTAACTTTGAAAATCCAATGAATTGGAAGAAAAATATGTACTTTCAAAGTAGTCCAAAATCACATACATTTACTGCTCGCCCCAGTAATTCTGCACCCCCTACAAGATGGCGGCAATAACCTTGGATCGGTCTATTATATAATATATATTGACACAGACCTCAATAGTTTTATATCTTATTCTGATTGAACTATAAACCATAAGCTTATCTCTCGATTTATGCATCTTAATGAAAGCTTAGTTGGTTTAAAATAAATTTGATATAAATTTGATGCAAATTGGATAATTGATATTGATTGGTATTGGTCAATCAATAATAAGTCGATAGTCACACAACTATCTTAAATACATATTTTTATCTTGAAGACATGCAAAGGCCAGGAGTGCCACCACAAGGAGCCCAACATGGCATTCTTCCCAATGTAGGGAGGGGTACCCCACCAAGACCGCCATCCCTTATGGGACAGCCTCCCAACAACTTTAATACATCATTTGATCCAAGAGCTTTGATGATGGCTAATATTAGGAATCCTTTGCCTGGAATGCAGGTAAATATTTATACATTCGACATCATCATGATCTTTAATATTATCATCACCATCATAAATCATCAGTATCACTGTTATCACCAAAATAACCACAATCATCATCATTATCACCATCATCATTATTACTAGCTTCATCATTATCAACATCATCATCATCAGTCATCCTCATTATCACCATCATCGTAATCACCATCATCATTATCATACCAATATCATTACTATCACCATCATTATCATTACCACCACCATAATCATTATCAGCATCATCATTATTATCACCATCATTATCATTACCAACATCACCATCATTATCATTACCAACATCATTACTATCAACATCATTATTTTCATCCTCATCAAAAGCTAAAACTTATAAAATGACATGTTAGAATAGATGTAGAAACTAGTAGCATAAATCAATGCTTAAATTGATGGTTCCTGGTTTCTCTTTTTTAGGTACCACCTCCATCCTTACCAAGCAACCCGGCACCCAACCAGCCAGGAGTACAGCAACATCCTCCAATGGTTGACAGTAATGGGGATATATGGCTAGAGAACAAAACTCCTGAAGGAAAGACATATTTCTACAATGCTAGGACAAGAGAGTCCTCCTGGGAAAAACCTTCAAACATGGTCACACCATCTACAAACCCTGCACAACAAAACCAAGTAAATAATCAACAAATTATTGACAACAAAAACCTACCACAGTCAGATCAACAACAGCTTGGTGTTGGTATAGAACAGAAGCCTCCTGGACATGACCAGCAGCCACAACCAGGGCAACAACAATTCCAGCCACTTAAGCAACCACCACACCATGTCACAATGCCACCACCACAACTAGTACAACCTCCTCAACAAGGACAGCCTCCACAACAGCAAGTTGGACAACCACCACAACAGATTGGACAACCAGCACAACAGGGGCTGCCAGGAAAAGAAGTACCGATTCCACAACAACATGAACAGCCACCAGCACAACAACTCCCACCTGGTCACCAGCAGATGCTCCAACAGCCAGGGCAACAGCAACCTGGGCAACAACAACCTGGACAACAACAGATGCTACCACAACCAGGGCAACAACAACCTGGGCAACAACAGATGCTACCACAACCAGGGCAACAACAACCTGGGCAACAACAGATGCTACCACAACCAGGGCAACAACCACCAGCACAACAACTCCCACCTGGTCACCAGCAGATGCACCAACAACCAGGGCAACAGCAGCCTGGACAACAGCAACCTGGACAACAACAACCTGGTCAACAACAGATACTACCGCAACCAGGTCAACAGCCACCAGCACAGCAACAACCTGGCCAACAGTTTCCACCAATACAACAACAACAACATCAACCTGGACAACAACAACCAGGTCAAAGCCAGCAACCAGGACAACAACCACCACCAATGCAACAACAAAACCCTGGTCAACAACAACAGCCTGGCCAACAACAACCTGGTCAACAGTTTCCTCCCATACAACAACAACAAGTGCCGCCTTTCCAACCCATCCAACAACAGCAACCGCCAAATCTACGTCCACCTCTGATGCAGCAACAACCACAGCATCACCAACAACAATCACAACCTGGTCAAATGCTCCCACAACCTGGACAACAAGCACCACCAGGTCCTCAACCAGGTCATCACCAGAATCCCTTGCAACAGTTGCCAATGCAACATGGTCAACAACGTCCTGGTCACCATCACAAGCCTGGAATGCAACCAGTAGGTCAGCACTTCCAGCATAAACACATCCCAAGTCTCTTAACACAGCAGATAAGACCTTTACTCACTCAATTACGTCCTGGTATTCTACAGCAAGCTGGTCAAGCCTTGCAAAACCTAAGGATGATGAGGTATATATTTGTAGAATAAAAATTAAATTGTGTTGTGTATTCACTTGAAAAATTTGTAATTACCAAAATTATCACAAGAATGTATTACTTTTTAGACAAATTCAAAAATTTACCAATCCATTAATTTTAACAGACACAATTTTTTCATACATTTCTAATTAATTCAGAGTAATTCCTTACTCCCTTTGGTTGAACTATCTCCTTCATTGGACTGATAATTCAACTAAAGAATGAAGGACAATGGTTGATAAAACCTCTGATTATTATTGTTCATGTTAAAGTGCTTATAACCCCTAGAATTGGGAAAAACTGGAGAAATCTTCAAGCCTCCAATAAATAATTACCGTTGTCAGAATTTGATTTGAAGCAATTGGGAATATTTTACAGAGTTTTAAATATTACTGTGACCACGCCCTGGCCGGGATTTTTGGGTCTGGGTTGAATCACCGGAAATGACGTCAAAGATAACCAGGCAAAACTGTCAAAATCAACTTTGAGAATAAACGAAGAAGTAATACAAATTGAAATATACTTTCTAAAACCGTGTTGACTTGTATTGCATCTGACAACTTCAACCATGCTTCAACAAGTCACTTTAGAACGCATACGCAAGCTCAGAGTAATTTTTGACGTAACAGAAAAACTCTCGACCTAGTTCTCCCAAGTCACATGCTACCTGGTACAGGAACTCCAAAACGGCACTTTCAAACCTGTATAACTCGGCCAATATTTATTCAAATGACCTGGGACATATATCATTTAAATTCTCTTGATATTTAGAATTTGATGACATTGGTCTGTTTAGGGTTATAAGCACTTTAACATTTTTTATTCATTCCTTTCAGCCAAGGAATCAGACCTCCAAACATACCTCCAAACCTCAACTTGCCTCCCCCTGGACTGTTAGCAGGGTTACCACCAAGATTGCCAATACCTGGTATCCCCCCTCCAAGTATTCTTGGTATGCCTCCCCCTGAATGGACTGAGCACAGGACAGCAGATGGGAAGGTTTATTACTATAGCTCTAGAACAATGCAGTCAGTTTGGGAGAGACCTAAGGAGATGGACCAGCCTCCACCACCTTTACAAGGTATGACATATGCTTATTATAAAGTTACAGCACTTCTCAGTCACACGTACACCGCTTGCATAAAAAGCACCGCTATAAAACGTGAAGTTGGTGGACGTCAATCAAAATGTGTTTACAAGACGCATGGTGTTTTTACTTCAGTCGGGTTATGACACATGTCTGAATCTGGAAGCTGAATTCCCACAATAACCTCTTCGTCGGATTCAGACATGTTTCGCAACCCAACTGAAGTAAAAACACCATGCGTCTCGTAAACACAGTTTGATTGACGTTCACCAACTTCACGTTTTATAGCGGTGCTTTTTATGCGAGCGGTGCACATGTGACTGAGAACTGCTGTAAGGTCATGGAAAGTGATAGGTCATTAATAGATTAGTTGATTGTTTGTTTGTTTGTTTGGTAAAATGACTGAAAATGACTAAAATGGGTTAATATGTTTTAATTTTTGGGGTGATTCATTTATTCAATCAATTATTAATTAATAGGCAATATAATGAAATTTGTAACACCGTAAAAAATGTTGACTCAACTTTACCGACGTTTTGAGCTTTAGCCCTTCGTCGACACTGACACAGCCTATACTAGTTTACTTGCTAGTTTCCAATTTCAGTGGTACCTCTATTATTATTCATTCCTTTCATTATTTTATTCATTTGTTTATTTATCTATTCATTTATTTATGTATGTATTCATTTATTCATGCTTGCATTTATTCATTCATTCAATCATCATTTCATTCATTTATCTATCCATTCACTCATTACTTACACTGTTGTATGTTTTATACTTTTTTATACTATATTGAAAGTTGCTTGATTTATTGCTTGATTAGGCAACTGCTTATTCATTCAATTAATATGTGCCTTCATTTATTTATTTTCTTTGAATAAAAATAGGAATGCCACCACCAAATATGGCACCAGGAATTTTTCCTGGACCAAGAGGACCCATTCCTGGAAATAATGAAAACAAAGACACCAAACTAACAAACCAGGAAACCAATAACAAACCAGCAGAGAAGGAAGGTCAGTAAATCAAAAGCAAGACACTTTCAGCAAAGGTTGTACAATACACCGAATCGAAATATGGCCACCAATTTGAATAACTATTGTTATTGACTCACTAACCTCTCATTCATGTAAAAACTCCATGGTATTCCATCATGAACACGAGGCTAGTCAGTGAAGAACAATAGCAGGTCGCCATATTTCGATTCTGTCTATAGACCTCTTTACCTCCATATGCAAATTGCCCATTTCAGACCACATGACATTTTTTTGAGAATTGTTCTTTTATGAGAACATGTTATGGCATATACATGTGAAAGAATCAACTCACAAGGGTAGCATAATGTGATCTAAAATGGGTAAACAAACAAGCTGCAAAGATAAGGAGGTCTATTAGCCAAGCAGAAAAGAGATGTGGCCTGAGATGAGATTCTTTTAAGGCATGTGAAAGCTTTTTAGCAGCAAAAAAGCGTTTGTTAAGAATGTAAATACCTGTATATATGTGGGTCTGATCCGCGGTTATATGATTTGTGTATGATTATGATTGTCGCGGAGAAATAAGCAATTTATGTAATTGCAATTATAGAAGCCCGAAAAATATTTGGGACTTCAACGGGAATTGAACCTATGACCTTTGCAGTACCGGTGCAATGCTCTACCAACTGAGCTATGAAGCCACATATGTTGGTAGGAGGTCATTTTGTTGAGTTCAATCGCCCACAGAGTGAAATGTATGTATATATGTGGGTCTGATCCGCGGTTATATGATTTGTGTATGATTATGATCGTCGCAAAAGGAAATAAGCAATTTATGTAATTGCAATTATAGAAGCCCAAAAAAAAATTCGGGATTTGAACGCATGACCTTTTTATTTCTCCGCAACGATCATAATCATACACAAATCATATAACTGCGGATCAGACCCACATAATATATACATACATTTCACTCTGTGGGCGAATGAACTCAACAAAATGACCTCCTACCAACATATGTGGCTTCATACATGTGTAGCTCAGTTGGTAGAGCATTGCACCGGTACTGCAAAGGTCATGGGTTCAAATCCCGTTGAAGTCCCGAATTTTTTTCAGGCTTCTATAATTGCAATTACATAAATTGCTTATTCCTCCGCGACGATCATAATCATACACAATGTAAATACCGTCATTTGCAGCTACCCATTAACTGTCATGACAAAAAACATGCTCTGTCTAGATGTAAACTTTCAAAGTTTGGCGCTAAACTTCGCACTCTCCCAAAGCGATTCTCTAAATAAATTCAATTTGTCAAGGAAAATCTTGCATAATTTGATTATATTTTTGTCGTATCTATTAACAGGTCTAGATGCAAATGACGATAAATATCTTTTTTTATATATTTCTAGACTTTTTTATGACAGTGGTTTACAAACTTGCAGTGTTTGGATCACCAATCTTTGAAGTTTGACTGAGAGACAGAACATGTTTTTTTTTGCGAACGTTAACGGAGAGATGTAAGGGGCGGTACATTAAAAGGAGCAATGTTTTTGCAATTTAGGTTGTGTTCTAAGTGATGTTGGAACACTATGACTGTTACTCATTCAATTCATGTTTGAAAATTTGTGTCAAATCTATAGTTGAAACCAACACTGAAAGCAAAGAAGAAGACAATCCAGAGAAACCAGTTGCCAGTCAGCTTATACCAGGAACTAGCTGGTGTTTGGTTTGGACAGGCACTGGTAAACCATTTTATTTTAGTCCAACTTCAAAGCTGTCAGTATGGGAAGTACCAGAAGAACTGAAGGACAACGAGAAAGTAGATGAAATGATACAAAGTGGTCCACCAAGCAAACAAGCAAGTAAGTAGCATCATTCGCACATGTTTTTTCCATTCTGCAAAATGAAGTCAAAGATAGTACAACAGTGTTATGCATTAATTATCATGCATTCAAAAGGTCAGAAGGACCGTTTCTTGAAATAAGTCTATAAACTTAATTGAAACAAGGCGACCAAGTAACTGTACTGTGTATGTAGTGTGGATCGATGTCTCCCTGATACAGAGTAGGAAATTAAACATGTCTCACTAGAAGATAAATTCAATAATAAATATATAACTATTTTGTTCTTATTCTGTGCAGAAGGCAAGACCAGAAGATCCACTACTGAAGATGATGAAGATGAACCAGAACCTAAAAGAACAAGGTACTGTAAAAGACTATTGGTCCTTTGATGCATTCGGTTTGTATAATGGTGATCATGATGATGAGGAGGAGGAGGAGGAGGAGGAGGAGGAGGAGGAGGAGGAGGATGAATAGGAGAAGGAGGAGAAGGAGGATGAATAGAAGAAGGACAACAATGACAATAGTGGTGATCAAGTTGATGTTTGTTGGTGTTTGATGGTGACGATGGTGATGTTGATGATGGCAATGATGTTGGGGATGATGATGGCAATGATGATGGTGATGATGTTAATTGTGATAGATGGCAATGATTGTGGTAGTGATAATGATGACGATGGTGATGATGGTGGCAATGATTGTGGTAGTGATAATGGTGATGATGACGATGGTGATGATGATGGCAATGATTGTGGTAGTGGTGATGATGACGATGGTGATGATAATGGCAATGATGTTAGGGATGATGATGGCGATGATGATGATGATGATTGTGGTAGTGATTATAGTGATAGTGATGTTGATGGGAATGAAGTTAGGTATGGTGATGATAATGATGATTTTGGTAGTGATTATGGTGATGGGGATGTTGTTGTTCATGATGAATGTGGTGATGGTCATGGTCACATGATCATCATCATCATCATGCAATAGACTAACACCTACATACAAGTAACTAAAATCCATTGATCTAACATTCTAGAACTGATAGTACAGAAGAAGAACCTATGGCTGTGGACACATTACCTATTGTAGAGGAAAAGCCTGTCATAAAAGAACAACAAATAAAACCCAAACAAACCAAGGCCCAGACTGAAGCACAGGCAGCCCAACAACGTAAAATGCTGCCATTGGAACAGAGACAGAAGCAATTCAGAGATATGATGTTGGAACGAGGAGTGTCAGCATTTTCAACCTGGGAGAAAGAACTGCCAAAAATAGTTTTTGACCCAAGGTTTTTGCTGCTGATGCAAAGAGAAAGGAAGCAGTGTTTTGAGAGATTTGTGAGGACCAGGGCAGAGGAAGAGAGACAAGAACGAAAGAATAAGTTGAAAGAGAAGAAAGAAAACTTTAAAGATCTTCTCAAGACTGCAAAAGTAACTCCTAAGTAAGTTTACTTCTAATTTATTGGTTTCTAAGAAAAAAGGTTTTTTTATTACTGCAATAGATACACCATATAATTGCAAGAATGTTGTCATGTGAAAGAAGAACATTTATTTAGTAATTTATCAAAAAGCAATAACAAAAGAAAGAGTCTAGCTTGAATGATCTTCTTTTGTCTTTTAATGATGCTTTCAAATATATATTTTTTAATAAACGAATGTGCTGTTTTTTTCTTTACTAGGATGACATTCAGTGAGTTTGCTGCCAAGTATGGCAAAAACGAGACATTCAAAACCATAGAGAAAATGAAGGACAGAGAGGCATTGTTCAACGAGTACTTGACAGACCTGAAGAAAAAAGACAAAGAAACAACAAAAACAAGGCACAATAAGGTAGGGTGTTGGTTGGAGGGCAGGGCATCACGGGCGGAGTACCAGGTACAGTCTTGAGAATCTTCAATGCCAAGACATGATCTTTAATGATGCATGTGCAAGTGACAATAGTTATATCAAAAATAATTTGTCTTGGTCTTGAATTTTTTGAGAGACAATGTTATCATTTAAAATTCATATCTGGAAGACATGATTTTGTAACAAAATTTATCATTTTTGGCTGAACTTTATTGTTAGAAGCAAATGCATTGGAGATTCTCAACAATAGTGGTTCCTGTAAATAGGCGTAAGTGACCATCTTCAAGCTAAATTCTTTCTAAGATCATTTGCATTTGCTTAAAGTGAAATACCCTGGCTTTGCAATTTGTAAGAATGCCTGTTTGGGTTGATTGGCTGTAAAGGCAAGCATTAGCAAGAATTTAGTTAATCAACGCAGTCACTACTTCTTATTTACATTGATCTGCTGTTTGATTATTATTTAGCTATTAAACAGACTTGGGCCTTTTTTGTACTTTTCCCTATTGTAGTGAACTAGTTACCTTCTTTAACTCACCCATTATTCATACTGATATAAGTTCATTATATACAGTGCATTTCTCCTTCCTTTTTGCTGTGTATATGTATGACGTTAACTTTATCTCTAATACTGTATAACACAGCAAACAGTTGACAAGCTAGCCAGCTGCTGGCCATTAGTAGCCATTCCAAAATTGCTTTTTCGTCATGATTGTGTGCATATTGTGATCCGACAATAGAAGGTAAATAAATCACTATAGTTATCTAGCTGTTTAGTACTGCATAGAGGTCAATAACAACCAGGATTTCACCTCTAGTTGATGTAGAATGTTGTACTTTGAATTACTAAATCTTCCTTCTTCAGCCTACATTGCTAGTTTTATGTTTCCTTGCTATTTACTCCTAGTCTTTAAAATCCAAAACCCATCTGACATTTTTTGCTTGCAATTTTCAAGCTTATATCAAAAAGTTATCTAAAATCGTTACTCTTCATTCCTTTGCATTCGTCATATAATTATGATTGTAATTTTAAGCTAAAGAAATTACATGAACAGCAGTGTTATCATGTTATTATGTAGTGAATCAAAATCAAAACAATCCTATCTGGCTAGAAAAAGCTTTTTTTTTCTAAGTTTGTAATAAAATGGCACTTGGCTTTTTGCCTTAAATTGTTTGCTCTAGTTTACATTCTCAATATAGTTATATTAGAGAATTTAGGTTGCTGCATCAGGTAAAAACTCAGAAATTTATCAGAAATTGTTTATATCTTAATAATTTTATATAGTATTAATAATACCAATACTAGTTAGAATTAGTTGAAATTATTATATATTGTAAGAAAATATCTCTGCTATATTATGTTTGATAGTTAAACTATTTATTGCTAGAATTCATTTCCCATTTGAGTAATTATGAAGAAAAGATGAGAAATATTTTAATTAAAAAAAATTCAATATTTAGACTAAGTGTACACGATATCAAAAATTATGTAGTGTAAATTATACTATTAATCTTGTTTAAAGATCAATGATATAAATGTCACATAATATAATTTATGTATATAAAAGTATCTGCCAACCTTCTTGAGATTGGCTATATAGTAATTCCAAATTATATAATTATTTTATTAAATTCAGTATATGGTGGCCAAGTAAATGCATGTAATGTTTACAACATGAGCGGCCGTGTTGTATCTGCAGATACAAGCCGAAGGCGCGCAATTGTATAGCTGATACAACACAGACATGATGCTGTAAACAACTTAAAAAACGTCTAGGTTAGCTCTTTTATATATTTTACCAAAATTTTTCAAGATTAAAATAAATTTTGCTGTGAAGTTACAAGTTAAAACTTATGCAAATCAGGATATACAACACTTAGTAGTGTTGTATCAGATATACAACATTCGTCATGGTTTCTTTTGAAAATGTTTCATTAATTATTCATGAGTTTTTTAACTTTAGTTACATACCTGGGACGTTATAAGCTTTCCAGCATGTTTTTCTATGATTCTCTTTGTCTCAATTCCAAATTATATAATTTTATATAAATTCAGTATATGACGGCCAAGTAAAAACTACCAAGTATGAGTATGTGCATCTTTAGCAATTAACAGAGTTAAAACTACCTAATAGGATATTATAACCTTTCCAGAATGTTTTTCTATAATTTTCAATGTCTCAATTCCAAATTATATAATTTTATTAAATTCAGTATATGGCGGTCAAGTAAATGCATCTTTAGCAACAGAGTTAAAACTACCTAGTAGGATGTTTTAAGCTTTCCAGCATGTTTTTCTATGATTCTCATTGTGTTTTTATGTGGTTTTAGCTTCACAGTGACTTCATAGATCTTCTCATGGAGCATCATGTAGAAGCCAAATCCAAGTGGCACAGAACTAAAGCTAAAATAGATGAAGACCCAAGATACAAAGCCATTGAGAGTGTTAACACTAAAGAGGAATATTTTAGAGAATATGTGGCACAGTTAGAAAAGGTTGGTGAACAGTGAATGGATTTTGTCAGTTATAAATTATCCATTGCTACTAATACTGCACAAAATCATTCACCATTCTGTTTCTAATTCGTACCCGCAGGGGACCTTCATGAGCGATGTTCATTAACTCCTCATAGCACGCAAACTACTGATGTAATCCCTATAAAAGTATACATTTTCTTAAAGATTTTGTCAAAAATCATCAGATACCCACTTAAAAAAATTGAGCCATATTTCCTCAAAACAAATCACATAGTTGCAATCTCCATTTATTCAGCTTTAAGAAAATGTAAACTTTTATAGGGATTACTTCAGTAGTTAGCGTGCTATGAGGAGTAAATGAACATTGGTCGCGAAGGTCCCTGATACCTTAATATGATTATTTTTGCATCCCTTTAAATTAATCATCATTTTTTATTCTGACTATTAGAAAGAAAATTCTGAGAAAGAGAAAGAAAGGGAACGGCAAGAAAGAATGGAAGCCAGCATCCAGAAACGTGAACGAGAAGTCAGAGCCTCTCAAGCTGAGCTTGCTAAAGCCAGAGATAAAGAAAAGGAGATTCATCTTAAAGATAAAGCTGTACAGCATTTTCATGCTTTACTCACAGATATGGTATGTTATAGTAATAGTCAGTACCTTTTCACTGTCAGTTCGAATGGAACAATCTCAGCCTATTCTTAACAATTTGACTTTGGAATTTTGATGTTTCAATTACCTTCACTTGTTTGATAATGTGTATATTAATTAAATTACCACAAGCTTTTAGTCAAATTGTCAAGAATATATAACATGCTATCAAGGTTGAGGTTGTGGACATAAACTGTTAAAGGTCTATTGAAAACTCTGACCACCGATTGCTGCCTCTACTTCTGTCAATCAAAACCTACTATCAAAACCCTAAACTTGCACTGAAATGTAAAATTCAAGAGAGAAGTTTAACACACATTTAGGGTCAATGAATTTTTGTACATTACTATTTACATAAAATGTCATCTTTTATGTATGATGTCCAAAAAAATCTGAATTTAAGGTTTGGTCTGTTTGAGCAATTCTGTAAACTGAATTTATACCATTGTTAGGTCCGTAAGCCAGATGTGTCATGGAAAGAAACCAAACGAGCTTTAAGAAAGGATCATAGATGGTCCATGGTTGATAGTCTTGACAAGAAAGAAAAAGAAAAACTATTTAATGAACACATATCTAAGTTAAACAACAGAAAAAGAGAGCAGTTTAGAAAACTACTGGATGAAACATCTGAGGTGAGTGTGATATTTTGCTATCAAATGAATGTAGTTTGTTTGCTTGTCTGTTTGCATTTGTTTATTTATATATATGTTTGTTTGTTTGTGTGTTCATTAGTTTGTTTGTGTGTTCCTTTGTTTGTTTGTGTGTTTATTGGTTTGTTTGTGTGTTCCTTTGTTTGTTTGTGTGTTCATTAGTTTGTTTGTGCATGTGTTCATTTGTTTGTTTGTGTGTTCATTTGTTTGTTCATTTTTTGGTTGATGTATTCATCTGTTTGTTTGTGTGTTCATCTGTTTGTTTTCAATATAAATATTATTATAAGAGCGATTCGACATTTGGACCCAAAATCTGTTTGTTTGTTCATTAATTTATTCATTTGTTTGTTTTGTGGTTTGTTAATTTTTTTTTTGTGTTGTTGTTTGTTTTATTGTTTGTATGGTGGGCTGGTGTTTAGTTGGTGGTTGGTGAATGAACATGCTCATGAAGGTGGTTACTTACTGTCTAGTCAATGGTTGTTGATTAGTTAGTTGGTGAATTTATCAGAAAACCGAATGGTTAATATGTGATTGTTTACTAGTTTTGTGGTTTTGGTGGTTGGTTTGTTAGCTGGTTTAGTTAGTGGTGGTAGTTGATTCATTGGCTCTTTGGTTGGTTTATAGGGTAGAGGCTGTCTAAGTAATTGGTTATGTAATAGTTTGCATACTGCCATTTTGTATGTCTCTGATTAAAACGTTCTTCTTTACAGTTAACTCTGGCGTCATCTTACAAAAGTATTAAAAAGATTGTTAGAGATGACCCAAGATTTTCTAAATTCTCATCCAGTGATAGGGTATGTAAAAGAAGAAAATAAATTGAATATAAAATATTGCATACTTATGTATTTTGGCAATAGCTAAACAATTTGGGAAATTGGAAGAATTCGTCTAGCCCAACAATACATGCATGCTTTGTGGTCACAATTGACTATTTATACTAATATGTTGCTGTTCGTGTAATTTATTTGACTATATTGTTCTTGATTATGACCTTGATTTTTATTGATTATTTAGAAGAGAGAGGCTGAGTTTGCTGAGTTCATCAATGATAAGTTATCTGGTGCTAAAGTGGACTTCAGACAGTTACTGAAAGAAAACCATTTGATCACTTACAGGTAACTGCAATTATTATTACCAATTTGCCATTTCCAATGTTAACAGATTTTAATCAAGATTTATCTAATAAATTAATTTATTATTAATATTATTAATTTAGATTTATCAAGTGAATAAATAAATAAAAGAATTGTTGTAATTCATTTATTCACTTGATACATTTTATTTGCAACTTTGGAAAAACATGACACCATAATTATTGTGATATGTGACATGGCCGGTCTTTTTAGTTTTTTTTTTTTTAATTTACTTAACTATAATTATAATGTTATTGCAGATCAAAGGAACAAATCAGAGAATCCAAGAAACACCTATCAGATATAATCACAGTTTTAAAGGTATTGTCAATGTGTATCACTTGGGTTAAAATATGTATATCTTAAATTATTGTTTGATTCTAATCAGAAGAACTTTGCTTTATACAATTTAATAAGAAAACAAGCAAATACAAATTTCGTTGTCATCACGACAACATTATCAAGTAAATCAAAACTCTAGAATGATTTAAAAAGAATATTAAAACAATCCTATTTAAAAAATATTACAATATTGACAATTGACATATATTTTATTATTTCATTATTAATTGATTTTTATTTATATATTTATATATTATACTTTTTTAACAATATTTATATTCTATTTATTTTACATACCATGTAATTATGGGTTTTTAAGAATTAAATTATTAATATTATTATTATTATAAATGATGGTGCAAAGAGAGAAATATATAATTATATACATATATAATACATATCCACCACTAAATATATTTCTTTCTTTGCACCATCATTTACTTGATAATGTATGTCATGTCTACTTTATGTGGAATGAAAACATAATAATGGAAGCACCATATTACAAAACACCCCATAAAAATTGCATAGTAAGCCTTCAAAATATCTTATCTTGTAGAATGTATGTCATTTCTACTTTATGTGGAATGAAAACATCGTAATGTAAGCACCATATATTACAAAACATCCCATACAAAATTGCATAAATTAGCAAGCCATCAAAATATCTTTTCTTGTAGAATAAGGAGATTAATTGCAGCTGTAAAAAAAATTAAGGATTTGAAAATTATGATATTTTTATATTTTTAGAATGACAGAAGATATCTTGTACTTGACTGCCTGGAAGAAGAAAGAGAAAGATTACTTATAGGCTACATAGAGGAGATCTATAGGCGAGGTCCACCACCTCCACCAACCGCAACTTTACCGTCAAACTGGAAGTCTCATTGATAACTGTAACAGCATACTCACACACAGGCATCTCATTACTAATTGCAGGATTACAAAAACTTTATGCAGATTAGACAGATTGTTTGTCATTTATGGATATTTCTAAAAAGGTTGAATTGTGAATAGTGATAACAAATTGTGCAGCCTGAGACTGAAATGCATTGCAAATGTTATGTTAATTGTTAAAAACACAATACTCAATTTTATGTTATCTAGCACCACTGTACAATTTGACAAAAGGCACATTTGCACAGGGATAATCTTGATCCAGAGTAAACTTAAATGTGTTTTCTATTTTTTAGTGGTAGTATTTTCCCGTGTTTGCCTTGGAATTGGTGAATGGTGAATATTTTAACAATAAATCGAGGCTTAGTCTGTGCAAATGCACCTTTTGTCAAATAGTACATGGGTGATAGATAATGTGAAACTGGAGTATTGTAGATTTATAATCTTATTTCAGTGTTCAGTGTAGAAAGCAATACATCTTTTTAGTATTTTTACAAAACCAACAATGTATTTTAGTCTTGGAATGCACTATTTAGTATTCATGATGCAATCTGTTTTGAAATATGGGTTCCCTGTGTTACATTGAATGCTTGGAGATCTGTGGTTAGTCATTGATAGGTTGTCTTGGGAAAGTTTGATTGAGTGTAATTATGGTGTTGCCATGGAGAGTTTCTTGAGCAGTTGAGTTGGACATATTATTTGGATCTTGTGACACTAAGTCCAGCTATTGACAGTATTATTAATGTTAAATATTCTGCAGTTGAAGCTTGTAACATTTTTGATAAATTATACAAAGTAACATCCAATGTTCAATACTGGATACTGAATAAGTATCAGTGAGAGTGATGCATAAATTTTATTTACTGGCTAAGGAGATTTTGTGACATAAAATGTGCATATACTTAATTTTTCATTTTATCAACTTACAAACAATAATCAAGTTATCAGAATTTTGAGAAACACTGTAACCCAATAACCAAGTCAAAATACACAGAAGTGTAACTAATGTGTTTTAAAAAAACTTTGTAAAAAATAGTTGATTGATCGCTTTAGTCAAAATTTTACAATAGAGTGAAAGCACTAGAACCATGAAATAAAAACAAAATAGTTACTAACTAATAGTTCTTATTTAGTGACTGTTAGTTACTATAAAAGACAAGTAAAGTTGTAATGAGGTATTGTTTCCTTTTCTATTTGATGTTTATGGTTGAGTAATACTGACTAAATAGTCACTACATAGAATCTATTAGTTAGTAACTATTTTGTTTTTATTTCATGGTTCTAGTGCTTTTGCTCTAAACAAGCTATTATCATTGTAACTCATTTTTATCTAAAAAAAAAAAAAAAACTGACGATCTAAGGCATACATATTATATGTAGTCCAAGTCAAGAACTCGATGTGTAAAGCACATTTGAATATATACGTACATAGAAAGTGCGCTATATAAATGCATTATCATCAGCTATATAAATGCATTATCATCAACTCTAGAAATTTTATTGCCTAAATAAATTCTTGTGTTATTTATCCAGCCTGTGTTGTATTGAGTTTGCCATTGATATAATGTAATAGTGATCAATATTTGTTGTATTATGTACATATATTTTTAGTTGCATGTTATGAAATGAGAATTGCACGTTCAGAGTTTTACAAACCATTATAGAATTTTGTATTACCACAAAGATAAGAATTCATATTAAAATGCAGTGTCCCAAACTTATCAAGAATCAAAAATAATTTTTGGAATTTTTAGGGTTTATGTTATAGCCATACATATTTTAATTGCTTCCTTAGAAACACCAACACAACATACTGGTAGTCCCTTTACAAACAAACATTTTGTCTGAGTAAATCCCGTTGGATTAACAATCCCTATATTAAAAGATTACTTCACCTTGCTATGTGTTACATTTTTATTTTTTCTGCGAGTACATTTGATACAACTACAAGTGATCCCAACAGTTGGTTATCTCTTGAGTAATTATTATTATGATTCAAAATATAGAGCACAAAGTGTTTACATTAGGTAAATACAACTCTTAAGTTTACTTAGTAAGAACTAAATTAGTTGAATATCTTAAAAGATAAATTGTAAGTTTTGTTTCCTGGTTGACTACAGTGGAACCTCTATGTAACACCTAAAATATATGGGGGTATTTTCCTACCGTTTGCATATTAATAATATTACAGATGTAAATCTGAATAGACCATATACAAATTAACATTACTCATCAAGAAACTATAGATTCAAGTTGTGACTGGAGTGGATGAACCTATTGTTTATGATCAATAAAGCGAATTCTGGAAAGTTCTATTGTGAACTGGTTGATAGGCTATCAGACAAGCCTAATTTTTATGACTGTCTGAACACACTGCAAACTGTGGTTATGTATTTTCAGTTTTCACTCTGCAGAGAATATGTCCTGTGTATTCAATTGTTGCAAAAAATCTCCCAATGTTTAAAATAGGAGGTACTACAAGAGGTTCTTTCTATTGTGTGATATTGGATTTGCTAAGGACTTGAACAAAAAAAAGAGATGTCCAAAATATGTCTGTTACATAGTAAAGTGACCACAACAAAGGTTCCAATGTAGACAGCTTGAAAATACATTAATTTAACCATTAAGTATTGTAAATTTGGAATTGTTTTTATTCCTTGGATTGCTACACTTATTTTAGTTTATAAATTGAATTATTACTTATGCTTTACAAATGCTTCTGTCTCAGTGACCTTTACAAACAATTGCTGCATGCTTAATGATTATAATTGACTCCCTATAACTACCGGTAATATACCCACAGTAAAATATATATATATAGCACTAACATTAATTATTTATGCCGTTGCTCTTTTGTTATATATCAATGTACATTACCAAGTAAACTATTCTACAATATTTCTAATACAATATTGACCAGCACAGTGTGCAACAATTAAATAATATTGGCTTGTTTTTCCAAGCTTAAATAAACATTCTTCTAATGTTTTCCTCATACCTTAGTGCAATGATAATTCTATCCAACATGAATATATATGTAATTTATATACATTAAAAATTGAGATTATTTTTTAGTTTGATACACAATGTAGTAATCAACTTTTTAACCTACAATTTTTTACCTAGAAAGTTTTACTTTTATGTCCTACTTTTTCTATTTAACCGACCAAAAAAGACCATCCCTCATTAAGAAGAGATAATGAATGAAATGAACAAGTTTTAAATTGAATTTATTTGATGGGACCATGATGTACAGCGAATAAGTATTAGTATTGCATGCAGTCTATAACAAGTTCGTTAAAAGACTGAAGAACTTCAATGATATACAATAGCGGATAATTAGTGTTTGACAAACAATAATACCACCTGCTATTCACCTCAGGAAGATATATGCAAATTTTTTGAAAAAAGAAAGTATATTTTCTGACAAAAAATTAAATTTCACCTGCAGTACATCATGGTCTAAGCAGATAGTGACAAAGGTTCAATAGTTTCTGACATTGTTGGTTTAAAGAAAGAATGACCCTTTGCATCATATGAATACAGAAAGCCATTTTGAGCAGTCTTATCAAATTGACTCATCGTTGCAGCGGGACAGATTGCTGGACGTACACCCCTGAAAGTGTCCCCATAGGTAGTACTGAGGTCCATAGGTGATGCTGACATTGGCCGATTGACTTCATGCCTAATTGCCCTGGCTGGGGCCCCTATCTTCCCTCTATAATGGCTTTGCATAGTAGACTCTCCTTCAAACCTTCCAGATGGGGGTCTGTATCCTTCTATCTTTGTACTCTTGGGAACGGGCTGGAAGTCCCAAACCTTGTAGGTATCGCCATGGGTAGTCCTATCCTGGAATGGCTGGTTGGATACCATTGACTGTAGTGGAGGCTTTGCACTCACAGCAGGGCCAACGCTCCACTGTGGGTAGTCATGTCTGAATGTGGTGTCATCTTTGAAACTCCCTGATGGAGGTCTGTATGCCTCCTTCTCCCTTGGCTTTCTCCTAGGAACCTCCCATTTTCTGTATGAGAACGCTGTGGTTGTTTCATCCTCGAAAGGAGCATTTGATTGAATAGCTTCTTGTTGTGGTTTGAAACTAGCTGCTGGGAGGCCTCTTTTTGTTTGGTAGTCATGCTGGAAAGTTGTCATACCGTCAAATGGTGGCCCAGTGGATGGCCTACGCTCCGTTGGTTTAGAAGATCGTGCTGGATGTGCTTGCTTTGGAGGGTAATCAATACGAGTAGTTGTATCAGACTCCATTGGGCCATGTGGTGGTCTGAATTCAGAATTCATTGGTCTAATAGCTGATCTTCTAGCAACAGAATGGCCTGGGAAATCAGTCTGTTGTATAGTCTTACCATTCATTTTCCCATCGTTACCCATAGTTGAAGCTTGTGGTTTCATGCTTTTGACTAGACAATCCCCAAGATCCCACTGTTTAAATGTGTCCTGATGGACTGTAGACCCACCAAATGGTCTTGTATTCGGTTGATAGTTAACTGCCGGCCTGGCAGAGGTTGCTGGTCGGACTGTTTTGCCAGGATAATCGTGCTTGTAAGTGCTTTCATCTTCGACTCGGCCGTCGGGTCTTGAGTAGCGTTCTTTTTCACGCTTCTTGTGTGGCTCGATTTTATGAGGAACAAAGTCAAACTTGTAGTTTGTATCCCCGTCAAAAGGGTCTGTGGAAGCTTTAACGGAAAATTCCGGCTTAATAGGTTGTGTTCTTCCTGTATGACCATGTTTCTTATATCGATCTTGGTACTCAGTGAACACACATTTATGCGAAGTTGCTCGCGAAGCTGGTCTATGAGCACATCGATGTCGTCTATGAAATAAAAAATTACATCCGTTATAAACATCAATCTTTGTCGTTCAAATCAAGGTACAAATGTGTCTAGATGTAATAAAAATTTAATAGTCATCTTTTATGCACACCGATCATATGGTCTTTATAGAATTTGAATGGAACGTGATCGCACCATTAACACCGAAAATACCCTGCAAAAACACTACTTTTACTTACCCACAGTTGCAAATCTGACAAATACAGAGGGCTTGAACCATTTTACTGTCTTTCCTTTTAAACAACCATGAAATTTCAGCTATAAAACTCAACTATTCACTTATTCCACGATGGTTGTATACCAGACTGTTTGTATATTTACAAGCCAAGAAATTGGTTGCCACGCGATGACGTGTAGCACAATACCTATTTGATTGGCTAATATTTCAATTATATATCATTGTGACGTCATCCTTGTTCTAAACAAGTCGGTTTCCATTCAACCAAAAAAATGGAAAGCGCCTATAATTAATCAAAATCACGGCTATTTATTTCGTCAATTTCCCCCCAAATAATTGTGAAGAAAACTTACAGTATTTTCCAATATACGTATTTTTTATTTTATAATAATTCTTTTTTTCTATTTTTAATAATTAAAATTATTTTCTTTTTTGAATTATATTTTATTTTAGCAATTCCCGCTTCTTTTATATAATATTGCTTTGAAAAATTAAAAGAAGCATATCTTGAAAATATTCTAGAGGAGCTGTTTATTTTTTATTGTCATTTTGTTTAACTCTTTTTTCTTCTTCTTAGCAACAGCCTCAAGCTGAGCTATCCAGAATATTTGAAAGTTTGTATAGGACAATTTCAATGAAGAACTCAACTGTGAACTCTGAGTGCAGCCTATTGTTTGAATCAACAAACACTACCTTGAATCGATAAATATTTAAGTTTAGAGTAAACTTTCATTAAAAATGTTTAAATAGAAAAAATACTAATAAAACTAATCAATTATGCGAATTGACACTGGCTGTGCTTTTAGTAGATCGAGAATGCTCCACGAAAATTGCTTTTAAACAAAACTGGTTTAACTTTCAAAATATTAGACAAAGCGCTCAAACTTTGCTTGCTTCCGGTAAAATTTGCGTCCTGTGCAGTTAGTTTCCGGTATGAGTTGCTTCCGGTTAGCTTTGGCGCCAAAAGTAGGACGACGCGCGCGCGTCTAATTTTGCGAAGCGCTCGCTCCCCGCAAACCGGACCGCAAAGAACGACGAAGAAGCCATTCCAAGTTCGACATGTTGCAAGTTGGAGATTAAATTTGCAGGTAAAAAGTGGACTTTAATCACTGTTATGCCGGATTTTCGCTTTAAAAAAGCAACTCGCTAAACTCTTCGTTCTTGAAACTTTGTTTTTGTGAAGTTCGATACCTTTTTTCTCAGGTTTTCTTTGCTAATATTATTGTAGTAAATTATTCTAACAGCAAATGGCCGTTGCTCTTTTTGAGGACGTTTTCGTATTTTACATACGTATTTTTGTGTTTATTTGCCTCATATCTGTTTTGAGAAAGACAAGAGTTACTAATTTTAACAACATTTTCACTAAATTCTTGCGGTTTTAGGCAAAGAAGATAGCTATTGAAAAGCAATGGGAAGCTTTTCGAAATGGAACTTCGAGATTCAAGACGAATCAATCACCAACCCATTTCTAAGAACAGAAAATGCACAGAAAGTACACGCCGCTATAAGGAAAAGATATACAAGAGTGCCGAGGTCAACTTTGGCGTCAAGACTTGCATACAGAATTAAACAAGAAGGTATTTTTTTTTATAATTTACGTTTAATTCAGTTGAACATTTTCGCCAAAAAGGCTTTTATTTCACCGTTTGTTTGTTGTTGTTGTTGTTTTTCATTGTTGTCGTTCTTTTTTGGTATTATGTTGTTTTGTGTCTTCATATGTTTTATTGGAATTGTTACAATTATTGTTTGTATATTTGTACAAGTTTTCTTCTTTTTCTGGACTGCTTTTTCTCTTTTTCTTCTTTTTCTCGGGCTGTTCTGTACTCTTTCATTTTTTTTTCTTCTTGACTGCGATTCTTTTTCTTGTTCTCTTTTTTCCTTTTTCTTCGCGTAACAAGCACGTTCTTGAAGACTGAAAAAGAGAGCTCTTCACTGTTTTTCTGGGTTGGGGAGGGAAGGAGACTGAACAGCATTTTTTAATAAAAAATGTTATTTTTCAAAATGGTATATATCTGTGTTTTCATGACAAATGGAAGAATTACAGCTGTATTCATGTATTTTATTTAAAATTATTAAAAACATTAAACTAAAAAAACTAAATTAGTTATTGTATTTGTCTTTTAATCTAGAAATGTCTTCCCCATCACCAAGTAGACAGGACCAGCCATTTGATAATGTGAACCAGTTGCATGTTACACCAGCTCGTTCTTTATCCACTAGTCAGAGTACTTCAGACAGTGATTCTGTACCTTATACGTGCGCCTTACAAAGAAGACTGGAAAGAAATGCCTCAGACAACTGGTATGTACCAGTATTTCTATCTTTATAGTCACGTGTCCTCTGCTGCTGCGACTGATTAAGAACTGTGCAATAATTATCAGTTTGGAGAAATTCAGTAAAATGAATATATAGAGAGGAGGGTGAAAGAAAATGATTCACTTTGTAGTGGGAATCTAAGATATGACATTTCTCTCAGTTTTCTTCCCAACAACAATTTTGTCATGACTTTAAATCTGTTGCAAATGCCTGAGTTTACAGTGCGAATCGAAAAAACGTGGCCACCCATTTTAGAAATCGTTTATTGTTCGATGAACAACTCACAAACAACTCTAACTACAAAAGGTTTATCATACATACTAGCTGAGTTGTTTAACGAGCAATAAACGATTTCTAAATTATTTCTGGATGCCCACGGTTTAATGATTCGCCCTTTAATTAATGGACATCAAACCTGAAACGCAGTCCTGGCGTCACTGATAGGGTTGATCCACATTTCCAACAGACGCCGAATCATTGTTCTTTATACTACATTTCTGTTTGTTGCAGTTTTCAAAATGATTTAGTTGTTGATACTAACAATAGCTATGCCATTGAAGAAAGAAATGTTGTAAACCAGATAAGACAACCAAGTATGTACTACACCATAAATTATCCCATAAAAGTCAATTTATTGTGAAAATTTACAAATTTCGTATTTGCCTTTTGGTGAAGATTTGCCATGTTAATCCTCTAATTGATAAACTTAATATCTGTAGCTGTAACTACTGAAAGTATCCCAAAGGAAAACAGTGCAACCAAACATGCGTTTATCAAAAATCAAGTACTCTCAATAGAGTTAATGAGTCCCAATCAAAGGCAAGTCCTGAAAGAAAACTTATTGGCAGCAGAAGAAATAGCATGTGCGCTTATATTTGAAGATGGTACAACTCAGCTACGCCCTAATCAGGTACTGTAACAAAGATTTCTCTTACCATCCTATATTCTATTTCAAATACTCGATCGCGGTATTTTTCATTACTGAATTCATCGAGAACTAAGGTGGGATTTCCTATTAATTTACAAAAAATGCGAGTCTCAGATGAAAAAAAAATAAAAAAAATGAACACAAACACACACAAGCCGCAAAGCCGCAAAGCACGCCGGGATGGACACGTGCAATTAAATAATTGCACGGATTAAGAGAAAATTCACCTTCAATCAACCAATCAGAAACGAGCATTTTGTGTAGATGTGGTATTAGCAGAAAAACTGGTCGCTCATAGTTTTGATGGATTTTGTTTAAAATAAATAAACTAGAACGACGTTGATACGTAGACAAGAACCGCATAAATTATATCACTAGACGTTAAAACTTTCTAAAGTTGAAAATTAGAGTCAATTTGAAGAACAAATTCTCTCTCTCAAATTCTCTTGGATTTCTTTAGAATTCAAAGAAGAAAAAGAATAACAAATCCAAGGTAAATATTCAACGTATATATTCAAGATTTGACATCTGCTTATGTTGTATAAATAACTATGATGCGCACAAATAAATATGAAGGTTTCATTGGGGCAACATGCCAGATAAGCCAACATTATTTTCTCTATCCTTTGTTTCAGCCATGTGCCATAGCTATTGCATTTCCATGGTCTGAAATTGAAAGCAGCTGCTTTGACGATGAAACTGACCCCCTTTCTCCCGGTCAACTAGCTTTCGTGAAGATCACTCTTGTGTCAACAAACTTAGAGCTTACAGAATGGATACGGTACGAAAATATCTGAAAATAGTTCCTTACTCTTATAAAGGCAAGCTCGGCACGAGTTTTTTATTCGTTTTTTTTAAGACTACTAAATATAACTCTATATAAAGCTCTTTCTATTACGTGCAGTTTTTATATAAGTCGTAATTTCAGACAATGATTTATGGTTGGGAAATGAGGGGGGGGGGGAGGAGGAGGGGATGTGGAAAAAATGAGGAAACAAGTTGAAGTTCAATCAAGTGAAGTTTTGGCCTAGAGAGAATGAGAAGTTGAGTAACGGACGAGCGTAACTTCACTCGTTTTTGGAGATTTCGCGTAAAAAGGGGTCTGTTTTGCATGCAGTCTACATAAAATGTCAATAAAGCAACTTGTACCTGGTATCTACGTCATACAACTGAGTATGATTTCGATTCAACTTTCAGCAGGGATCTAATTGAACAATTGATGCAATCAGAAACAAGGAAGATTTGTTACAATGCCCAAGTAATTACAAGTTGCCTTATGGATCTTTGTAAATACGACCCTCAGAAAGGTAAATCATTCAGCATACCCATCGCGCGATGAAGATTAGCAGTAGCAGTCGAAACATTGCGGTGCAAAACTTCGACATTGTTGAGACAAATTACCAATAACATTCTGCTTATCTCATATCCACCATGAAAAAACTTTATAACTTTATTATTTTATATCCACCATGAATAAAATTTATAACTTTATTATTTTATATCCACCATGAATAAAATTTATAACTTTATTATTTATTTTAAAAACTTTATTAACTATGATTATAAATTCTAAACATCGAAGGATATCAATACCTGTAAAGGATTTTGGTTAATTGCCTACTTATAAAACAAATTAAGCAAATATTAGGGGAGACTGACCACGCCCAACTTCAAATTTTGTGTGTTCAGATTTGACTGTGTCTGTGCATGATGTTATATATTTTTGTATGTTATATCATTGGACTAATAGTTATTACATCACACAAGTAATGGTTAAGGAATACCTTCCCCCATTTGTCCTATACTGATATTTTACAACTGCCAAGCAGATAGCCATTTATTCCACATAACCAATTAGTTTGCAGTGATTGGATATTCATGGATGTCAAAATAGCTTTATGGTTACTCGATCCTGATAATCCACCAAAAGGATATTCTGAGCTTCTGGAAAAAGTCGACTTGAAACTCGAAACAAAGGTAAATAGTGGCAAATGCTATGAGTTTGTTATAGGAGTAGATTTAAGGCCATATACTACTGTTTTTATATTCAATGATCTTGATGTCAAAAGTATATCGTAGATCTCATTTGGCACTTTGCTGTGTGTTTGAAGAAGGACGATACGATGTGGTTGAGTTTAAGTGTTCTTTTACTCTGTCGTGCAGTGGTCGAATAGAGTTGCCGATGTACGTTTCTTGGTATTTATTACATTTGAGCTCGTAGATTGTGTTTTTAGTTAGGCAGATATCTGAGTGTGACATCGGGCAACCATTTCTGGTGTATTGATGTTTTGCGGTACCTGTTTTGAGGGCTTGACGAATGGCCTTAAATCAACTCTTATAATTACACACAATGCTACTGAAGGACAACTTTAATATTCTGCTGTGAGTTTGATTTTGACTTTCATTTGCATCAATGAATGACTTGAATGAATGATCGTCTTGGAAGGAATATCTGATCGACTCGGAACGAATAATCGTTCGACCGACTTGAAGTAGGCCGATGATTGACTCGAAATGATCATGATTGATGGCTGACTCACTTCGAGGGATAACCAACTTCTATCTACCGTGGTTACCAGTAGCCTGCGTAAACAGACCCTTATTTATCGCTCGAAACGTTTCGAGCGCTAATAAGGGTCTGTTTACGCATGCAGGCTAGGTTACCAGAGGCTTGACTATTAACTATTTTTTGAGCCACGAAGCTCGCCCGTCCGCGGCTCAAAATACGTGGCACGGAGAGAGTTAGTCAAGCTTCTGGTGACCAGGGAAACTTCTATCCGGCAAATACATTGCTTCTGATTTTCAGGAAAACAAAGTTGAAGGTGAATTGCTGCGTTTAGACCTTAGCACACTTGGGCCTGCTGTTCTGTCACTATATAACCGCTTGCAGGTATAGGATACATTTATATTTACAAAGACGTTCATTTTGATCTGTTTATTAAACGATGACGATAATGGATATGATAATCTAAGATTGATGATGATAATATGAATAATGATGATGATTTTTCACAATGATACGCTTTTTATCCATTGCATTCGCTCGTTACTGTTTTTCAGGAAAATGAATTATGGGAACTGTACTGGAGTTTAGAAATGCCTCTTTGTCCCATTCTAGCAGGTAATTCCTAATAATGATCTCATTAGACTATTCAAGTTGTAGAAGGTTTGATACATCCACTAATGTGCGGGATTGTAGATTAAGCTTTTTGTAAATTAACGCAAATTAAGGCCTTGTCCACACGTATTAGGGTATTTTTTCTCTGTATTCAAAAAGATCCGTTTCCACACGTAGCGTATTGGAATCGTATTTGCCCGTCGCTAGCTAGCTAAAACGCTAGCTTCCATACAATTAATTGTATGACTGGATTGCAGCTCTGACGTTAATTATCGTATTTAAAAAGCTCCGTTTTCGCTGCCCACAAGTTCAAAAACCGCCGTTTTCGATGACCAAAAACGCCGCTTTGCTGAGGACGGAAGGCGTAAATATAGAAAAAACCTCCATTGATCCTCCATTGTCAAAATTACCCAGATACGTGTGGACAGGGCCTAAGCAGATCGTTCGTCTTGCTCTAAAGAAAACACTTCACCCTCTTCTGGCAGTAGTTTTATTGCCTATTTTTTTTTTTTTTTTTTGCATTATTAGCAATGGAATCCGAGGGAATACAAATTGATACACAAGTTATTTTGCATGCGAGTAATATTCTGAAGGTAAAAACCTCACACGTAATTATCTAATTAGAACTGACATTGTGCATTGGAATGCAATATAATGTTTTGTAATTGTAATGCTGTAATGCCTTGCTATTTATGCACTGACAATATAATTCTCATAGGTTTTTGCCATATTATATTGTCAGGTCATATGATAGCCTGATTTTCAGAGCGGGCCTGGGTCCTACGCTATCGCTTAGGACCCAGGCCCGCTCTTAAAATCAGGCTAGTCATATGATATCATGTAATTTCTATCCATTTCATCAAATTCAAAGTACACATGTTAAATATTTTAGGAGAGAATTAGGAAACTGGAAACCGAAGCCCATGAGGTAAGGTTAAGCTTGATTTTTACTTGTGGTTTTGCTGTCAGCTGTTCTATTTTCTGTTAGCATATTATGAAGAATGTTTTCGTTTTTTTTTTTTTTTTGGTGTCTGGCCTCTAAAGACCTCTTCGTACCTTTGTAAATGATGTATTAACCGGCTAATATAAATGTTTTTCAAGCAAAACTCTCTTGGGATACTTTCCTCTGTTTGTAATAATTTAATAATAATAAAGGCGATTTTCAGTAGGGCTTTAATATTGGTTATGAAGACACGAAAAATTCAATTCAAACAAAAATATTTATTTCTCAAAAGTATTGTATTGGGAAAACATTGTGCAAGCAAAAGAGGTTTATTCAAGATCAGTTTCCATTCAAATAGTTAAATTTGACATCTCTGTTCCTTTGTTAGGCTGCAGGAAGGCGATTTCTAATCAACAGCTCACATCAACTTAGACAGGTAGAGGCAATTTTCCATAATTAGAGATGGACCATTATATATTTGATGTGGGGGATTGGGGAGGCGGCAATTTTTTCGGTGCAGGATATTTCTTTGCCCTCAAGGCTGTGCAGGATATTTTTTCAGCTTTGCACGATATAAGTTTTTTTGTTGTGCACGATATTTTTTTCAAGGTTAAAGCTGTGCTCGATATTACCCCCGGCCCATTCTCCCCATCAATTATCTAATGTTCCGTTTAAAACGTTGAACGTTAAACGTTGTTCCGTTTTTTTGAAACTGCAGGTTCTTTTCGAAGAATTGAAATTAGATCAGAAGTGCGACAAGGCATTAGCCAAGACTGCTACAAACAGTTACACTTCGACATCTGAGGCTGTGGTAAGAAATACATGTCTTTTCTATTTCATTAGAGACCGGCTAAATAGATGCAGTATTTTGTACAATGCGATAAAATATTTTTCTTAAAGCAAAAGAAAGACTAGCCTGCGTATAAGGGTCTGTTTACGCAGGCTAAATAAAGACTTTTAAGTTTTATTTTGTTGCAGTCAGGTGTATTCATATTTTAATTAGATTATGTTGTTTTTCAGTAATGACTTATGTTTACATATTTCAGCTTCTTGATCTTCAACAATTCCATCCATTGCCTAAAATTGTGCTGGAATATCGTCAGGTAAGACGAACATCTTGAAATGGCTGTAAAAACAGCTGGTTCGGGATAGTAAGGCGCTTCCGAGAGAGTACACTTCCGTCTTTTGTATATATTTATAACAAAAGAAAGTTAACTATCAAGTAGTAGTAACAGCAGTATTCGATCGGGGTCAGTTTATGAACAATTGTCCTTTTCACATTTCCGTCAAACTATTCTAGTTTACTTGCACGTGCTTTTCTAGTTACTTGCACGTGCAAAGACCTGCAAAATTACCTATAGTCTTTATAATAGACGTAGTCTATATAATTAGTCGTTATAATACAGGATATGATACAGCAATATTAATGTATAAAGTTAACTGGAGCAACACCTAGTATTGTTACTGACATTTTTACTCATCAGTTAAAATCTACTACTTATACACTTAGAATACAGAGTTTTAAATTCCAAGATTTCAGACTGTCCAAAATGGCAAACACTCTCTTAGATATTTAGGGCCACATATATGGTCAAAGTTGGACAAAAAGGATAAGGATAGGCCTAGCTTAGGATCGGGGGGGGGGGGGGGGGGGGGTACGCTCAGATACAAATAAAGCAGAGTAAAAACGACCCTTAGAACTGATTTTTGAGCCAAATCTCTAAATGGACCCTAAAAGGTACGCACTGGAAATATTTTAACCCTAAAAGGTACGCCGATCACCCCTACCACTTGGATAAAGGGAGAACCCCCCCGGGCAATAGCCGCTTCGACTCTACGCGACTAGACCGAAAGGTAGCATGGGTAGAAATCACCTAAGCGGATAAAAGCACACAGTATCTAATGCAATAGATATAATATCAAGCTCACTCAATCAAATAATGATTAGTTGATTGAGTGAGCGTGATATTGCATTAAATACTGTGTGTATTTATCCGCTTCGGTGATTTCTACCCATGCTACCTTTCGGTCTAGTCGCGTAGACTTGAAACATATTGACGACAATGTTTTTTAAATTGACTGTATACGAAAAAAGAACATTACTAATATCATTGAAAATAACTGCAATAGTTGTATAATCTGCAGCTCATGATCGCAATCCATTATTTCATATTGTTACATAGTATTGTTTTATAGATTTTTTAAAATATATTACATAGTATAGTTATAGTAATATATTTTCTTACATCTTTTACATATTTATTTAACAATTTGCCAAGGCGGGTAAAATTACAACTGAGAACATGACGTCCCCTACTAGGTAAAATTACCCTAAAATTACCCATATTTTATACATATATTCATTTTTAACATTCTTATTAACTTATCCTTTATTTTTATTTATTCATTTTGTTAGTGTCCCAATTAGTTATTATTAGCTAAATACATCAGCCACAATAAAATACCTCTATTCAGCGACCAACCTCTATTAAGCGGCCACTTAACTTTGGAAAGTCCCAAGCCGGGTGACCGCTTGATAGAGGTACCACTTTATTGAGCTCTGCAAACACCTGATTATTGTAAGATACTAAAAGATTTTACAATGAAAGATGCCAAACATTTGATAGACGTTTTTAAAACTGTTTGAGTCCTGCTATGGTTGATAAATGAAAGAAGCGGATATCACATTGAAAACGAAAGTCATTCACAAGATACATCGGAATGTAATCCCGATTTTTTTATTCAATTATTTTAGGAATTTCTCGAATGTTATTTTTTTTAGACGCCAGGCTAGTGCATGCACGAAACATAAGTAAATACTAAATATTACAATTTTTGATAATTCTGGGTCCTTTTCACATTAGCCTGCACCATCTTGAAAGGTAGCCGGGCCTTTGTATCGAAGCGAGACGAACGTTGAGCTTGAAATGATAGAGACTTTTTAACACCTCTCGGGACAAATATTCACGTGGCTATATCATTCCCCCCCCCCCCCCCCCAACTTTATCGCCAAATCAATTCTTTTGTTTCGCTTTGTAAACTGAGTCCCACTTTTCTTCTCGTCCCGTTATTTCTTTTCCATTTCATTCTTCTCTCATTTTAGTGTCATCATTCATCACTGTTCTGCTTCTACCTGCAATCTCGGCTTTGTTTTTATTTCCCTTCTGTTCCCATTTCCCTTCCTACCATTCCATATCTTCCGTAACAAATTGAACCCCGCACTCCGTATCTCTTTAAACCTCCAAAAATAAAGAAAAGGATTCAAAGTAGAGTTTAGAAATAGAAGCGGAACCGTTAAGTTAATTAGCCTGGAAATAGTCATTTTGTTTACGTCCTCGCGAGTGAAGTTCACAACCATTGTAACTCCGAAAGGCACGTAACAAATTACGTTAAGGGTGATCACGTAAACCATCGATGCAACGGACCTTCTAAATTTCTTCATGTTCATATTCGATAGCGTTTGTTGGCTTGGGTTTAGCGAGTTGATTGCCCTGGTATGTCTCCTAAGAATTACAGCGATCATGACATTCCAGTAAACAATCATAAAAAGCATAACAAAAAAGCAAACTGAGAGAACAATTGCAAGGTGCGTAATATGACTTTGTTCGATTCCAGAGAAGAACCAAACAGCTAACGACACAGCAAAGAACCATATTGCTGCAATTGCCTTGATAACTCGGCTGTTTGTTACCACCTCGGCATAGCGGAGGTGAAGCGCAATTGCCAGATATCTTTCCAGCGACACAAAAAAGATGTGAGAGCATGAAACGAACGCTAGAAACACACCAAGGCTATCTGCTAGAAGGGCAAATGTGCAGTACGTTTGGAAATAACGCTCCTGGTTTTCCGTTGGCTCTAGAGGCGAGAGTTTGAGCTCATAGTATTTGTAAACGACAACGAACGGTTGTACAAAGAGACCAACACACATGTCCGATATCGCCAGACCAAATAAGACGAAATTCGAAGGAGTATGGAGTGACGGTGTTTTCTTGATTGTAAACAGGATCAGTATGTTTCCTACAGTGGCAGCAATCCCAAGTAAACCGTTGCTCACACATGAAATAATGAGATAACCTTTGACGTGAGGGACAATGGCGAAAGATTTCGGCACATGATTACATGGAGAGAACTGGCCTGAAACGTTCATTATAAAAGAAAAAAAATTGAATTTGACCTTCCTTTCCTAACTTAAGGGGGCATTCTGTTTAGATTTACGTGTAATTTGACTGATACATTAACACTCGCAAGCAATATTGTCTACCGCTCATTCAATTAAGGTTGTAAAGGCTATCACTCATTCCAAGGCGGGATGGAATCATGGGTAGAAATCAGAACAAGAATAAGCAACATCATTTGCAGTCGTTATTCTCGTCACACGAATATGGCAATTATTCTAGGGATATTTAGCGTTTAATCCTGGATTCAATGTAAACTGAAAACGTTTTTTTACGTTTGAATGCATTCCCATAATTCCTTTCTCTCTTGCAGTAACTTGTCGCTCCAGACCATCATTTTTGAAATGGTTGCAAAAACAGCTGGTTCAGGATAGTAAGGCGCTTCCGAGAGAGTACTCTTCCGTCTTTTGTATTTATAACAAAAGAAAGTTAATTATCAAGTAGTAGTAGCTTGCAGCAGTATTCGGTCGGGGTCAGTTTATGAACAATTGTCCTTTTCACATTTCCGCCTTCAGTGACCACGAATGATAGCTCCAAGTCGAGGTTGGAGTTGCTGCGCATGATAAATCATAGTTTTGCTATATGGTTAGAAACTCCAACCTCGACTTGGAAGTATTATTCGTGGTCACTGAACGGAACTGTGAAAAGGTATATTGAACTCTACAAACCCCTGATCATTGTAAGTAACTCAAAGATTATACAATTAATGTCAAACATTTGATAGACGTTTTTAAAACTTTTTGAGTCTTGCTATGGTTGATAAATGAAAGAAGCGGAAACGAAAGTCATTCACAAAATACACCAGAATGTGATCCCGATTTTTTTATTCAAATATTTTAAGGATTTTCTCGAGTGTTTTAAGTACACAATACCCTCTATTCAGATAAGCCAGTAACTGCATCTCATGTAACTATAGATACATTGATTTAGTTACGGCATGCACGAAATATGATATCCGTGGAAACATTAATAAATACTAAATATTACAATTTTTCAGACCACCATTCTAAAAATGGCCGTAAAAACAGCAGGTTCGGGATAGTAAGGCGCTTTGTTACGGGCTCGTGCAATTATACGGACTCTTTGAAAAACAAACTTGTTCAAATTAATCCCAAATTGAACTCGAAATCATAGTATTACCTATACAAATTCTATTTGTGCCGGTTTCACACCAGACGACACACATTGCTAATTTTCCGTCTTTTAGTGTGAAGCAGGGACAACTTTCTTTCATATAAACAGCCCCTAAATCTATATCTTTAACATTATAATTATTATAATTAATCAACTTGGCAATGCATCATTATTTCGACTGTTTCAGCTAGTCAAGCTCAAATCTACATACTTTGATGGAATGTTACCATTTGTGACAAATGTGAGTTGAATCTATAAAGCTCAAATTCTTCATATTATATTTTGCTGGCTGAATTCTAAGCAATCCCATTTACATTTCTTATTTTCTTAGGGAATGATCCATACAAAATGGTAAGTCTTTTTTTATTGATCAGAAGAAATAATCAGAATATTTCCCTGATCGTAGAGACTGCATTTTCAGCATCACTGAGTTTTGGAGAGATACTTATATACTTGAAACAGTTTAAACATGATTTTTTTCGAATTGATTCTTCCACGTGATGGTTTTACATCCTTACTGAGAGAAAAAACCCAGAACAACAACGAATGTTCGTAGCTTGGATTCTCTCAATGCGGATCAGACCAACATATATATCTACATTGTACTCTGTGGTCGAATGAACTCAACAAAATGACCTCCTACCAACATATGTGGCTTCATAGCTCAGTTGGTAGAGCATTGCACGGCCGGTTCTGCAAAGGTCATGGGTTCAAATCCCGTTGAAGTCCCGAATTTTTTTCGGGCTTCTATAATTGCAATTACTTTAATTGCTTTACTCCGCGACGATCATACTCATACACAATAAAATCATTATGAGTTGTTAAAACCAAACGAATAGACGTTCCGTGCTCTGTTGAGTTATAGAGAACGCTTCTCCACCAATCAGAGCGCGCGATTTAAATCAAATATTTTATAAAGTATTATTGTCACCTTTGTTTAGGGAACATACAGCAGCTGCAACTGGACGCCTCACATCTGCCAACCCTGTAAGTACCATGATTATAGATATAGCTTTAAATGACAACAGGCTATAATGGAAGATGACATCCAATTTTAATAACTATTTTTCTTGACTGGCTAGCATGTGTTCACATGTGTTCACGTTGAAGCACATGCAATGAAGTTTTCAAATGCATCACGCGGCGAGGCTATAGCCAGTCAAGAACAATAGTTTCTTTAAGATTGGAAGCCATATTTTGATTCGGTGTATAACCACATTATTATTATTTGAAAGTTCAATAGACTTGGGCCCTGCTTACCAGAGTTTTTTTTAAATTGCTTTGGCATCTGACAGTTTGTAAGTCAGATAAGCAAACGCTAAACCAAGAAAACCCTTAGGTTTCTAGTACTGATTAGACTAGCTACAAAATCTATTCATATCACATTTTTAATGTGTTTGTACAACATTATAGAATCTTCAAAACATCCCAAAGCAGTCGATACAAATTTGCACTCCTAAATACATTGTGGGTAAGTTTGACCAAAATATTCTACAATTATTCAGTTGTCATAATTTTTAAACGTATGTGTTAATTAATATAATTTCATTATTTTCCAAGGCAAAGAAGAGATTAAAACAGACATTTTTCCTCGAGAAGCTTTTCAGAGTAGAGAAGCTTGGTCGTTCCTAGCTGCAGGTAAAATAATGATTTAGTAATAGCTATAATGAAAGATATATATATACAATGCCTTCATTATTCAAACACACATTATTTGTGCTTTCATACTTTTATTCATGTCTTCATATTACAAATCAAGTATATGAATTAAAAATATTTTTGAAATCTTAAGCTTCAGCTCTTTTGTGAGGTCATGAGTTGCGTTATCAAAATCTCAGTCATTACTTCATTTAAGACAATAACAGCATGTATGCTAAATTTTTGATGTTGAAGAATTTCTTTGTTTCAGATTTCCAATCGATTGAGCTCCGCATTTTGGCCCATTTATCCAACGACCCTGCTCTTCTGAAAGTATTCAACGACAAGAATTCTTCTGATGTTTTTATCACTCTTACTTCACAATGGTACGTACGATTTTTACTTGAGTATAACTTACCCATCGATTCTTCCATGGTATATTGGTAGTAATGGTTACTTGTTAATAGAGAAATGCAAGTATTACTGCTATTCAGTTCAATGATCATCTTTGTGTCATTAGTGTCATCACTACACTTTTATTGCGTCCCTCCATGCCAACATCATCAACACCACCATGATCACCACCATGATCATCACCACCACCACCACCACCACCAACAACAACAACGAAACAGATAAACACGACAACGAAAACAACAATCATTTGTTCACAAGTTTATTCACACACAATAAACAAATGCTGATTTAAATTTATGACAATAAAAGTAAAGTGTGCGTGGCTGTTGAAGTAGTCTAAACTTTCGCGTCAACAACAATTATGAACATCTTAATGTATATCGATGTACACCTTCATCTTGCTTTTTTTGATATCTTTGTCTTCTTCATTTCAACAGGCTTGCTAAACGACCAGAAGACGTTCAAATCCAAGAACGAGAACAGACCAAAAGAATAGTCTATTCGGTTATCTATGGCGTTGGTCAGTCAATTTCTTACTCAATCGATACTTGATATACGAGAATAGCCTCCTCCTAGGGATCTCTTATATCTTTTTTCATCGGGCTTCCTGTGGTGAAGAGAGAAAAAACGAGCGTCCCAGTTCTTCCCTGCCAAATATTTCAACACAGGAAGTCCCGATCGCGTCAAAAAAGGAATCTCTAAGGAGTAGCCTGCGGAGGCTAATACGAGAACTACTCATTCTACTTTGTTTTTTTTTTTCTTTTATATAAAGGGCGTGAACGACTTGCTAAGAATATTGGAGTCAGTGTAGAAAAAGCAAAGGAATTTATGAAAAGCTTTCTAGGTTTGTATTGAAATAATGACTATTTAAGTATCGCGAGGCAAGGAGGAATTAACAGTATGCAAAAGGCTGGCATGTATTGAATGTAATGTTACTGATAACTTCCCACGTGAGAGAGAAATTCCATGAGAGAGGAATGAGCTAAATAGAAATGGTTAAGAATCCTTCAGCGCTAATTAATCTCTTTTGTATTCAACATATACAGATAAATTCCCAGGAATCAGTATTTTTACTCGAAAATGCATTGAAGAATGTAAGAAAAAAGGTAAGTATTGAGTAGGGTCTTATGTAAGGCTCGAGAAGTTCGAGTCCAAGCTAAAGGTAAATAAACTCCAATCAATCAATCAATCAATCAATCAATCAATCAATCAATCAATCAATCAATCAATCAATCAATCAATCAATCAATCAATCAATCAATTAATCAATCAATCAATCAATCAATCAATCAATCAATCAATCAATCAATCAATCAATCAATTTATTAAAGTCATAACGTGGGATAATTCATGGGAGGTTCATGTAAAAAACGTATGACAATTATTTAAATATATTGAATTATATATAGAAAATATAAACATGAAAATACAAATAGTGCTTAAATAGATAAAATTATTTCATCTAATCTTTAATTTGTCTTTTGTTTAGGTTATGTTTGCACGATTTTCAAACGAAAACGATGGTTCCCCAACATTGATGCACCGCAGTTCAATGTTCGAGCACAAGCAGAGCGTCAAGCGGTCAACTTTGTTGTCCAAGGTAACAATATATTCTTGTTGGATTTCCAGTTGAAAACAGTTGACCCTCCTCTAACAACACATCAAGCTTACCTTGTGGCCACACCGACGTTTTTGGACTTTTGGAAGACCACCCGAAAGAAAACGTTACTCAGTATCCCGTAGCTTTTTTAGAAACTGTTTTCCTTGTCAACATTTTGTTAAATCCCATTATGACTGAAATCTTATAATCTGAGTCCGTTCAAATATATGATAAGATCCATTCATCTATTAATTTAATAAGATGTATGCGCGTTGAAAAATGTTCTCTTTCTCTCTTTGGTTCTCCTCCCTTAACTGATTTATAGTTTGGATTTATCAGGTTCAGCAGCTGATATTTGTAAGTCTAGCATGGTAGAAGTTCTACGCTCTTTCAGAAAGGATCCCACTATACGTGCAAGGTATTATATAATTGTTTTCTTTTCATGCACTCAGTATAAATGAATACAACTGTATGTACTGTACGCAGACCTGATGCGGCCCGATATCAGAACGCAGCTGATTTGAGCTAAACACTTATTAATATTTGTTATTAAAATAACTTTATTTTATAGTAGTTTATATATATATTTATATATAATTCGTGAATAATTAATGAGCAATTGACAAAAGAATTCACAACCGTGGAGAAAGTTGTATAGTCCCATATAAATTCGTCCTGATTTGCATAAGTTTTAACTTGAATTTCCTCGGCCAGATTTACTTTTATTTTGACAATTTTAGCCAAAATATCAAATAACTAGTGTTGGAGTTTCATAAGTACTATACAATATTCGTGTCCTATCTGTATGAGATATACAGATCGGTCGGCACTCATATTGTATATAGTACATAGAACTTTGATCAAAATACATACAGGAAGGCAAAAAAGAACGAAATATAAGAACTAAAGGTTTCAATTTTAAATCCACAGACTATTGCTTCAAATTCACGATGAGCTACTTGTTGAAGTCCCAGACAAGGATATTCCAAAACTAAAAGGTTATTAAGTTGCTCTGTCTATTTAACTCAACGAAACGAGTGGACGGTTGTTATACGAACCTCCTTTGGAGAGTCCAGGGTATATTGTGGAAACAACATTTCACCCTGTCCCAGATATATGGGGAGCTCCCGCCGCTGTCCTCGCCAAGCGCAGAGCGAAATTCTTCGGCCACTCATTCCGTGCAAAACACTCCTTTATTTTTTTAATTTTATTTAATAACTTCCACCAGAACAAAACATGTATATACAGATAATAGAAGGAAAAAAAAGACAGTGGTGTGGGACAACACAACAGAGCGAGGCTCCAACTTAAGTGCACTCTGTGGAAGGCATCGAAAGGGAAGATACTCACCATTCCTCACACACTCCCGAGATACTCGAAAAAGGTTGAAGACCTTTCCGTCGCTATGGCCAACAAGACCATGTAGAAACGGATTGTGCGGGACTCACGGTGATGGCGCAAGATGATGATGATATCATCATTGAGTCAGTTTAGTCTTTTTTTTTTGTTCACTGTTGTCTTTATCCTTCATATTTAACCAACTTATTAAACAAAAGAACTGAACCAGGCTAATATCTAGTTAGAGTGGTTTTCATTAACCCGTGTTAACTCGCTCGAAGACTCGCTCGTTCGTGTTTTACACAAACAACTCGTGAATATAACCCCGTACGCCGCACTTTCTATGAAGTAATCTATATTTGTTACACTTTATTACACTTTAACTTTAACTTTGTGTTTTATAATCATTTGTTCAATAGCACTTTCCCAATGATGATATAAGATGGTTATATACCAAATATCTCATATACACCTCGGAAACGGTATACAACCTTTACATAATGAAACATCACTTCCAAAAAACAAGACCATCTTATCTTTTTCAGATCTCGTAAAATCAATCATGGAAAATAGTGTGCTGTTGTACAGCCAAAGTGTTCAACTCAAGGTAAAAACAGGGGGGTTCGTTTTCTAATATATATGGACTGTTCAGTGATGAAAGTCAATTCTCAGCACATTTTCAGCAATTTTTTCCAGCAGTGAAATAGGATTGGATTTACTCCAAAAAGACTGTAATTAGTTTTCCCTCCTGACATGTGAATGAACGTATTTCAAATTTGATTTCAATTTACGTCACTTGATAGCCAAAAAAGAGAGTTACGGACTTAAAGGCCTTTATTCCGTTTATGCCAGTGCTTATATTGACATTCAATCCTTATTCCTCCGAGCCCCTAGCCTCCGAACCCTCCCAGTCTACGAGCCTGTAGTAATTCTACTGTAATTTGTAAATAATGCAATATTCAGTGTAAAGTATATTTGGATGGTTTGCTTTTGAAACTTCCAGGTTCATCTACCTGTGTCTGTGAGCACTGGAAAAAAGTGGAGTCACATGACACCCTCAGTGTGATGTCACTACAACTACAAGATAAGAAAATACAATATTTAATATTTATACTAAATTTATTTAAGTGGATAAGCCACTGTGGCAATATTACAATATTACTTTCCTGGTATAAGGCTACAACGATGTGTTGTACTTGGGTTCAGTCTATTGAAGTCTCGTACCTTTTTGCTCTACCGCACAGGGCCAACTAAGATATCAGTTCATTCAAAGTCTGGAAGAAATATAAACAAAATACAAACAAAACAAGAAAACGCAGGTTTCGTGTTTCCTTGTGGTCAAGAACAATGGTCATCGTTTGATCAGTGATCATACATACGTATGTCGTATGCATACAAAACTATAACTTTGCGTATGTATTATATTTCACTTCTATTATCCATCAAAATGTATTAAAATACAATACTACTACGTTTACAAAGATATTACAGTTATTATCCTGTTGTTATTATATATTACATTGTCTGAACACAAAAGCAGAATATTTAAACTTATATTATTTGTTTTATATTTTTGAAAAAAATAATAATATAAGTTTAAATATTTTGCTTTTTTGTTCAGACAATGTAATTTATAATATATTTTAATCGTGATTAATATCATTGTGGTTTACGTCTATCCCGAAGACATATGTATGGTACGCTTTACTTCTTGTAAGAAGTCTATTTCAAGAAATATAATGCCGGAAAATTTTACAGAAACATTCTATAGAAAAATTTGCAGCTATTTTATAGCTAAGCTTGTTACAAGTGACCATTTCCTTAATAAAAACAGGAAAAAAGTATCGGAAAAGATTTTACTTGCAAAAACAGAGTTTTTCTGACATTGTTTTAATTATTGAATAATTAATTTGAGATATATAGAAGTATCGGCAAATCTAAAGATAATATCCAATCGGCCTTTTTCTGTGCGAAAATAAATAAAGCACTTGACTGATGTGAAAACATCAGAACGCTTTGCAAACAATGTTTGTATATGGTGCGTTTCTGCTGTAACTTTGAACAATTTCCCCTTGCTAGCTTACTGCAGGTGCTCAAAGACTAACCGAAACATCTCATGTTACTCATTCAAAAACATGTTACTATTTTGTCAACTGTTTATCAGTTGGATAAACTTGTATGGTTTGAAATATTGTACAAAACTAACAAACGTAATTCTTCGAATAGAAGATCAGAACATGTTTGCTTTTAACAGGTGTGGGTTTATTGTGTTTGCTAGCTTTTATCTTTTTACAAGTTCCTAGCGTGATTTGGTACCCTTGGGACTAAGTAGAAAACATACTACACTTTTGTAATCACCTTGCCTGTAATTTATCAATATTGTTATATGTACTTTAAACGAAATTTCGTTGTCAATTGTATATAGCTTTTAAGAGCAATAAACCCTATCTATATACCTCTTTTAGACCCATTTTCAACATCTTGAGTCTCAAAAACTCATAATTTCCACTGTTGCAACAATTATTTTTGGTATGAAATTTAAATTTTATTTTTCTATACGAGCTGAATGACTTCGTGAGACTCATTGGCTGAGATCCATGTAAATGCTCTGCTTCTTCTATTTCGGGCTGCTGCATGGCTTCATGAGATTCGATCGAATAAATGATCGGCATACAAGTGGTTATAAACTGAAACTAATACTCCTCTAGTTCGTTAGTCAATATGCGGATATACTATTGTCCAATCAGTTTACTGGTTCATTCACAAACTTTTTTTTTTTTTTTAATACTTTTATTTCAATGATAAAAGGGTACATCATTACATAATTAAAAAAAATAAGCACTGTATCTTAGATTTGTTTCAATTATTTTACAATTAATGGATTCAGTACTAATTACTGAAACCTAGATTTTTTCAATTATTTTACAATTAATGGATTCAGTACTAAGTTTTGAATCCTAGATTTTTTCTATATTTTAACAATTAATGGATTCAGTATTAAAGACGGTATCCTTGATTTTAACGAAAGCTATTGTTTACAATAATGTATTATAAATATATATAGTACTGTTATTTCTTATTAATATTTTTTACAGGTATTTTATATTGATATAAATTAGTAAATAGTAAGAACAGAGAAAATAAATAAATAAATAAATAAATAAATAAACTAAATTGTATTGTGCTAAACAACAATATTATTTTCTAATCTAATTTTTAATTTGCATTTTATGCATTCAATATTTTTTCTCATTGTACTATGACTAAGAAAAACTTTCAATCGCTTGTATTAAATTTTTCCATTTCGACAAATGTTGAGGCATTTTATTTTTTTTTAAAGCAATTCTATTTTCGATTTTTTCATAATTTTTTATCATATTGACATAAATTACAAACTGTTTACTAACGAAGCAAATAAAAGCCGTACATCTGTAACATCAAAGTAACTCAAACAAGTATCAAGTAATACTTCTAGAACCATGCGCCTAGTATTACTATTTACATTATCGGCAGATGGCTGCCTCTTAATCAAGCCCACAAGACTATAAAGTGCGTACATTCTTCATTCGTACTACCATAATACCTTTGGCGTCGTATCAAGAATACAAGTAATATGGAGTGGCTAGTTCACATTCTATTCTTAAGTTGCGCAGTGTGCGTACTTGGTAAGTTTACCTATATATACTTTTTACTCTGACGAAGGGCTATATATAAAAGTCAACATTTTTTTACGGTGTTACAAATTTCATTACATTATATCAAACACTGACGCGGCCTATATACTAGTTTACTCGCTAGTTTTCATCTACCCATATAACCTTCTACCTGATGGCTGCAATTTGTATCTAATGCTATTTAAATATCTTACATTTGATATTATGACCTCTTGCTGATATTTGTGTTACTTGTTGGGTTAGGTTCTAAATCACCAAGACCTCCAAGCAGTCCCAGTGGGTTTAATGAAGTTCCTTCAGGACGATCATCAATCGGCCCAATGCCAGGAGGTAGGTCTATCATAGATATAATGGTAGGTTATGAGCTGGCTATAAAATTGATTATAAGATGATAACCTGTGACGTTTTGCAAATAGATTAGTACATTTTCCATTGTTCCTATTTTCAACTTTTAAGATTTATAGATTTTTTGTTTCTCTGTTATATATAGTTTAGTCGAACGCGGCCTTCTTTTTGATAATAGTTATTTTGCTAGTCAACGAATTTATACAAGTAGTGAAGCATTTTATTCTATTTCCTAAGCCCATATATAGAGGATATTACATGGGCGCGCGGAGATATGAATTTTATCTTCGAGTGTTGATAAGATATCCCACGAGTGAGCGCAGCGAATGAGTGGGATATCTTTTCAGAACGAGAAGATAAAATTCATATCTCCAAGCGCACATGTAATGTTCTGTTTATTATATAACAGATTGAAGAAAAAATATATATATATTTTGAAAGTTGATTGGTTGAGAGTGATATCACACATGTGTGATATCAATGATATCTTCATGACTAGGATAGGCTTTTTATCTAGTTGATATCACTCGGTATACCACTATATGTTATATAATAAAAAGTATTATTCTATGGTTTTCTACCTAACAACCCGATTTTTATTATACGCTACAATAAACCTTTGCTTAACTTATAAAGAAAGACATTGGTGTGAGTTTACCAATTCATGTTACCCTAGTCTATAGAGGAAAACAAATACCTAATTTGATACCTGTTGATACTTACAGACATTGTAGAGGGAGACATCGTCCTGGATGACAATACAGCTGCCTTATTACGAGGAGGAGCACGTAACGCTATGGCTAACGTTAATAAATGGCCTAAGGGTGTTGTTCCTTATATCTTGGACTCAAGTGTCGGTAAGTTGATATTTGATGTATCTCGAGCATTAACTGTAAACATCGTTCGTCTCGTCACAATCTACTTCGACTAGCTCTGCTTATGGTCGAGGGTTGGTGAATATATGTATGCTTGCACTTTATTTATGATGGTGTTTATTTATGATATTAAATACACCAGTCATGCGGGCAGAATTATCTATCACTACCTCCACACTGAGCTCTGCTTGCCGGGTAACATGTGCGCAGTTACAAATTAAAGAACTTAGACTTTCACAAAGTCCCTTTTAGCCCCCCTAACAAACTTTGCATAACTAGTCCTGTGATAAACGAGTTCGACTTGGGCAAGTCTACCAAGGGGCTTATAACACGCTTATAATATTCAATTTGCTTGAAAGTGAATTGTCTAAATAGCGCAAATCACCAAGTGCATATTCTTTTTTATAGATGACTACCTTAGACAGCAAATTGACCTGGGTATTGCTGAGTATCACAAATACACTTGTCTTCGATTTATCAAGAGAACATACGAGAAAAACTACATCAGAATAGTCAAACCTGGATCAGGGTAAGATCATTACTTTTGGATATAGTATGAATTTATCATTTGCAAAGCCTGTGTGTAACTACCACTCTGTGCAGTATGTAACTTAGCAGTATTTAACTTATCAACTCCCCTTTAACGCCACGAGCGCGCGACTTTGTGTTGTCTTATCAATAAATAGCAATAAAATAACGCGCGCTATTATTGGTCAAATAGCGGGCTGTAACTTCCCGTAAGTCACATTTGAAAACCCGAGCCAAAAGCAAACGAAATGCTACATATTATATGCCATTTTATCCTCATGCTCGGATAATAAGATATTATTATCGTTTATTTGAAGAGATACCAAATACTCATTGAGATGTTACTGACAAAAATCTTGTTCCATTTATTTAGATGTAACTCAATGGTGGGCGTTGTAGGAAATGGGGAGCAGATTTTAAACATGGGACCTGGGTGTGAATATGTTGGTTTAGTGCTCCACGAATTTGGCCATGCAATTGGTTACTTCCATGAACATAACAGACCTGATCGTGATAATGTTATTGAAGTTCTCTGGGACAATGTTCAAGAGTGTAAGTATACAGGTTTCACCGTAATCATCGTCTTTGCAATGATCACCACCATCTCTAGGTTTATAGTTCTTAGGTTTTATAGTTTTATCATTAGTGTATCATTTTATATATAGTTTTATCATTAGTGTATCATTTTATATATAGTTTTATCATTAGTGTATCATTTTATATATAGTTTTATCATTAGTGTAATAGTTTTTATATTTTTTATTATCAATTATCAATATTGCTTTAATTCAACCTACGGTTTGCTATAGCTTTCTTTTAAAATAAACTATCTATCCTATCCTATCTATCCATCATATCATCAACAAAATCACCACCATTATATCATCAACTGCAACAACAACATTATTATCACCCTTATTTTCGTTATTATTTTCATACTTTATCATTATTATTATAAAGTTTGACATCATTTCTTTCGTAAGCACAACAGGATATATTGTCTTATTTTTTTAAGAGCAAAAGTTCACATCAATTTTACTCTTTTCCAGCTTTCAAGGACGCTTTCTACAAATACAAATTCGAAGAGGCTGACACCCAAGGGTATCCCTACGATCTTACATCTATCATGCACTATGAAAATTCTGCCTTCGGTAAACCAGGTTTCTGTAAGACTACCATTATTGTCAGGAACGACCCATCCTACGAGGTCAGACCGGTTTATGAGAGAGGAGTGTTTAGTCCTCAAGACATCAAGAAGATCAACAAACTTTATGGATGTCAGACAACACAGCTTCCAGATATTGGTAAGCAGCATCTTATCACTTGATCAAGCATTTATTTAGCATTTATTAAGGCCCATGGTCTGCATGCACCGCACGGAAGACAACATTTTGTGGACCATGCACATTAAGACATTTTGATAGTATTATACATAATCCAATTACATCCGTGGAAAGAATCTATCTCAGTTAATGATGTGAGGGGTTATTTACGTTTGAACAAATATTTTAGCGTTATTCTATTTGTTTTCGCGTAATAGGCCCTTTGCAGCTAGAGGTCACGTGACCCCACCTACCTTAAATCCATCAAATGTGCCAAAATGATGTCCAGAAATGGAAAGAGCATGCTGACATTAGCAAAAAGTTAAAATTTCAGCATATAAAATGGCAAAAAAACATAAAATGGGGTATTTTCTAAGGATTCGTATATGAAAATAAAACTGGTGAGCATTTTGGCATTGCTGATGGATTTAATGTAGGTGGGTCACGTAACCTCTAGCTGCATAGGGCCTATTCGACACACTGCAAATAGACTATGACAGTCAAATCAAAATAAATAACGAAATGGTATGGAATATGATCACGGTTCTTTAAAGTCACTGTCCCCTTCCGGTCATTAATCCTGTTTAAAATTATTTCTGCAGTTCTTCCTGGTACTGGTAATCCAGATCCAAATAGTAAGTAGCTTGATAATCTTTTTATTCTTTACATCAGTTATGAGGCTGCCATATTGTCTTATTTTTAACTCTTACTACAATCACATTACTATCAGGCTGCGTATGCGAAGACAAATACGACAAGTGTCCTGAGTGGAAGAACAGCGGAGAATGTGGCAACAACGCTGGATGGATGAGTTCCAACTGTCCTAAGTCCTGTCGAGTTTGTGGAGGTAACGATATAATAACTACAGCATTGTTCTCGCTGTAGCACGTCGATATGTATTTCAGCCGTTCATGTTTCGCCTGATTGGCAATTAGTAACTATTATGGATGTTTCTACAGCAGCAGAGTATGAATTTTCAGAGTGTCAGTTTTCGTTCCATTCAATAACAAAACATTTAGTTTTATAAAGTCTATAAATTAAGTGCTGTAAATGTAGATGAATGAGACTAGAAACTACAGAAACTAACATTGTGTACATAAATCAACCTTAATTTTTAATTTAAAAGAAGATACAGATACCCTCGGCTGAGTTTTGTCTAACTGTAAGTAAGAGATTATTTATTTATGTTGCTAATTTTTTGCTTTTTCTTTTTTGCTTTTTTTCCATGTACAAACAGAGCCCGATTCAGGTAAATAATATTATTTATACCAATAGGTCAATAATGTTTTCCGTATTACATTATGCGCATGCATGAGTTGATGACATTCCCTCTAGGTTTTCCAATACTTTGAGGAATTTATTGTACTTGTATTTTTAAAAAAATAATAATAATATATTAATGTTTTTCCATTGCAGACTGCAAAGATGACATGCCTGTAGCTTGTGAAGAATGGGCACAGAGATATGAATGTAGTAAGAATCCAATCTGGATGAACAAAAACTGTCCTAGATCATGTGGTGTTTGTGGTAAGTTAATTGCTGTTAACCAAATTATGGGGAATCTAAAGGGGTTGACAAAATCTTGTTCTAAAAGAGCAAAAATACTTCGCATCAGTTGAATCTAGCTTTTTATTTATAATAATATTATAAATAATTATATATTTTATCTTAGGTACGGCCGTTCCTCCAACGCAAGACCCAAATCTCTGCGAAGACAGTAACTCTGGCTGCCCTGGATGGGCCAGCACTGGTGAATGTAGCGTAAACTTTGAATGGATGCACTCGAACTGTAAGAAAAGCTGCCGAATGTGTGGAGGTAACATTGACGTTAAGTCTTTATAATTCTGACATTAACATTTATTATATAAGTTTATCAAAGGAAATATTAAGTTGTGCACTATTTACTCCGCTGTGTATTGGAACCCTAGCTATTGTATTTATTCTTAGCATCGTTATATTTTTTCAAATTTCGCTACACCAAGGAGACGCCCGGATGTTCTCAAAACTGTATGTGTATGAAAAGAAGGATCCTTTTATAATCTGAAGAAAAGAACAATGGTTTTCCAAGAAAGGCTCGCAAAGAGTCTATTATTTAGCTAGATCTGTAAAATTGATGTGTCCAAATCTGCAAATTTGACCGGTTTCCGTAAACCGTTGCCAAACGGTCTGCATTCGCGTCTGATATTAAAAGTTTAGGCGGTAATAAGATGTTTTGCAATTTTCAACACAACAATATTGTGCACAATTGTTGCTTATGTTTATTTCGTATTACGGTGCTTTTAACGGAACGAAACGTTGTTGACATGGAGTTCCAAATGTTATTTTACAGAACCTCCATCAGATTGCAAAGATATGTATCCACAAGCTTGTGACGACTGGAGTAAGAAAGGCGAGTGTGATGCTAATCCTACATGGATGGGAAAGAACTGCCCGAGGACCTGTAAGACTTGCTCTACGACAGGTAAGTTGCTCGCACTCTTATACAATTATTTCAAAAAGGGTTGACACGGCGAACGGCAATTGCACGACCGAAAGGAATTGTGGTTACGCATACAACATATCCAAGCGTTTTTCTGGATTGCTAAGCACAGTTTCATCAATTTCAAACTCCTCTTTACTATATGGGCTGGTGTTATACATTATATTTGTTTTCTGACACAAAATATCTATAAAAAAAATAAATACCGTTCACTCTGTCAACCTTTTCTGAAATAGGTGTATGATCTGATAGGGGACGGACCATTTTATATATTTAGAGGGGGCTGGGCAATTACCAAGAAAAAACGAGCACAGCGCAGCTGTAACCTTGACAAAAATATCGTACACTTAAAGACAAAAAAAAAACGAGAAGAAAATATCGTGCATGGCAAAACTAATCCTGCACAGCCTCGAGTATAAAATCCCTGCACCTAAAAAATTACAACCCCTCGAATATATAATGTTCCGTCCCAAACACTTTTTGCTCAATACTTAAATATATCAAAACAAATTATAAAAAAATTATGGAGATTCGACAATTAAATCCAGCATAAGTTAGTAACGATCAACTGTTCTAGAATGTTGTGTATTATGATTGCATTAAGATTTCGCTCGGTTTATTTATTATAAGGTAATGTGTTCCCTTTCAGGCACAACAGCTCCCCAAACCCAACCACCGGTGACACCTCCCGTTACTTCAAACCCAATCACGGATGACTGTAAGAGTTGTTACTTGCTTTATATCTAATAATGGATAACGCATGCTTTAAATAACGCTAACATAATAGAGTGCAATAGTAAATAAAAAGCAAAGTTGGATAATAATCACGGCTTGCGCTTTTTTCAGTTAATTAACCTTCTATTTTATGATCATTCTCTTTCCTTTTAATACGTGTACTTTCTGAGTGACATTCTAGCTATTCCCCAAGATAAATATCTATAAAATGCATGATTGTTAATGGTGGTATTTACTCTCTTTCTAGTGCTAAAGCTCTAAATTAAAACTTTTCTGATTATTACTTCTGTATAACTTCTAGGTACCGACCCGCCTCCAACACAGGAACCCCAAACACCACCACCCCCAACACAATCACCCCAAACCCCACCACCACCTACCCAGCCACCAACTTCATCCCCTGGAAATTGTAAAGACATTTATCCTGTAGAGTGCCCTAAGTATCAATCCTGGGGTTGGTGTTCTAGTGCACAACATCTAGATTATATGAAAGAAGTTTGCAGCAAAACTTGTAATTTCTGTGGTGGATCAGGTAAAAGTTTCATTCGTTCAATTCATTATTTGGTTCACACACATATATATACAGCTAGTTCATGCAGTCGAGACTCTTGAAATGAACAGTTTTCAGTAGAGTATGAAATTATAAAAATATATTTAACAATGTGCGTTCCATGAAGTGTGTTTTCCGTTTACATGATTCCGTAAGAACTGTCAGACTAACATTATGTAGTGGGGGGAGGGGGCAGTGGTTTGAATCCAAATTGAAGCACAAGAAGCAAGGTATTAAGGTAAAGACTACTGTCCCCTTTTTAAAGCAGTTGTCTCATTTAGTTTCTACCAATATATTGTAGCTAGATATAGGGGGACGTACAGTGACGTATTTTGATCAGGTTTTGCCAACCAACCATTGCTATTAGAACAAAGGAAATAAATACATTTATTGTGAAAATGGTTGGCAACTTTGGATCACAATGCCAACACTTGTAAACACAATGCCCACATATAAAATCAAGTATTTTGTTTCTGCAGGTACACCACCTCCTAATACACCACCTCCTAATACACCACCTCCTCCAACGCAGCCACCTCCAACCCAGTCACCAGACTGTAAAGATGTGTACCCTCAACATTGTCCAGACTACAAGTCATATGGCTGGTGTACTAAGTCTACTCATGTCGACTATATGAAGGAGGTCTGCAGTAAAACATGTGGCTTCTGTGGTGGATCATCAGGTATGGCACATTTCGTATAGCAAACCGCCTTATCTTTACAGACAAAGCGATAATATGGCAAATATATTATTATTTTTATTCAAGCATGATTTAAATATCAACGCGATTATTATAAAATTTATGCATAATTGATGAGAATTATACAAAAGAAATCACGTCCGTGACGAGTTTTTTAAATCTCATACAGATTCGTCCTGCTTTGCATATTAAGTTTCAACTTGAATTTTCTTGGACAGACTTATACCAAATTTAAATGTTAAAAAACCTTGACAATTTTTATGTGTCTCTTTTCGATGTAAAAAAAATATTGCTTCATGGTAATCATTGTTGCAATATAGATAGGTTTCAGTAACTTTAAATTTATTTTCAATTTTCATCGATTTTGGTCCAACTGCCCCTTTAAATTTGGACTTTCATAAGTACTATACAAGTACTATACTATACAATCGCCTTCGACTCGCCGTTTTATATCGCATACAGATCGACCGCTCATATTGTATATTGTATATATAAATATCAATTATGCTGGGCCTATTGATGTTGTCAGGGTGGTGTATGATGTGAATAATTCTCTATATTCAAGATCTATATGTAGCAGTGGTTGTCTATATCATGCACGTCAAACTTTGAAAACAAATTTTGAAAATGACTTTTCTCTTCGTGTTCTACCCTTCCAGTTTTTTAGCTATTATGGAATCAGACTTATACTTGATAGTTTGTGATTTTAATAATTATATTAAAAGATTTGTTTTGTAATAGGCAATTGCAAGGATGTGTATCCCCAGCATTGTCCTGGCTACAAGAATAATGGATTGTGCTGCACTGGAACTAACGAGGCTTACTGCAAGGAAGTCTGCAAGTTTACATGTGGATACTGTATGTATACAAAAATGCTTGTTACAAAAAATAGTTGTCGCAGTTGAAACTACATTCAACACTAAGTTTATCTCTTGTTTACAGACTGTTCAAATGCTTTGTTAGTTGAATGTGTTTATAACTATATCAAAGCTGTTGCAGATGAATATTTTTTTCTAAAAAAAGAAAAGGATTCAGTTTTGATAAAAACTACGTTGAAAATACCGATATCCTTTGCAGCATTTGATTGCAGCTTTGGCTGCGACAACGATTTTTGAAATAGGTGTATAACCAATAGAATATGTTATCAGGTTATGGTGTTTGTAGATTTGGCTGTTAAATGGCTTGTTAATTGCTTGATACTTACCTTTACATATCCAGACATCTATAAATCCATTAATCAAAATATCCATTTATTCATTTGTTTACTCCTTAGTTCATTAATTTGTTCATTTTTCCTAAATTCATGAACTTATCCATCTATTCATTCATTCATTTATGCATGCATCCATTTATGTACTCATTTATCCATTCATTCATTCAACTATCCATCTATTCATTCATACATTTATGCATGCATCATTTATGTACTCATTTATCCATTCATTCATTCAACTATCCATCTATTCATTCATTCATTTATGCATGCATCATTTATGTACTCATTTATCCATTCATTCATTCATCTATCCATCTATTCATTCATTCATTTATGCATGCATCATTTATGTACTCATTTATCCATTCATTCATTCAACTATCCATCTATTCATTCATTCATTTATGCATGCATCCATTTATGTACTCATTTATCCATTCATTCATTCAACTATCCATCTATTCATTCATTCATTTATGCATGCATCCATTTATGTACTCATTTATCCATTCATTCATTCAACTATCCATCTATTCATTCATTCATTTATGCATGCATCCATTTATGTACTCATTTATCCATTCATTCATTCATCTATCCATCTATTCATTCATTCATTTATGCATGCATCCATTTATGTACTCATTTATCCATTCATTCATTCATCTATCCATCTATTCATTCATACTAGGTTTTTATCACTTAATGATTTCCTCATTAACGATGAATAAATTTATTCATTAGTTTTTTCGAGAACTCAAATGATCCGCCCACACTCAATTGGTGCATCTATATTCATACTTTTCCTAGTGTCTTTAATCATGCATTTATTCATTTACGTAGGTTAACGTTCTTATTATCTGCTATAAAGATTATCATCCAAGATGGAACAAGATGAAACAGTAGATTAGAAAGCCATATAGGGTAACAAAAATAAAATAAAGCTTATTAAAAAAACTTTTTGTTTTTTTTCTTTCTATATAACATAAAACATTTTTATAGTATTTTTTAGTATTTTTATTTTTTTTTGCAAGATATTCTCATTCTTTGCTGCTTGATTCAGTGTTGTTAGTCTTGTATTTGCTATTATTTTGTTTCCATGTTGATTCTTTCTTTGCTAATGGATCTTTTTGTGATTTGCCGTATTTATACACCCTTTTCGAGAAACTTTGTCACCCGTGAAGATAAAAGCCTACAAGCTAGCAGCGCCTGGAACTATGGGTAACCTATGTATACCTTATTACAACGCAGGGATTTCATGCAAACACGGCCACACTTGTCAATACGTTATTGAGAAATGACCGTGTTGACTTACGATAGACAAGAAAGGCGCGCCGAATACACATTTAATTTCAGAACTGATCCAAGATCCTTTGCGCCACTACCTTGTGCTTTTCACGGGTGACAAACTTCCTCGGAAAGGGTGTACATCGAATCAAAGACAAAGCGCTCTACCAAATGCCGTATGCTTTGTCTAGAAAGATTACGTTTGCTCATTGTGCAAGTTTTGAGCCTGACGATCACTTTTTCCAATTTCGTTGATATTATGATCTTATATGAGATTTTTTACTCGGTTGTCATGTATTTCTCCTTTGCTACATCTGTATTTAAAGACAATTTTGCTGTTTATCATTATGCGATTCCGATTCTTCTATACTTCACGTTATAGTCTAGTGTGTCTATTGCTTTGCTCAGATATATTTTTTCACGTAGAGATGCATTCCAAATATGTCACTTTCAGATTAAGCTCTTAGCTAAGATCACGCTGTTTTCCACTTCTATATGCCCTCTGCACTAAACAAGATGTAGACATTTAGGCAGACAGGAAGGCACCTAAGGTTCATGCTCGTACGCCACCATTATCACACCAGCAATATCTGTTCCATATTTAACACATCTTAACCAAAAAGCTAAGACCTCTACCGCTAAGCTTGCTGAGAAGAATTGAGTAAGACACGGATTCAGTATTCCACACAGTTCAGTTCACTCTTTGTTTGGAGGCAAACTGGCATTAGGCTTGATCTGGCGTTGCTTGATGGGGAACGATAATGCAGCTTATACAAACTAAAGGTGATTTCAAGAGTTTTAATTTAGAAAACGCTGTATTGAAGTAGATCAAAACGTTTCTCATATTCACAAGACATTAATATCTCAATCAGGAGCAAAACATGTTGCGCATACGCAAGATAAATTGTGATTCGAGAATATGTTTAGGTGTTCAGCCAAGATTCATAAAATGAAATCAAATTCATTGTCGGAACTTATTTCAAGCAACCCACAGTTTCTACAAACGTTTTATTAATTTAATATCATATCATAGGCCGCAAGGGAGACTTTACCATAGCTTTTATTTTAATTAAATCAATTTCTAAACCGCTATATACATCTGAGAACCCGAACACTCGCGGGGATATCTTTCTAAATAACGACTATATTATTATCATTCATTACGTTCTCTTTTCAAGCATAATATACAATGATAATATAATAATAGTAATCGACTAATAATCGCCGGACTAATATGAATTAAATAATAGACTCTAAAATGCAGGATTTGTTTGATCATTTGGTATTATCCTGTACTTTAGGGACCTAATAGGCTCAACCCGCCAGTTTACCTTAGGCATATGAAACAGTATAACTATATCCTAAATCTACTCAAGATATAACAGAACGTTCTAGAACTGTCAGATTGCGTACCAATTTGGAGGTATTGGGATGGATGAATAAATGAATAGATAGGTAAATAAAAGGATGAGTGGATGTTTAAATGGACGGATTAGCAAACGAGTGACAGACAAATGAGCGAGTAAATAATTAGTAAATGATTATGTGTGCGATAGAGTGGGTTCTAGCTAGTGAGCGAGCGAGCGCATGAGTATTTGTGATTGAGTGAATAAGCTAATGTGAATAAGTGAGTGAGTCATTCTAGTGAGAAAGAAAGTAAAGTGAGTGAGTGGTGCGTGAATTGAATTGATTGAATGGTTGATATTTAGTGCAATTATACTTACAGCATGTTGTTGAAAAACACTACATGTGGTTGTCATTTAAAAGACTCACACCTTTAACCCTTTTATTTTCCATTCAAAGATGATCACATCCACGCTGAACCAAAATAGCATATTCAACGAGAGAAAAAGAATAGATTGCATTTAAGATTCCCTTTATAAGAACTTATGAGAAGCATTGTTAATAGAGCGGACTACCTCTTATTAACGTTTCTTGTATTCGCTACAATGAATTGTCAAAGTTATAGAGTACTTTGGTCAAAGGTGTAAAAGTACTTAGGTGCTTTGACTTTTGATAACGGGGGATAGCTGATCTAAGGAACGGACCATTAGATATTTGGGGGGGGGGGGGGGGCTAGTAAAAAACTTGGGCAAAAATTTCTGCACACAATAAAATCCCCAAACCCCCCTCAAAAATGTAAAGGTCCGTCCCTTATGTGTTTTAATTTGGTTGTCATGGACCAATAGTCATGGACCAAGTGGACCTTGAGAATATTGGTACTGCAAAATGCGGTGCTAATAATAGTGATGATGAATCTGATGCTAGTAGTGATGGTGATGTTAATGATGATATTGATGATAATATGGTGCTGGTGATGATGCTAATGCCGAAGGATATGATTTTATAACAAAATAAAAGAAAGAAAGAAAGAAAGAAAGAAAGAAAGAAATATGAGAAATAAATAAATATGATGATGATAGTACTTAATGAAAACGCTGGCAACGGATGGTGATAATAATAACAACGAGAGTCATGTGCATGAATTACTCTTATAGAAAGAAATCAATTGAAGTAACTCTCCATATAAATGGTCAACAGTAAATTGTAATCTTCAATTTTTTTATCTCTTCTTGTTCATCTGTTTTAATTTGGATTTGCGTTTTCTTCTCCTTTTGTCAGCATATAACGCTATATACAGCATGTATATAGCACCTCATTCTTCCCCAAAGCACATTTCATTACATATAGTAAATCACCGTGTCATCAAGATATACAGCCTGTAGCCATATTTCAACATAGCTAGAATAATACCTTAAAGGGTGGAAAAAAAGATTTGTATATTATATATATAAAAAACGAACACTTACAAAAAGACTCTCCTTATATATAGTTCGAAAAATATACCATATTGTATACCATATCGAAAACCATTTACCTACCAACTGATTTTAAAAGACTATTTAGAAATTATTTATAAATATATATTATGAATGAATAAAATGATGTATAACAGGAAAATGATAGCAAGCATAAATACAATATATACCAAGATAAGTTCACTATTTAGCAACTATTAATACATACATATAAATTAATAAAATATTATATAACAGGAAAATGATAAGCAAAAATATAGTATACCAAGATTAAGACTATTTAGCAATTATTAATACATATATATTATAAATTAATAAAATGATATATAACAAATGATAACAAGCAAAAATATAATATACCAAGATTAAGACTATTTAGCAACTATTAACATTATAAATTGATAAAATGATATATAACAAATGATAACAAGCAAAAACATAATATACCAAGATTAAGACTATTTAGCAATTATTAATACATATATATTATAAATAAATAAAATGATATATAACAATTGTTAACAAGCAAAAATACTATATGACTACCAAGAAAAAGTTTTACTTGGTTTGGACCGAGAATGTTAACGTTTTGATATCTACTGGCTAGTATTCATGAGGCGATAGTGATGAACTGATGGTGTAGTTTTTGCATATAGCGAAAAAGAATAAGTAAACAACAGGAAATCAAATTATATATCAGAAAGTAAAGAACAAAAGAAACACATTTCTATTTTCTTTTTATATCTCAAGTAATAAGCAAATTACCGATTCCTACTTTATCCTTTTAAATTAATTAATTTTAACTAATAGTATGACTTTGTTGTCACCAGACTAACAATCAAAATCATTTAAAGAAAAAAAACTGTCTCATTATTCATCTTAATTCTACTATACTGCATAGAGGTGCAAATGATAAGATAAAGAGGCGGGGATCTGAATTGTCTTTCCTTTCATAATACAGCCATCAGTATTCATTAATAATTCGGCCTTACTCTTACCTGTTAATGGGCACACGATATTTTTGGCGGGAAAGGAGAGCGGACTTTCACTATTTATGTATGTACCACGAGCAGGTGTTTGAAGTCATTAACATGGCCGTGACAAAATATTGTCTGACGCCTTAATGGAAATGTCCATTTTGACGGCAGTTTCATTTTAATTACGTGTCATTGTTCCCATGTATCTCTAGAACATTCAGTACAGTGAGTTCTATGCAGTACCACGGCGTAACAGGACCACTGAGATAGAGAGAATTAATGGTTCTTTCACTTTATACTGCGGAACTCTTCGATACAATCACTGCAAGCTGCCATTTTTAAAAGGTTTATAATTTGTTTTCATTTTCAAAATGACATAATCAGTCATTACAGAATGACGTTCAGAGAACATGATTCTATGATTCGCTTACAATGATCACCTTCGCGAATACTATATTTCTGTGTTGATTCGAGCTTTACTAGATTTACCTCTGTCGTGCATGACGATGGCTGCCTTTGAAAGGAAGAGATCGAGTATCTTTGAGGTAATTGTTTTAACCATTTTGTTATCAAGTGTATTTATGTGGTATCCTCAGTGATTCTCAACAAAATAACACGTATAATTTTGCATGATTATATTATACTATAGGAACTTGTATTATTGTGGTTGTATATTATTATATTATTAAGGTGCGTTAAGGATATTGTTTTAACCATTTTGTTATCAAGTGTATTTATGTAGTATCCTCAGTGATTCTCAACAAAATAACCCGTATATAATTTTGCATATTACACTATAGGAACTTATAATTTTGTGGTTGTATTAAGGTGTATTTAGGATTTTGTTTTAACCATTTTGTTATCAAGTGTATTTATGTAGTATCCTCAGTGATTCTAGATCTCAACAAAATAACACGTACAATCTTGCATGATTATATTATACTATAAGAACTTATATTTTTGTGGTCGTATCAAGGTGCATTAAGGATATTGTTTTAACTATTTTGTTAATAAATGTATTAATGTATAGTATCCTTGATTCTCGACAAAATAACACGTATAAATTTGCATGGTTATATTATACTATAAAAACTTATATTTTTTTGGTCGTATCAAGGTGCATTAAGGATATTGTATTAACTATTTTGTTAATAAATGTATTAATGTATAGTATCCTTGATTCTCGACAAAATAACACGTATAATTTTGCATGGTTATATTATACTATAGAAACTTATATTTTTGTGGTCGTATCAAGGTGCATTAAGGATATTGTATTAACTATTTTGTTAATAAATGTATTAATGTATAGTATCCTTGATTCTCGACAAAGTAACACCTTTGCATGGTTTTGCATGATTATATTATAGTATAGTATATTTTTGAGGTTATATTTAGGATATTGTTTTTCGAAATCATTTTGTTATATCTTCACTCTTATTGCAATATCTGGTCAATATCCTCCATTTCAACATGTACAAAACAATACATTATTTTTATTTATATCTTCCCTGTAGACTACCAGATAGGAACTTTTTATTGAATACTTTGTATTACGCTGCATTTTCAAGGTTATTTTCTTAAAAGAAAAACTAGTCGTTTTGAATTTTATACTTAAAACTACTAAAAACAAACACCTTATTCGTATTTTCTTAACCATTTTTTATTATTTGTTCATTGTATACATTACCAAACGTCCTGTTGTACGTAGTTCCCTTCATTTATACAACACGTACATTGAAAAAATGGGTTTAATGTTTGCTAAATATCATCCGCCGGTTGCTATGTGAGAAATTTGTTATGCTGTATATTATTCATTGTAAGAATTTTTATTGGTTTCTATTTTGAATTGGCGTAAATCTCGCAATAACTTTCGTAAGAATTTTGCTAATATTTGCATTCTAAACGTTTTATTTAGTTTATTTAATTTGCAACCAACCGCTATAAACAGCTAAATAAATTTGTGATTTTTTTTCGTTTCTCATTTCTATATTTTTTCTAAATGCGACGAATTGTAACTTCTAATGTTTGATTTCCTTAATAGAATATATTGTTTAAATTATTTAGTCGGTATTTGTATTCCAAATACATTTTCTATTTATTTTTGTTAATTTGTAGGAAAACATCTTATCAAAATTTCTTTCTCATTTATATCGTCCTTCAATGGGAAATGTGAGGTGAATTTCAATTCATGGTATTGGTTACATACAATTATTTGCTAATATCTGAATACTGAACACGTCTTTTTAATCTCCACCAAGACAACTTATTGAATTTCGTTTCTCATTTTTATTATCCATAAATGTTTACCAAAGGGATGTTTAATTTATACAGCACTAGGTGTCCAGTCTCAAGGAAAAAAAAGAATTGTATTTATATCTAAAAACATTTGCGGCAGTTATTCTTTTCTTTCACACTTCTTTCACTTCTTTCACAAAAACTGAACATATATAGTTTGCTTCTTCTGCGTTTCATAAGGCATGGTATTTAACACTACTCTGCATTGGTCAGGTTTCTTTCGCTTTTAGCTGGATAACATCTAAGTAATCTCGTCTTATAGCTTCATCTTAAAATGTAGAGCATCAGTTACAATGACATACATTGCGGTGTTTAATTTGAAGGACATTTGTCATTTACATTTAGAAAGAGTATTGTTCTCCATGTCTTGTTATGACATACGATGCTATTACACACCCGTGGTGAAATTATAAAAACCTATAAAATATTAAGCTTATCATTTACCGAAATGCTCCATGTAAATCCGAGACTGACATTACTTTACATAGCAGACAGGTTTAAAAACGCGTAGTCAATCACTGTGAGATAGTAAAGTTGAATTCAATGCATGTAAAAGAGTGAAAATAACAAGTGCCGGTCACAAGTGCACACTTCTTTGAGTTTTCAAATATTTCTTTAGATCCAATTTCAATAATGAGTGATTGAGGCCTTGTCCACACGTATGCGGATATTTTTAAAAACGGAGGTTTTTTCTTTAAAAAATCTGCATCCACTCCACAAGCATCGTTTTTGAATCGTATTTGCCCGTCCACACGTATACACGAAAATGATTCGAAAACGCTCGCTTCTATACAATTAATTAGGCTCTGACATCATCTAATTCAAAAACCTCAACAATTTCCAGTCTGGAGAGCGTATTTGTAAACCTCAGTTTTCGGTGATCGGAAACGCCGTTTACGTGTGGAAAGAAACCTCCTTTTTCAAAAATATCCCGATACGTGGACAGGGCCTGAATCAGTGAACACTGAATTGGTATAGATAACAATAAATGTGTGAATGAGAAAAAATGTGAAAAGGTGGTATTTGTTGAGTCAATCGTATCGTATAATAAGCAAATAATAACACAGAACTGATTCTACAACAAAAAGCCTTTACCTAGACGACATAGCTTTTAGCTTTTACATAAGTGTCAAATTCAAAGTTTGGGAGGTCCTAAACCCTAAATTGCATAATTAACAGAATTAAGTACATAACAGTATTAAAGTTTGGAATGGAAGACAACAAAACAGTATTGTAAAATCAGAATTATGTTAACTGAACCTGAATTCAAAAGCAAATAATTGGAAGAATCACAACTTTTATCAAAATAGAAAGACAGTAGAAAATTTAATTCAGAATGAAAAAAAAAAAAAAACAGTGGCAAATAGTCAAATGACTGTAAATAAAAATGAAAATAATTGAAACAACATGGAAAGAAAGAAAATAAGAAAATGCAAAAAAGAAACGCAATAGTGTTAACTGTAAAAAAAGAAGATTATACGAAAGATTGACGAAAATTAAAATTGAAAACAAGGGAAGAAACCTGAAAAAAGAGATTACGCGAAAAAGAGAAACAAAATAAAAAGTCGTGCTCATACAGGCAAAAAGAAATGTTTTTGGATTGAATGAAAGGGCAAGCTTTTTAAAAGCTATTTGATGTTTTGCAAGTGGCCACTTTGTAAAGAAAGAATAAAAACAATAGATTCCTTAATGAGCTGCCATGCAAGGGAGGAAGTAAATAAATAAAACAGCAAACTTGCTCTTGATGCTTTTAACACCACCTTGTTTTCAGACACTAGGCCAAAATGAATATATGCACGATATAAATTACAAAGCTCATAGCGCTTACAGTTCTGAACATGTGGAGGACTAATCGGACTGCTGTAAACCAGCAGCTTACAATCATGAGTGTGGTTAGTGAATGAAATGAGTCATGTAGATATATGCCTATTTTTAAATTCGGAATAGGGTTGTTCAAATAAGCTAGGCAATAGATGAATGTAAATGGAAAGTCATTATGGACTTTTTCATAAATGGCGATATATTGAATAGAAAGACGAAAAGACAATTACGGTCGACATATACATCTTTTCCAAAATTAAAAGGGTTGTACTTTAAAACTAATTGGAATTATAGAATGATAGACATGTGGAATAACCCAATTTATAATCATTTTAATAGCAAGGAGGATATTGGTGTTTATGTTCCTGGAAAAATCATACTTGATTGATTGATTACTGAATTGTTTGATCGATCTACTGATTGATTTGTATATAGCCAACGATTAAACAACTCGATGATTTATGTTTGAACTATATGCTGATAATTTCTTTTCTTAAAATGAATCTTTCACCTTGTTAACTTTCGTTAAATTAAGCGTATAATTTATTTACAACACATCGACTTGGACAATCTCTATTTGAAATACAGTATGTACCCACAATTCTTTGCCCGCATTTTTGAATGACTTATTAACCTGGATAATCTTTTTGCCGAAGTAGGTTTATAACCAAACTCCCTTCCCGTTTTCAACCTTCTTTAAAACAGGACGATATTTATCATTCCGTTTTATGTTTGTATAGAACGTGCACCTATTGCTTTTGACCCGGGCTTTGGACAATAATTTGTGAAATAATTTTATACTCTTTATTATCTTGAACAACCTTTTTGGAATAGCAGTACTGCCGGTACAAACAAAGCACTCATTATACTCCATTTATGGATTATTGATCACATTGCAATCATGTAAAGAGGTCTCGAAATTAAACATCAGATGCATAGAACTAACTTTAAAAGGGTTAATGGCCCTTATATTATAAACATCAATGGGCTTGCCTTAGGCTCTTAATAGAAAACCTTTCGAGAGAAGCGGAGAAATGGACAACATACTTATATCAAAAGAGGCTCTGAATCTTTATTGAAAAGCAAGTGAATACTAAGAATTTTTGTAATATACTCTTACGTCTTGAATCTTCTCTATAGATCGATGACTCTTTTTTTCTATTTTCTAAATATTTTAATTAAAATAGTGGTTTTTATGTAAAAAAAATATGACAGGTAAATCCGGAATAGAGAATAGAGAAACTAACCCTCATCGTGCTTTTACTGTAAACGTTGACCTTTAAAATATTTTTTTTACTCCGACGAAGGGCTAAAGCTCGAAACGTCAGTAAAGTTAAGTCAACATTTTTTACGTTGTTTCATTCTATAACCTATCATTTATATCAAACACCGACGCAGCCTATACTAGTTTTTTACTCGCTAGTTTCCATTTAAAAGGTAAGAGTGTTACTGGCCCTGTTCACACTAGAGGACGGACAATTCGTCTCGACTGACAAATCATCCATAAATTGTTTGTCTGGTGTGAATTCAACAGAATCAGATGACTTTTTCATCTCAAATTGTGTTCGTCCGTTTCACACTGGACGAATTGTCCGTCTTCTATTATGAAAACGGCTCTATACAGCTTTGCCGTTTTATATATCGAAAGATTTATCTGTAATTGAAAGAAGGCAAAAGTCTCTTATTATATCTTTTCCCATCATTCTCTACTCTACTAAAGATAAAAATAATTTTGATAAATATATACTTGAACAGCAGATCACGATAAGCACCGTTATCTTATATGGTCACCTGGTCATTTCCCTTAGTACGAGTTCTACAGGGACGAACAACAGCCTATCTTTGAATCGAGTCATCGATCATCCATGTGTCGGAAAGATGTAATGTCCAATCGATCGAACGTTTGAACAAATTGCCGGCTCACTTACTAGAAATACTGAAATAGGTTGACAAAATTATAATGATGCCGCATTATCGAAATCATGATGATTATCATGTTTATAGCAATAATGATGACGATGATGACTGTTATGATGATAACTATGGTGATGCTGATGATGGTAATGATGATGATAACATTGATAGGCATGACACCTGTTGTGGTTGATTACAATGATGATGTTGATTGTAATGACTGATAAAATCATTGCCGGTCAGCAAGACATACAGACCGGCAATAAAAATAATATAATAATATAATTCTTGTATAGAGTAACTGATTCCATGTTTAACTTAATTAATATGTCTAGTTGTCTGCCTGTATGATGAGGTACAGAGTCAGACAGACAGACAGCCAGCCAGCCAGACAGACAGACAAAGTAATTTGACAAATAGAATAAAGTAATGAACATCATTTAGCACATTACCTATAAGTACATACTTGTTGATAACACTCTCAAGTCTTCTTCTAATGTATAGTTGCTAATGACGTCATTTACTTCAAATATAATGACGTCACGTGTTTCACTCACAACGACCACCAATCAACAATGGCTGTAAAACCTTTTAATTAGACAAAATGACCGGATACCATACAGATGCTGACAGATCATTTATTATCGTATAACATTAGCGTTTTAATGAATATGAACAATTTTTGAAGTAGTTGGATCTGTACATTAATTCAGAGCTAAAATCATAAAAATACCAGTCAAGAGTTTCTATTTGGTGGATATTTGGTCGCTATCACTCAATCATAAACACCACAATACAATACAAAGTGTAATTTTTTTACTGAATTTAATCCATTTTCACTGCATTACAAACTTAACATAACAGAGAAAATAAAGATACATAAAATAAGCTATAAGAAAACTAATAAGGCAAAAATACAACAAATATACGTAAACAATACTAGAAAATTTGCAGTGGAGAAGGACCAGAAGGGAACATAGGAACCATACGTGCTAGCTGTAGGAAGTAATATATACCCCGTTGCAACCATTACTTGTCTTTCATATTATGTATTTTTATTTTTATCAAATATCATATTATATTATATCTATTTAATAATCTATATACTTAATTCTCTATATTGTTAATATCTATTTATATCTATATTTTATTATTCTTATTTGTAATTAGCTATAGATTTGAAAAGCCCACTGAGAAATCTTAATAAAGCATGTATGTAGTAAAACAACTATCGCACAGTCATAGCAATTTGATTTATTTCCTGCATGGTACAGTGTTTTGCGCTCTACCATCACAGTGGTAATCTTGAGTATTGTATTATTTTCATAGTTCAAACAGCTTTTCGATTAGAGTGGTATTTCAGTAAATTTAAACATTGCCCACATATTTTGTTTACACATGAATCAAGACTATCAGTTATGTATGATAAACATGGACGCTTCAGAAAATATCAGCTTGCGAAGTATTAAATTTTTTTTTGAAAAAAACAACAATAATATGAATAATGAATACTGAATATTGATCATTAACAAAATACTAGTGCACTTTAAATATAGGACCCAAACTGTTCCAAAATGTAACAATTTATCAATCGTAGAACTATTAATCATATCCATTGCATGCATATCATGTTTTCCTTAATTCATGCCGTGAATTACTCCTGTTCTTCGATATACTGACGATGCCAAGTGTTCCTACATGTTACAATTTATCCATCGTAAAACCATGCATTAATCATAAGTGTCCACCGTTTTTGCATTTCAACTGATTGCTCATGAACTTCGATATAGGATTCAAAGTGTTCCAAAATGTTACAATTTGTCCATTGTTGATCATTAATCATATCCAATGCATATTTCTCAAAAGGTTATATTCGTACGCTTGGATTTAGGACTCTAAGTGCTCCTATATGTTACAATTTATCCACTGTGGAACCATTAATCATGTCGATTGTCTCAGTAATTTCTCAATGGCTTTAAAAGATAATAAGCTTTTGGTCATCACTGAGCAATCCATAATGGCGCCGTTTTAAGGACACAAGAAAACATAATCTGTTAATTCTTCTGATCCATAGAAGGCAATAAGACTTGTCCGCACGGTTGTCGTTTCTAGGTTTATTACTATCTATTACTTCCAGCTGTATAGACGTAGTTCTGCCGGTGATGAAAATATTAGACGTAATATTGCTGTCCATTTCCCTGATCCAAGGAAACTCATAACTTATCAAACTGAATGGATTGGCAGGTGCCTTGCGGGAAGACAATAGTTATCTTCACCGAACCAATCAGCAGCTACGTAATTTGAGATTGGCACACACAAAATGAAATACCAGATAAAAACACAAAAATCAAGCGAAAAAAAAAATACCGTGTCGTCAATAAGTGATCGTTGGTTTATTTTGTTGAGTCTCGATCGATGAAACAGTTTCCTTGTTGTAAAATACAGCTGAATCGCTGAAATAACATGCCAAATCTATTACCATAGCTACATGATTTTATGCCAACAAAAGAGACGTTCAAATCAAGATCATCTCTGTTTTATTTCAATCTAGATGGAAAGACCAAGTTCAAGCGCCGGTAGGCGAGGGCCAAGACGAAGTAAGTACTAAACTATAACCCATATATATAGACTATACAATAGATATTCTATATTGCTAGGCGATGTGACTATGGATAAAATATGCCGCTCAATCGAGTAGAAATAACGCGTGTCTGCTTATGTTTACTTAATTCCTCAAAACTTTTATCTCATAAAATGGACTTTGGGAAATTAGTACCGCAAGTACGAAGTCTATGACCCAACCTTTTATTACATTATATACTTTAGATACATTGACAAGGGTCCACAACTCTTTATGTCAGGTGCTTAAAGTCTGGACAGATACTATTTCAGTAATATACAGACTTCAAACATCGTTTGTTGAATGTTGTTAGCACTTTTAATACGGTCGTATACTTAAATATGTTTATCACCGGACTAAAAATAAAAATAGAAAAAAAAACTGAGCAGTCGGATAATATTCTAGTCTTGGTGGCCCTAGTGATTAATTTATTAGTCCGATGCACTATTGATTAGGGATTATTGAAGTTTCTAAGGAATATTCAATCGCGGTTCTTTTCTTTTTGTTTAGCGTGTTTGATTGCAGGTGTCTTTTTGCTAGTAGATAAACTATATTTCACGTGCGTATAAAATAGACCGTAACGTTTCCGAAGGTCGTACTTGGATTGACGTTGTATATTTATAAACACAAATTAACGCAGTTTTATTGCGGTTTCCTCGTTTGCTTTCTGTGTTAAAAAGTCATAATCAACTTTAAATGTTGTTTTGCATATATCATTTGATGTCCTGTGATGAGGATTTGCATATATGAGAACCAGAAAAGGGAATATACAGATAGAGGGAGAAGATACGCAAATGATCGTTAGCGAGTGCATGGACACGTAATCAAGTTACTTAGATTAGAATATCAAAACTAAGCTGATGGTGAATTTAAGAAGAGGAAACGAGATATCGAAATCACTGTTATACTGAACTGAAAGAAAATGGAAAATGAATGATTGACACCATAATGTAAAACAACACGACCACATCAACTATGATGTAACAACCCATTATGTATAAATAAATATCATGGTTATTATTATTATGCAGCAGCAAATGACAGCATCATCAACAACGACAATAATAATAATAATAATAATAATAATAATAATAATAATAATAATAATAATAATAATAATAATAATAATAATAATAATAATGATGATGATGATGATGATGATGATGATGATGATGACAACAACAGTGATTGTGAGGACACCAACAACAGTGAAAACAACCCATAAAACGATCGTAATAGCACGCTTATACAATTGGAAAAATGAGAAAAAACTGTAAAAAAATCACCTACAACCAATACCACCACCAACAACAACAACAAATAACAACAACAACAACAACAACCAAAACAATCAACCAAAACTTGCAAAAACATGAAATCGCAAATGAACCCATAAAAAACTCTTAAAAAAATCTAATCCAGGGATAGTTTGAACTTCGTCAACTGATATGTAAGTAGAACTATAAAGGTATAATCGAGTAAATGGTTGATGATCAAGCAAGTAAAAAGAAAAGCAATCAAAACAAACACAAAATTCGATTAAACTATAACTTACATAAGCTGACGGAACAATAATAACAATGATAATAAAATTTCATTTTATAGACTAGAATATGATGGTAATTGAGCGAGAACTCTATTCGGCAGTCTAATTACAACTAATTCCCCCCCCCCCCCCCCCTAGTTTCTAAGCGAAAATCCAATGGAAAATCCAATTTGAAAAAAAATCTCAAATTGTTTATGTTATAGACAAAGACATTAAAAGCATATATTATATATAGGTATAAAAGTAGACACACTTTAATGAGAGGTACGCATAAACGACGAGTCCAAAAAATTAAAATAGAAAAGAATCAAATCAGACTTGCAGTGAGACCACTTCAACCAAGTTCACCGAAACAATATTATCCAATCTCGATCGAAAAAACGAATAGAATCTCTACAAATGTTTGATTTTTTTTTTGCTTTAAAAAATACTAATATTTAAATTTTCATTGTATGCGAATGAAATGCATCAAACAACTATTTTGTTTAATTTAAAAAAATATTCATTTTAAAATAATTGTTATATGTGGCCTCGGCTAAAAGCTGCTAAACTGAATCGCACTGTAAGACTTGAGATTCATTTAGACTTCTTTAGTATTGATTTGATACGCTTATTTCAAATATCGTCGTCGCAATCAAAGCTTATATATACAGTCCACACTCGGGAGTCTGCAAAGTATATCAGCATTTCTTCTCTTGTTATCGATTTATTCATAATTTGATTGTACATGCTTGTGTTATAGAGCGGTTTTCGTATGACTGTGAAACGGACGTGCAGTGCCGTGACTGCGTCACTGCCGTAGTTTCTATAAAAACGTTCGAATTTTCTGCCGTATCCGTGCCGTGCGGTGACCGTGCCTTTTTCACAGTCATACGAAAACCGCTCTATGACATAACAAGTTGTTGCAGTGGTAGATTATTACCGACATCCTGTGCTTTGTAGGCTTCAGATTTTGAAATAGGTACATAATATAGGTCTAATCTTACGTAATGTTATATAGATGTATGACGTGGATATATTGATTTCTGCAGGTGTAGCTGGATATGAACATATTGAACAAACACAACAACTCATGACGTCAATCATACACGAACTGGTCCACGCCGGTGACATCGCTGCTCTTAAAGAAGAACTACAAAGAGACAAAAGTAAGTACACAATAGTTAAATTACCGACGTGCAGATTATTTATTTATTTATTTAACTTCGTCCGAAGACAGGAGCCCCCAACAGCATGACCAATTACTATATAAATCAATGCACATATCATTTGCTTTAATTTTTTTTTTTTTTATTGATTCTTATTATTTGATTTATATAATTTTCTTTCATTTTCTATTGATTCTTATGGTTTGTTGCTGGTTTGTTAATTCCAATTTTTGCAAAGACATGTCATTTTTTATTGATACTTGTTATTTGATTTATGTTATTTTCTTTCATTTTTTATATATTTATTTTATCATTTTATTCATCTTATTTTCCATTTTTATATTGGTTCATATTATTTGATTTATACAATTTTCTCTATTTTTTTCTTTATTCTTATTATTTGATTTATACAATTTTCTTTCATTTTTTCATTGATTCTTATTATGCTTGTTTGTTAGTTGTTATTTTTAAACCGTTCCTATCGATAAAAGTTTATAAATTTTGAGTTGTTATTTTTAAACCGTTCCTATCGAAAAAAGTTTATAAATTTTGAGTTCAAGTTCTAGAATTGAAAAAACACTTACTTTTAATTTTAATTGCGACGGATTTAACGAAGAAAAAAACTAAAAAACTCCCTCCTTCTCTTATCTTTCCCAATTGTAGCGTACCATTTGTACGAGTATAACCGGTAATGCCGTGTTATGAGCGTTATATGATTTATGCATAACTAGAAATTATTCATAACCTTTATCAGGAGTTTTTCATTTCCTGACATGTTCTGTTTGAATAACCAAGTACGATAAGTAGTAATTATTCTTTTCTGGTGTGAGGAAATTAGGTTTCGTTCATAAGATAGAATGCGATAAACTGAAGTGACTGACTGATAAGGTGCCCTTATCAGCATATGGTGATAATAAACGAAACAAACTCTTGCGTTTACGTTATGTTGAAAAGCATAAGCTTATCCATAATGTTTACGTTTGAGTTTATGTATATAATGTACGCAGTGCTTGCGTTTACGTTATTTAAAGAATCGTAAGCTTGCGCTAGTTTATGTCAATAACGATCCATAATGTTTACGTTTGCATTTATGTATATAATGGACGCAGTGCTTGCGTTTACGTTATGTTGAAAAGCATAAGCTTGTGCCAGTTTATGTCAGTAACGATCCATAATGTTTACGTTTGCGTTTATATATAATGGATGCAGTGCTTGCGTTTACGTTATTTCAAGAATCGTAAGGTTGCGATTGTTTATGTCAGTAACGATCCATAATGTTTACGTTTGAGTTTATGTAGATAATGGACGCAGTGCTTGCGTTTACGTTATTTCAAGAATCACAGGTTGCACAACCTCGAAAAATTGCCGCCCCCCCCCCCCCCCCCCCTCGAATATCTAATACTCTATTTTCTATTTACAGGTTTAATCGAGTGTTTAAATAGTGAGGGCATGACACCACTATTCGTTGCTGTTAGTATGGGTAATCTCGAGTTAGTACAGTTTTTAGCTACTTCTGGTGCCGAATTAGACTCTAAAGATAACTTGGGAAGAACACCGGTAGCATTAGCCTCATATCAGGTACATATAGTAATAAGGAAACTATGACATGACATGTTTGTTTGTTTGTTTGTTTGTTTGTTTGTTTGTTTGTTTGTTTGTTTGTTTGTTTGTTTGTTTGAGAAAGATGGCGAAAGATGCCCACGAGGTCGACAAAGTTTCGGAATGCATTGTGGTTAACGAAAGGCATGGTGGTTAATATCAGAAGGCATTGTGGGTCCAAAAATCAGAAGGCATTGTGGGTCCAAAAACATTTTCTATTCAGCCTGCAGTTACATGAATTAGTACTGCTTCCTTGCTCGCTCGCTCAGGCTCGCTTCGCTGCGTCAACAACAATAAATCACGTTTCCTAGGATGTATTCACAAAAACTGATTTATGTTAGGGAATCTGTGAATTCTGTTTTAGGTCTACCTTGGACCATTAGATTCCGATAATTAGACGATTGTAATTAGATAATTAGACGAATGTAATGTTTTCGAAACTTGATTAAAAAATGATATCGATGTAGTTGTTGATGTCGTGATTGATTTTCGAGGTGATGTTGATAATGATAATAGCGATCATAATAATGACGACGACATTAAAGTCGATGATCACGATGCCAGATGACAATGATGATGATGGTGACGACGACGATAGCATCGACGACGATGATGATGATGACGATGGCGATTATGATGATGACGTTGATAATATGTGATGATGATGACGACGACGATGATGATGATGACGATCGATGACGATGATGACAATAATGATGACGATGGTGGTGATGACGATAATGACGACGATGATGATGACGATAATGACGACGATGGTGGTGGTGGTGATGAAGAAGGAATGCGGATGACGACGATGACGATAACAACAACGACGACGATGTTGATGACGATGATGATATGATTGCTCTACAAATGTCACCAACGGTTGAGTTGTTCTTTTTTTAGGGTTGGAACGATGGCGTCTACTATCTTCTGGCTTTAGGTGCAAATCAAACAATTGTTGATAACTGTGGCAGACTTCCTATTCATGCTGCTACTTACTACAGTAATCAAAGGTAATCAATGATACTTTCTTTGTTTTCCTTTATTGTCCTTTCTTCTCCCATGTTTCTTTTCGTACTCTCTTCTCTTCATCTTAACTGAATTCGTAAAGTTCGTTCAGTATACATATAGAGGGATGACAGGGGACCAAAATGATCACGGTAGTAACAAGTTATTAGAGAATTTGATCCTTGATACTCCAAAATTCGGGCAATTTTGAAGTCTGATCCCATAAAACTAGAAAAATCCTTAACCAATATTCGTATCCTTCAATATCCCTCGCCATAACCCTGGAGTGTAAAAACGTTTTCTCTCAATGGTTGTGATAGATGTTCATTGCACACTCTTGTAGCAATAAATAAGCCTTTTGCAACAACAGGTCACGTGACCCTACCCCTTTTAAATCTAGCAGCTGTGTCAAAATAAAGTTTTAGCTCATAATGTTGAGCATAGAAGAAGTGGCATTAAAATAAAATTCAATATTTTATAAGGATTTGTATGGGAGATATGGCAAGCTTTGCCCACCAGAGCATATTTTCCATACAAATCCTTATAAAATATTGAATTTTGAATGTAATACCATTTCCCTCGTGTTACATTTTATGAGCTGATATTTCGCCTTCCTACTAATGTTGAGGTGATCTTTTCATTTCTGGTGTTCATTTTGACACAGCTGCTCAATTTCAAAGGGGTAGGGTCACGTGAACTGTTGTTGCAAAAGGCCCATTAGATCGATGAACAGCATCAATAGCATCACTACAATATGGTTGCAATGAAATATCATTTATTTGCAGAACTGTCCAAATTATTCTAAAACAGCTTCCGCAAGAATTTGTCAATACACAAGACTGTGAGGTACTCATACTTGTCATTTAATGTTTAATTTATTATTTAAAAATACTAAGTAAAAGAGATTGAGATAACGTATTTAAAATAGAGACTAACGCAAAAATCCGACGTTTAGGAGTCATCTTGACTCCATTAACAAGGCTTTATTATATAAAAGTTTAAAAGTCGCTTATATGTTGATATATACAATAGAACAAAAACAAGGAGTCAAGATGACTCCGAAACGTCGAATTTTTGCGTTAGTCTTTATTTTAACTAAAAATACTTTATCTATAGCTACCTTTTGGGATAGTAAATCATATGCAGAACCAGCTTTTTGATAAAAAGTTATCCATATCCATGGAATGTAAAATACAGTAAGTAAAGTAGTAAGTAAGTAAGTAAGTAAATAAAGATAACATGTGACAGCTTACGTCGATAACCCTGTTGCCCTCTGTGATCAAGTGAAGTTATTCATTGATTGGGCTCCCTGTTTTTGACCATAAATATTCCTAATGGACCTCTTTACCTTCCTTGTTTGTTGTCCCATTTCAGATCACGTGATGCTTCCCTTGGGAATTGTTTCTTTCACATATAAATGATATAACACGTTCATCATAAAAGAACAATTCTCAAGGGAATGACACGTGGTCTGAAATGGGCAATTTACATACGGAGGTAAAGAGTTCTATTGTCTGAGCACATGCAACTATGGTTTTATTTTAGGGTATGACGGCTTTTCATTGGACAGCTTTTCATGGACGTGCCGATTTGGTGAGATTATTAGTAGAACATGGTGCCGAACTTATAACACGTGATAACGAAGGCAAAACAGCGCTTCACTGGGCAGCACAAGTAAGTTTAATAATAGCTTAAGTATATTTATTATTTATAATAAAAACTAACGCAAGGATACGACGTTTTGGAGTCATCTTGACTCCATTATCAAGGCTTTAATTACGTAAAGTTTGACATATTCGCTTAAATATGTATTTATTATTTCTTAAAAAAAAAGTATTCGGAATACCGAAAGAAATGTACTGTAATGTAATGTATTAAAATGTAATGTAATGCAATGCAATGCAATGCAATGCAATGCAATGCAATGCAATGCAATGCAATGCAATGCAATGCAATGCAATGCAATGCAATGCAATGCAATGCAATGCAATGCAATGCAATGCAATGCAATGCAATGCAATGCAATGCAATGCAATGCAATGCAATGCAATGCAATGCAATGCAATGCAATGCAATGCAATGCAATGCAATGCAATGCAATGCAATGTTGTGTAATGTAATGTAATGTAATGTAATGTAATGTAATGTAATGTAATGTAATGTAATGTAATGTAATGTAATGTAATGTATTTTTATTGTAATGTATTTTTATTGTAATGTAATGCAATGCAATGCAATGCAATGCAATGCAATGCAATGCAATGTTGTGTAATGTAATGTAATGTAATGTAATGTAATGTAATGTAATGTAATGTAATGTAATGTAATGTAATGTAATGTAATGTAATGTATTTTTATTGTAATGTATTTTTATTGTAATGTAATGTAATGTAATGTAATGTAATGTAATGTAATGTAATGTAATGTAATGTAATGTAATGTAATGTAATGTAATGTAATGTAATGTAATGTAATGTAATGTAATGTAATGTAATGTAATGTAATGTAATGTAATGTAATGTAATGTAATGTAATGTAATGTAATGTAATGTAATGTAATGTAATGTAATGTAATGTAATGTAATGTAATGTAATGTAATGTAATGTAATGTAATGTAATGTAATGTAATGTAGTGTAATGTACCACTAGTACTGTAACCGTGATGAAGAACAAATTTCACAATATTTCAGTTAAATAATATAAATTATCAATTAGCTATAGGCTGATGAATCGAAACAAAAATAATAATTCTAAGTAATAGAGCGTACTATAGTATCATTATTTGCTGATTGGCCAAATTTAAAAAAAGCTCTTAGCCATTCAACCAATCAGGGCTTGTTAGATGCTACTTAATCACATAAGACATAATGGTAAAACCTTTTTCAAATGCGTCAGTGATAACACACCCAATAAATCTGGCCAATAATATCGTATATTATGAAAATAAAAATCGAATTAAGAAATCAAATAATTGACCGCTAATTCACAACAACTGCATGAATGTTGATTGGTCGGTCTTTGCCGTTAATTACCAACTAACACGATAATTACGGTACGAACATAATACACTAGCCCATGCCAGATTTATTAATAAAGCAACGAAGATATCAGTCATAGTTACTACTCTCATCGCGATCATGGGATGTGCCAGCTCGTCGTTTCTACTCTCAAGGCAGTGCCCTGAAATAATCCATGTCCAAGAGGCTACTAGCGAGTCACAATCGACATTGACCAAGGAAGGTGGCCGTAAAAAAACGACGTCGATCCAAAGGCAAACCACAACGCAAAGAGAATACATCGTTATCGAAGATCGTGTTAATGCTGGTCAGAAACACAACACTACAAAGTCACTACCTTTAACCGAAAGTCAACATGAGTGTGCTCTTAGAGAATTGCTTTTTCTACGAGCTAATAGCTTGCCCGCAAGGCTGACTGGATCCGAAACGAACAAGTAGAAACAAATGATTGCCCTTTGGTTTATACGGAACATTGGAATTCTAAACATCTACTGAAAGTATTCCAGAATTGACTATTTGATATAGTAAATAATGCACTATTTAACTGGTAGTTATTGATGTTACCACTATACTTTGCATTTTGAGCAACAGAATATATTGATATGTTCAGCTATTTGAGTTACCACTACTCCAGTATTTGTAACTATGGATAGGTTGCTTTATTCAGTTATATAAATTAACTAACCACTATTTAATCGTTTTTCAGTGAGTATTTCAGTTGTTTTCTCAACCTTTATTTTCTCAATGAATTTATCGAGCAATTTAATTGCTGCATGTTATCGCTTTTTTTCTAGCAATGAATGAGTAACTGCAAACTATTTGCATTAATTTATTTAGTAATTTATTAAGGAAAACCGCCTCAGGCGTTTTGGCAATCAGTTCAAAAGTAATTTCCGACATCTTTTTGACATACTCGAATATCACATGAAGAAACGTCTTTGTATTATGTATCATTATGTATCAGGTAACAATATTGTATTTGATATATTTATATATTCATGGTAAATTATAAATCCTTTTTTCAGATGGGTACTGCGTACCTTATAGTAGTAAAATGTAAATATAAGAAATTTGAAATATGATTAGATATTTTTTGGGGGTAAATCCCAAAAACATATCTAACAAGGATACAATTTTCGTGCAACGTAAAATATGGCAAAAATATATTGAGCGAGCTCACTGTTAAAAATAATTTGTCCCTATAGTAGCGCTGTTATAAAAATGACTGTAAATACGCAATATTTAGCAGAGATAATTATCAGTGATAATTAAGGTGATAATAATATTCTACAATTATCTACCTGTTTTTGAATTGTTCATTTTTTTATCTTTAAAAACATTGATAATATTGATAATAAATTTGAGGAATAAAAAAAGGTTTTCTGCTTCAACTGAATTTAAATGTCTTAAACCGTACTATTGCAACACATAAGAACAATAATGTCTTGGACCTTATTGCTAACTAGATCAAATGAAACAACTGCCTATATAACCTATCAGTCGAAGACCTAGCTGTTTCGGACCACTTTGCAGTACTTTGTAAACTAGACATTAGTAAACCACCCAACCCGAAGGTAATCTGAACCACACGTAAGTTACGTGATATCAACGTAAAAAATCTCCGCCGAGACATCACATCGTCCACATTGTTCAAGTCGCCACCATCAGATCTAACGGAACTCTGTGACCAATATGATATCGTTCTGTCAACTATTTTGGATAAGCATGCTCTTCTACAAACAAGGACCATCACTTTACGGCCCAGTGGACCTTGATATAACGATGAAATCAGAGAACAAAAAACTATCTGTCGTAAGCTTGAAAGACGCACCAACTCTACATTGAACAGTGCACAGTCGTGAAACACACTATATATAAGTCAAATATGAATTACTACTCTAACCTCATCAGCGAAGCTGGCAATAACAACAATGCCCTTTTTCGCTCCGTCGATCGCCTACTACACAAGAAACCCGAGACCAAATTTAGCAACCAAATTTATGAATTTCTTCCATGAAAAGATAACTAACATTAAGGTGACTGGCTACTTTTGAACGATTTTGAACGTTCGATTCGAGCCCACGATATGCGCGCGCACAAAAACCGCTGAAAGGAACCATACACGTTTTGAGCTTCAACATGGCAAAACCCTCGAATTTTGCACGGGACTCTATACTTTCTTTATGATTAGTTGAAAGAACCTAATAAAATCTACGTTATATCAAAGTTTTTCAAAAAGTTAATTTTTTTAACGTACAAAAAAAATCGATTTTCGTAGGATTTTTTGTCCGACTTCATGCGAGTTTTGAAAGCACTGAAAGGACAAAATATGACAGATCAAGGTACTTCGTTGTCTTTTATTCAAAACCATCCATGTTGTATTTTAGAATGATTCATTACCCGGCATTTGTGCTTGTTATAGTATGAAAAAAAAAATTTCTTATGAGTTGTGATTTTTTTCATATCGCTTCCGTTTTCGTAAGTTTTTCTTCAAAATCTCGCGCGTAGGCATCCATTAAATGCTGATTATCTCGAAAACAAGCTCGGGACACCCCATTTTTCTTTTCATATTTGGAATCAGCATTAAATTTCACATTAAAAAATCGTAGTTTAAAGAAAAGTTTAACATTATTTCCAAAAGTAGCCAGTCACCTTAAACGCAACATCAAATACCATAGATACACCGACACTAAACTGCCAACTGGACTCTTTCTTCCCGACCTCAATATCACTGAACTATCGAACATTGCTCGAAAAATTGTATCAAAATCATGCATTCTGGACGTCCGGTTTCCCGCCACTCTGCTGAAGGACCAGTTTGAAATTTTTCTGCCAACGTTTTCTACCATTGCTAACTTGTCTTTGAAACTTGGTCATTTACCCTATTCTCTAAAAACTGCAGTACTATCACCACTACTCAAAAAACCTTCCATGGATCATGAGGTCCTAAGTAACTTCAGGCCCATCTCAAATCTTAAAGTAGTATCTAAAATTGTTGAGAAAGTTGTTGCTGTTCGCCTTCAAAACTACCTCGAATCCAATCAACTACATGAACCTCTGCAATCCGCCTACAAGCCCTTACATAGCTGTGAAACTGCTCTTCTTCGCGTAAAAAACGACATTCTGCGTGTAATTGATCAACGTCATTGCGTCATACTTTTGCTTCTCGACTTGTCTGCAGCATTCGACACTGTAGATCTGTAGAAATTAAAACTGAATACAGACAAAACAGAACTCCTCTATCTTCACTCCAAATACAGCCCACAGCAGTCTTTACCATCACTTTGCTTTGGTCAAATTTTATATTGTTCAGCCATCCCAATCTTCAAGGAACATTATGACTTTGTTACCTCACGTCAACTCAATCTTCTCAAATCAGCCTTTTACCATCTGCGAAACATATCAGAAAATTCATATCCCTGAAAACAAGCAAGATACTCGTCCATGCTTTTGTGTCATCTAAGCTCGATCACTGTAACTCTATTTTTTTTATATAATGTCCCTAAATATGTAATCCAAAAGCTTCAACATGTTCAGAATATAATGCCGCTGCTCGTTTGATCACACAGTCCTCCAAGTACGACCACATTACTCCAACTCTTTTCGAATTACACTGGCTGCCCATCTCTGAACGTATACAATTTAAGTTTTCTTTTAACTCTTTCCCTACTGCCCCTCAAAAATCAGTCCCTCGGGACTGGTGACTTCAAAAATTCTCGCTTTCTCGCTTTGAAAGTCATGGCTCTAATATATAATTAACTGTGTTGCCTGGTAAGTTCCACAACATCTGACACTTAATTGATCGACTGAGATCCGTATTTGTAAAATACGAAAAAAATTATGAACGTTAAAATGTGCGTTTTTGCGCCATAGAACATCCACGATAAACGTCAATTTTCACCTCTGATTTTTGTACCAATAATATCATTTAAAAAACAAAATTCGGCATTCTCAGAACACATCAGCCCCAGCTCTTTTGATTTCTTAACTTTTTATGATCTAACATCTTCCACAAGCCGCACAGCAGCCGTTTCTTTTAGCCTACTAACGCAAAAACGCGTTTCTCCATTTAATAACGAAAAGCATTGTGGGTCTTTATGGATTTTTTATAAGTGCCCAGTCACCCGCTCCAACCGGACAAACATTGCACCGATTGCCATCTTTAACAAATCGAAACTCACTGAAATTGCCTTGGTTGGTTCTGGTATCTACCACAAGACGACCAGGAAAGCGATTTTACTCCAACGACGCCATTGTCAATTGACATAACGACTGGCGCTATTTTCTTTGTAAAGTCGTCTTCCACCTCTGAATTCTTCCAAAAGAGCGTCTCTGCCACCTAGACAAACTTAATGATGCATGACTAGGGGCTCTTGTAGTAGCAAATGACTGAAAAAGCACTTATAAACTGGATTTTAGCTCAATTCAGGGTCGAACTGTTGACTCGGAATCTGACGAGCTAAAATCCGCAAGGCGTTCCTGGAAACCTTGAGCCATCGGTAATTCGAAACAGCAACGGTTTCTCTGACAACGCCTTATTCAATCTCGAACCCAGAGCCTGCGTTACTCTTGGCCAGCAGTGCCGAGCAACGTATAACTCTGGGGTACCGGGATTCTCTGCTTATTGTGATTAATATTGATAATAAATTTGAAAAATAAAAATGGTTAAGATGTATGTAGCGACGTGTGACTGGTCCTCTCCCCCTCTCCACATTGGACTATAATGATATGGGAATGTTATCAGATTTTGGTCCACTCCCCTCTCCACATTGGAATATATTGATATGCGAATGTTATCAGATTTTGGTCCACTCTCCCTCTCCACATTGGACTATAATGATATGGGAATGTTATCAGATTTTCGTTCACTCCCCCTCTCCACATTGGACTATAATGATATGGGAATGTTATCAGATTTTTGTCCACTCCCTCTCTCCACATTGGACTATAATGATATGGGAATGTTATCAGATTTTTGTCCACTCCCCCTCTCCACATTGGACTATAATGATATGGGAATGTTATCAGATTTTGGTTCACTCCCCCTCTCCACATTGGACTATAATGATATGGGAATTTTATCAGATTTTGGGTCACTCCTCCTTAGTCTGCGTAGCAAGCGTTTCTTTTGGGGGGAACGGGAGAAAGATGTTTTTTGGTTGTTTTGGGATAGCTGTGTTACCGATATGGCCGCGCGAAACCTAAGACGAATACAAAAAAACGAGGTTGTGGGAGGGGGAGGGGAGAAGAGACTATAATAATATGATCAGATTTTTGTCCACTCCCCCTCTCCACATTGGACTATAAATGATATGATAATGTGATCAGATTTTGGACTATAATAATATGATAATGTGATCAGATTTTGGTCCTGTTCCAATCGCCCAGATTGCTTTGTGAGGGCTAGGAGTTTGAAACAAGCTATTTAATACCCCCAATTCTTCGGACATTGATTTTGTCAATTACAGCTCTTGACAATGACAGCAATGTCATGGAATTATTAATTTGTTAAAAAAGGAATTCCAAAAACACTTGCTTATGTTCTCAAAAACACGTGCTTTCAAATGTTCTCTCGTGTTTTTTTATTAATTTCTTTAGTGTTGTTGACCTGGAAACTAAACATCTACACAACCAAATATTTGTATGAGTTTATCGTTTGTCATGGCAACTAATTACTTGACAACTAAGTTCTTGATAATCTGATTGGTCAGATGTGTAACTGCGCTCGCCGCCGGCAATAAACTGATACCAAGAGATCAATCAGTATATGGTTCAGCTTAATTGCAACCAGTATAGCAACTGAACAGCTTATTCGAAGTAACCATGGGTTGTACGCCTTCTGCTTTACTTCAATTTCGTCAATATTCAGTCATACGTGTTAATAGTGTCGATGCTCAGGAAAAGGAACCTGTGAAGAAAGACAAACCTTTGATTGTAAAGACTCTTCATATGGAGCCAGTTCAAGACAATCACTCCGAACCGAGAACCAGCAAATCCCTTCCCTTGTCAAAGAGTCTACATCAAAGGACACTCCAGGAATTGACTGCGATGCCATATAATTTGAGCCACAGCATGCCATCAACAATAAACGAACACAGGCGCATAAAGGAAATGCAGTGAGAAATGCTTCAGGAGAGTCAAAATATTTGTACATCGAAAAATGTTACCTAGCAACTACTAAATGGACTTGATTATTTTTTGATTTATTGTTTTTAAGTATTTTTGTAATATAACACAACTGAAACTGCTGCAAAATAGTATTAACTGAATAACTGGAAAGAAAACAACTATATATTTGCTTCATAGATCTGTAGCTTTTTGAAAAATAAAGATTTTGAACCACCAACAGTATTATCAACTAAACTTTTTGCTTTTAAGTTTGATATTTAATTTGTAAGGATGGTTTAAAGAGAGCCAGGCCTAACGACTGATACATAGAGAACATAGGCGTAAGGTGGAGATATATAAAATAAACAGTCTTTCTTTTAAAATGGATGTTTACTTTTTTTTTTACTTTTTTTTTAAATGATGACCATGAATAATCGGAAAATAGATAATGATATATACTAAAACATTCTCCTCAGGCTCGATGAATATCATAAATGTTTATTTTTTTGTTTATCTATTTTTTAAATAATCACTATGAATAATAAGAAAACAGATAATAATATTTATTATATAACATTTAGTGGTATACCGAGTGATATCAACTAGATAAAAAGCCTATCCTAGTCATGAAGATATCATTGATATCGCACATGTGTGATATCACTTTCAACCAATCAACTTTCAAAAAAAAAAAAAAATTTCTTCAATCTGTTTTATAATAAACAGAACATTACATGTGCGCTTGGAGATATGAATTTTATTTTCTCGTGTTGAAAAAATATCCCACTCATTCGCTGCGCTCACTCGTGGGATATCTTATCAACACTCGAAGATAAAATTCATATCTCCGTGCGCCCATGTAATATCCTCTATATCACTTAAACAGTTATTCTTCTCAGGCGCGATGAATATCGGTAAATAATAACATCGACTTTGTCCCGGTTATTATGAATAAGAGTTGTTATAAATTATTTTATTTTAGTGCATTATATATATTAATTAGCCCCACAATGTCCTTGGCTCTTGAGTGCACTATTCAAGTTTGCAGTATTCGTCTGTAAGAATACATTAGATACTAGGCCTTATCAAACAAACCTGGTTTATTTGTTTTGTTTTTTTTACCTAGAAACGAAACATCTACACAACCAAATATTTGTATGAGTTTATGGTTTGCCATGGCAACTAATTACTAAAACCACACCCATGCATGTATCAATAATTGAAAGGATTTTAATGAACAGTAAAGCATGTTTGATAGCGACTGATAAATTGGTCAACAATAACTATTACTATATAGCCGATGAAAACTATTGTTTTGACCTTTTGAGCAAGAACCCTAAAAGGACTGTAAAAGGTACACACAGGTAATAATTTCAACCATAAAAGGAGAGCCGATCACCCCTACTGCTTGGACAAAGGGAGTCCCCCGGGGGTCAATCTCGTCCCCATTCGCCGCTAGCTCTGACTGCGCATGTTCAGGCTCGACGAACTATCTTGGCTCTGGCTTACCCAACTGAATCCGGCCACATGATTTGTCCTTAGAGAAAACAAAGCGATTGACCGGAAGTTCAAAAATAACGGTCGATTCTCAGCGAAACCGAAAATATATCAGGAAATTGCTAATACAAACCACCTGAATACGGGGTAAGGAAAGTTTATCATCAATAACTGTTGTCGTAGCAAGATTTCTCAGAATTCTTCGCGTGAGCTCTGCTGTTATTATTCTTGACCCGTAAATAACGACTGATTTTACTTCAGCTTGCAGCCACTGACTCGCTATCCCGGGGGGTGTACTCCCTTTGTTCAAGTGGTAGGGGTGATCGGCGTACCTTTTAGGGTTAAAAATATTTCCTGTGCGTACCTTTTAGTGTCCTGACTCAAACATCACTTACATAACATGATTCCGTACCTGTGAGGGACATTTGTACTCTGCCTTTTTGTTGCTAAAAGTAAGCTTGGCTGGCAAGAACATCGCCCAGCCGTACCTTTTAGGGGTTGAAATCAACAAGACTTTAACAGTTATTTTTGTCTGTGCGCACCTTTTATGGTCGTTTCCAAATCCTCCGCCGATCACCCCTACCACTTGGACAAAGGGAGTATACCCCCCGGGCTCGCTATATTCTCATCAAAATCCTTTCTAATCCTTTATGCTATATGAAAGCATTTTCTACCAGTGGATCGATCAAGATATTATATAATTAAATGTATATTGGAACAGATAGCATTTCTGATTAAACATGAAATAATTTCCAGATTAAAATTTGATGGTATTCTGTTATCAATAACGTCTGTGAAGACGAATATTTCCACGGAAATTCTATTATTAGTCTAATTAACCTCCTATTGCAACGTAGCAACGCCAATCAGGTTGAAGGATTTTAATCAAAAATGAGCAGTGCAAAAATGCCCAGATTCTGGGCATCCGGTTTGGAGTTTGCCAGAGCCAAGATAGTTCGTCGAGCCTGAACATGCGCAGTAAGAGCTAGCGGCGAATGGGGACGAGATTGCCCCGGGGGTATACTAGTTCATTTTACAGACTGTACTTGGTTAACAGATAAATTTTAACAACATTTTCTCCCTTCACTTCGAGCTAATTTATTTAACTCTGAAAATTTCGTTGACAGAAAAACAATTAAGCCTTGCTACATTAGCATGCCATCAGAGTATCAAAAGAACCTTCATAATCAAACGCTAATTGTTTCTGGAAAAGTTTACTTATTTGCCATAGTAACGAAGATAAACAAAGACAAAAATGATCATTCACTTCAATGTGTCATTAGTTATTGAAATAACAAATTCACCGCTATGAGAGTTCATTCACAAAAATTACTTCGTCCACATCGATCAACAGTTCACGATGGGTTGCTCTCCTTCATCTCTCTTTTTCCAGCGATATTCAGAAGTGATCCGTATTGATACTGTTCGTATCATTGAGTGTGAACCAAAGAAAGAAAAGACAGAAAGTCAGATTGGTAAAGGAGTTTCCATAGATGAACTGCCTAACGGTATTCCCAACAAGGTGGAAACTAACTCAGCTAACTACACGACGCCAAACTCATTGTCCTTATCAGAAAGCCAACACGAGCAAACGCTTCAGGAACTGAGGAAATTGCAAAAGCTACTACGTATTGGACATGGGAGTTCAATCAAAGGAAGAGAAAGAAAGAAAAAGGAATTGAACACTGCATTTCCGATCAAGATCAGTCAAAATTCGGTTACATCCATCTGCGAGAAGACATACGTTGAAAATAGTCGTGAAAATCATTCTAGAGTGGAACATTTCTGAACATTATCAAAATGATAAATAAGTTATTTGTAGATAAATATAAAGAGCCCAAGCTGGCATAGAGCGCAAACACTTAATCCGTGAAATAAAATCAAAATTGTTACTAAAAAATAGTTCTTATTTAGTGGCTATCACTCAACCAGAACAGTCTAAGGAAAGGCAAATACAAAGGAGACAATACTTCATTACAGCTGACTTTTTCAGTCACTAATATTCACGTAAAAAATAGATTTTATTTCACGGATTAAGTGTTAACGCTCTATAATCAAATCAAACATTTTACAGTACCTAAAGTTAAATTGTAAATAACTCAACTACATTATATAACTATACATTTGGGGGATATATTTCTTTGAATGGTGTGGTTGACCTGGAAACAAATCATCTACACAACCAAATATTTGCATGACTGAGTTTATCGTTTGTCATGGCAACGGAGAAACTGAAGCCACGCCCATGCATGTATCAATAATTCAAAGGATTTTAATCACTGAGAATTGTAAAGGATGTTTATATCGACAATTTATTGTAACGAATATTTTTGTAATATAACACAACTGAAACTGCTGCAAAATTGTATTAAATGAGTAACGGGAAAGAAGACAACTAAACTGATATTTATCATGATCGGTTTACTTGGAAATTAACGAGACAAACCAACCAAATTCCATCCTCGGGAACCCAGGGGTAATCTTCTGTCACTCGTTTCTCGCTTCCAGAATAAATACCCCTGGGAACGTAGTCTGTTGGAGCTTGTTCCGGAAGTCAAAATTCAGCTCTTTCCTGATTGGTCGACCTTATTAGGTCGACCAATGAAAATCAAGATAACCATTCAAAGAAAGTCGTCAAATAAGTTTGAATTTTGACTTCCGGAACAAGCTCCAACAGACTACGTTTCCAGGGGTATTTATTCTGGGAGCGAGAAACGAGCGACAGAAGATTACCCCTGGGTTCCCGAGGATGACAAAATTGGGGCATAGATCTGTAGTTATTTAATAAAAAAGATTTAGAACAAGCAACAGTATTATCAACTAAACTTTTTGCTTTTATTGAAGGACATTTATTATAATATAACTGATCAAGGACAGTAGTAAAATTAAATTCTAAGTTGGTTAATTGGTTGACCAGGAAACGAAATCGTGATTTAAATATATATTTAAGTTTGATATTTATAATTGATGTTTGCTTGTAGTTTATTTGTTTTTTTTAAAATGATCACCATGAATAATCGGAAAATAGATAATAATATACACCTATTTCAAAAAACGTTGTCAGTAGGAGATCTGATTCTGCAATCTGAGATCGAAATGAATTGTGGGGTACGGCAGTTTTTTCTTATTGCGTGCACTTTCTGGCTTCGGATATGGCGACGCGTACGGTAAATATAAATCTGAAAGTGCTAAACACAAAAAACAGGCCCAGGCCTGGTTTTTGCAGTACACTATTTTTCTGAATTCATTTCGGTCTCAGATTGCACATTCAGATCTCCTTCGGACAACGTTTTTTGAAATAGATGTATACTATGACAGTTATTCTCCTCAGCGGCGATGAATATCGGTAAATAATAGCATCGACTTTTTCCCGGTTATTTACCTCGCCTTCGGTGAATAATTATCAAATAAATAAGAATTATTTATTTCATTTTAGTGCATTCTATATATTATTCTTATTTTTGAAAATTCATTAGACCCACAATGTCCCTGACTCTTGGAATGCACTATATTCAGTATTCAACGTTTCTTAATGATCATGTAGCTGTATACTTTTTTCTACAGAGAAACTAAACATCTATACACAACCAAATATTTGCATGAGTTTATCGTTTGCCAT